>WBMW01005925.1:64987-128739 GCA_013396635.1 Penelope pileata
CATACAAACAATTAGTATTAGGGGCTTATGCAAGTTTGGATTGGCAACCGCACCTTTTATTATTATTATTCCTTCCCTCCTGATGGCACAAGGCCTCAGCTGGCACACAATTCAGTGTGCCAGTTTTGGACAAGATCTGTGGATTGAGCCTTTTTAGATCCAGTGACTGGTTCGATTTGCTGGCAGAGAAGGAAGCTATGCCTGGCAGATTTTGAAGAAAGAGAATAAGTGTGCACCCAGGTGAGAGTAAGTCAGCAGGGTACGTGTGGAGATGCTATTGAGCAATGCAATAGGAGACAGAGACACTGACCTGAAGGACAAAGATTTTGTGAGTGTTAGCACATGAAACTGGAAAAATGCTTTGTGGATGAAAAAACCTTATAAATAATGGAGAGACCAAAACCCCTGGGTTGCACTGTTTATAGATATGATTTCATCAGCCTGTGTTGAAACCCTCGGTCACGTTCTCCCCTCTTCCCACCCAGACTGTCACAGCTTCCTTTCTCCAGAGAGCCCTGAGCACTCAAGGTGACACATTAAAACCTGCAGATGAACCTCAACTCCAGAGCGGCTTACAGGGAGGTTTATCTGCAAAACACAGAGAAGTAAACCTCCCTGGGAATAAGAAAATCACCTCCCTAATTTCACAGACTTCACTGTCTTACCTGAGCAATGCGTTTAGCCCACATGTTCTACACCAAACACAGGAATATAACACACTCCTACAGTATATTGTTGCTCTCACAGGTGATCTCTAGGGAGAGAGGTGGCACTTGCTTTATAGACAGGGAAACAAAGATCTGGGGAAAGCAAACAAAATGCCCTGAGCCACACAGCGAGGCAGGGGGGCACAGATTGGGCTTCCTCACACGAAGCTCAGTGTTGGCCCAGGGCTGGGGTGGCTCTGAATGCTGAGTTACAGGTAGCTGGGCCAACAGGTCATGAGAGACTGTTGCTATGTGCTTGTCCTATTCTAGGGGTTACATCCTAGGTATCTGCTAGGAACCAAAGCCAGAGGGGAGCTGGCCCTTTGGTCTGGCCCTGCACAGCTGTTAGTATGCTCTCCCTGTTTTAGGGGTCAGCCTGACCCTCAGCAATGGATGCTGACACCCATGGGCATGGAAGAAGTTCAGATTCAGGACCCTGCTTCAAGAATGTTTAGGAATTGATACAAACACATTTGCTCTTTGGATCTGGCTGCAGACTGAGATCAGGCCCAGCTTTTTTTAAAATATTTTGGGCCATAAGCCATCCAGCTTGGGGATTTATTCATCTTAACATGTTTAGCTTTGTAAGCACAATGCAGTAGCTACTGTTGTGCCTCCCGGCTGCTCTTCCATTTTTTATAAACTCATTTTCTCTGCTAACCTACTTTTGCTTGCCCACCCCCTCCTCTTCCTGTAAAACTGTTTTTAAGTCTTCACATATTTATTTTTTTCCCCTCCCTGCAAACACCAGGATAAGTTTTCTCTGGGTGCTAAACAAGTGACTCGAGTAGGTTCCAGTATCAATATTCTGGCTCTGGAAATAACTGCTCCTGCAACTCCTATCGTGTGCATTCAAGGAGCTGCCCCCCCATCTGACACACACCTAATTGCTCCTGTTCAGAATTAGGGATCATGCATCAGCACATCACAGCTGTTAGTGCCAATACATTCTTGTGCCCCCAAACATGCTTGTTGCTCCTGAGCTATGCAGGAAAGCTCCTCCAGGAGTGCCTTTGCGCTTCCTGCCTCTTCCTCAGTCCAGCTACTTTGAAAAGAAAACTTGTCTTCTGTTCCAGGTCAGCTCTGCAGCCTGCCAGTTGATTCCTGGATCCCCCCAATTCACTATTATAAATATGTTTAATGAGGGGGTTTCGTACAGGTTGGGTGAAGCAGTTATTTGTGCAGTACATGATTTATGCTGCCCTGTAGCAGAGGAAGCAGCAGATTCAAGGAACTCACCATAGAGCAGTGCAGTGTGCCAAAGGGAAAAGGGAGACAGGACCCCCAACAGCCTCATTTCAGAGTTGTAGTGAGAACACAAGGCCAGTGTTGGAGCTGGGTGAACCTGAGGCTCTTCTGACAGCATCACCCAACTGCACCTTCACCCCTTTGCCCATATCAGCACCCCACACAGCAAGCCATTAGCCTGAGGATGAGGATCCTGGTGCTGTGACTGCCTCACCATGGTGACAGCTCTGCCCAAGAGAGCTCACCAAGTTCGCATGCGCACAAGATGGGATACAAGAGGGGGTAAAGCAAGGGGAGAGTGGAAGCTCTGTGAGACCAGAAAGCATGAATAGTGCTTAGCAAGCAAACAAGAGCTGTGCTTGCCACTTGCTCAAGTTTCTGCTTCTGAAGAGGCACTGGCCCTCAACCTCTGGAAGCTGCTTTTTGGTTGAAAAGCTCTCCATCCAAACCACTGGTGTCAGTGAGCCCTGTGTTACACTGAGCAGTGTCACAGAAGCGCAGGAACACCTCAGAGAAAGAGCTTGTTCAGAGCCACTCCCATTCATGGTAGAGCCCAAGACACCAGAAGACCATCTCTGATTTATTGTCTGGGATCCATCCAACATGGATTGAAGGCAACAACCATTTGGCTTTGGACAGGACCCCTAGTGAGGGGAACAGATGGCTATATTAAAAGGAAAAAACCTCAAGCACAACAACTGGACCAGCTGACAGCCTCCACAGAGGCTAAAGAGGAGGCCTGGCCCTGAACGCTCAGCTCTCATCTCACCTGCAGCATCCGTGGAAGAGTTTTACTCTAACTTTTGCTCGTGGAATACAGTGAGGGTGCTCACTGCTAGGCTACATTGGAGATAAAAGTCTTTGTCTCAGAGCTTGCAGTATAGTTGACAATGACCAGAAGTGCTCTGTGTCCCCCCCTCACACCTATTTCCTGCGCTGCAGGCTGAGACACATGGAGGCACGACCTGACCGGGGCAGTCTGGCCATCCCTGCTGCTCCCCTGCTGCCTGTGCCTGGACATGGCATGTAGGCCAGGAACACCGACACTGGCTCCCTTCATCCAAAGGGAAGTGGTTAGGAACTGGAGAGACTGAGCTCTGCTGGAAAAGCGAGGTAGCAAATAAGCGTGCCCTCAGAACCATTGACTGAGAGCAGGGCCTGGCATCTCTTGGCTTTCTGCCCATAGAAAGGAAACTGTTCTCCTCTCCTACCTTGCAAGAGGATGAGTTTGTGCTTTAACCTTCAGCAACCGATGTTTACAGAGTACTTTGAAGGCTGCCAACTGGCAGATCCTGTGGAAAAATACCCCAGGTTTTCCCTGGTGCCTGATGCCCTGTGTGTGTGTGCCTGTGTTCAGCTGTTTATCGGCCACAGCCACCTATCCCTGTGTGCACAGCCTGCATCCAGGCCTCTGTTTCCTTTGGCATTCCCCAGCATTTCCCTTGGAAACTGTAGCCAAGAAGACAGCTTCTCCTCAGACATGCCCTTCTGCCAGAGCACTCCCATGAAGAGGATTACCATTCGCATGCTTCTCAATCTCACACTGTCCCACTGTCTCTTCCCATCTGCCCTCCTCTGAAGAGAGGGTCACAAAACTCACACAGCACTCAGATTTGCAGTTAGATTTGCTCTGTATTTCCCCTCCCTCTGAAGAAGGCTTGGTAGAAATTGTCCAAGAAGCTTTAAGAAAGCTGTGCCCCCTCCCCGCCCCCCAACCCCACGCCCCAGCAAATCTGCAAGCTTTGGAAAAAAATACGTAGATAAACCTCCACCAACAGTATTCAAAATAAGTAGCTATTTCTTGAAGAAGAAGAAGAAAAACACATACTAAAAAGCAAAGACCTTCCTTGAAAACTAATTTCAGTGGAAGTTTTCCAGGTGGTTTGAGTTAGCCTGGCAGCGCTGGGCAATGGCAGGGCCCAGCATGCCCTCTGGTGCCAGAGCGAGGTTCCACAGGCCCTGAGATCTCACATGTGAATGTGTTTTCAGGGTGACGGAGCACACCAGCTGATGACCTGGGACACGTTAATAAGCCTTCAGCTATGTCCTGTGGCCTGCCTTAGGTCCCTGCTTGCCCAGAGGGAGCCACCATTCCCCCAGGGATCCCACAAAGCCCCTGCAGCTTTCCAGGCAGCCCTGCTGCAGGGAAACCCAAGCTCACAGGTCAGCTTCTGAAGTACAGCAAGCAACAGGGCTGAACTCTGATGGCAAAGCAGAGGCAGCAATGGTCCCATTTCAGGAGTTAGGCATGCATAGCAGCAGCTCAAGAGAAAACCAAAAGAGGCAGTCTGTTTTTGTTGCCATGTCCTTCATCTGTGTCAGATGAACAGGCAACTCCACCCCGTCTCTCACTGCAGGTAAAGGAGGTTGCAGCTCAAGAGGAGGGAGAGATTTTATTCAAAAGCAGCTCCTGACTTGCTTTATTTGTCTCCACATAAGCAATCAGGAACAGATGCCTCAGCCTCCTGGTGCCAGTCACTTGTTTGACAAAGGCTTTGTCTGGTTTGTAGGGAGCCCTTGTTCTCACATCCCTCACTCCTCATTAAGGAGATAAATTGTCAATGCCTCACACTGTAACACTGCTGGGAGGAAGGCTGACTTCAGAAATGAGGAAAACATTAAAAGGGACCCAGTTTCAAACCTTGCACTACTGGGTATGGGTCGCACTCTGCTGGGACAGGCTCATGTGCTTTTAAGCCAGCAGAGAGGGTGTAGCACCTAGACCTTGGAGTTTAACACACTACCAGGATCAGACCTTTTGCTGGCCTCCTTATCCTAGATATAAGATGCCTCTGTTCTACTGCCCCAGATGTCAGGCAGTCATATTTAACAAGACCCAAACCCACACACATTGCCTCAGAGCCCTTACAGGTACCCCAATCTTCCACTTTCCTCTCCTTCCAGTACCCTTTACCTCCTGCCTTCCACAGCAAGAAGCACAGGCTTTGCAGAAAAGACTCTTAATAACAGTTCCCTTATTGTCAGAAAGCACAAGAATTACATGTTTTAAACTATCAAAACAGTCTCTTAGAGCAGCTCAAAAAAACCAAGAGAGCAGTCTACTTTTGTTGCCACAGTCTGCTCACTGCAGGTAAAGGAGGTTGCAGCTCAAGAGGAAGAAGCACTTTCCTACCCCTAAGCCTGCTCCTTCTTAGGGAACCACACTTTGTCAAAAGTTCAGACAAGACACAAAGGTCACCTGCAACCACTGTCTTCTAAAACATGGTACCCATTTCTGTGCCATACCCACACAACACTCTCCTGGGTTTGCTGACTGCCCAGGGCAGAAGAAGCCAGCAGTGCCCAGAGACAACAGCACAAAGCATCAGCTGTGATTTTTCTTCAGCATTCTGCCTGGAGGAAAGTTTACATCTTTCTTATGCTTGATCTGACATAAAAGGACCAAAGCAGCAGGACTCATCACTTCATGCACAGCTCTAGTGCCAGCACATACCTGGAGACACCTCTTCCACTCCACTGAACAAAAGAGACCACTCAGAGTCCCCTGTACTCCTTTGCTCCATATTTATAGGGTTATCCATCAGCCAGTGCTGAGGGCAAGGCTGCCAGCCATCACTAACAGCTGGGAGGAGGCTGGCTGCCAAGACTGAAGCCTGTCTGCTACATGGGCATGTTGCTGTTCATCCCTTTTGAGAAAGAAGATAATAGCTTGCAGATGTATCCAACCTTTTTCTTACTGTTGCCTTTGCTGGTGTTTTTTTTATTAATCAGCTGATGACATTCTGAGTGAAGACATTTGTCTCCTCTCTCTCATTTTCCTTTCATCATTTGGGTCAAGACAGCTAATGGAGGAACTCACTTAACGAGGATGATAGAGAAAAGGTGGATGGCTAAAAGCAGCCAAATGACCTACACCTTGTAATGAGGGTAAAGGCAACCAGATGACCCATATCTATGTCTCTCCACTGGCGAGAGACATATCTGAGTGATTGAAGTTAGGTGTGATGAATTCCACCCCTTGTCTACAAGCATTTTGGTGACTGATGTTTTGAGGAAATAGTGCCTGTGGTTTCAGAAACAGAAACATGTGGATTGTCACATCTGCTGTGGTACGTTGTCTAAGACAGGAGCCAGCGAAAAGTGTTCAGAGAGGATACAAAGCCCAGCCACTGACAGTCCTTTGAGCACCCGACCCAGGGAGAAGATTTATCTCTAATCCCCCTGAAGTTTGAGGCCTGTCTGTGCCCTGAAGGAAGAAAATTTAATATTGCTTGTAAAATCCCTAGCTCTGAGTAATCTACACTATCATAACTCTGGACAATCTTGTTTCTCACAAAAACACTATTTTTCTAACCTTGCTGAGCTCTTGATCACTGCGAGTGTTTTGTGCCTATTAACACCGCAAGATGACTGTGAGGGAAAACCGGGTGCTCTCAACACGTTTTAAAACACGAAGCTTTAACTCTTTCCCAGGCTTTCTGGGTAACCCTTGTAGTGGGGCAGCGGCCTTGCTGACATGGACGGGCCCATCAGCTTAGCGGTTGTCCCAGGTCACGCGGTTTCTCTCATCTCCTTAGGGCGTGAATCCTCACCTGCGGATTAATGGGCCGATGAACATCAACCACTACGCAACGAAGAAGAGTGTGGCAGAGAGCATGCTGGATGTGGCACTGTTCATGGCAAACGTCACGCAGCTCAAAGCCGTGCTGGAGCAGGGGACCTCCTTCCAGTACTACACCACCCTCATCGTGCTCATCAGCATCTCCCTCTTCTTCCAGGTGGTGATTGGGATTCTCCTCATTATCAGCGGTAAGGCAGCCGCCAAGATGCGCACACACTGCTGAGTGCTGCTGCCATGGGGGTGGGAGGAAGAAGCCCCTTGCCCCAAACCATTCCCCTGGCTGCAGCCAGGGCTCTGGGAAGGTTGAAGGCAGCTCAACACCGGCGGTGTAGGTCTGCGCTACTGCATTTCTGTGGGGAGTGGTTTATTTTCCTTTTGCACTACAGCTCTGATCCCTATTCTTCTTTCACTTCTCCACTGCTGAATAGCTGTTGTATGAAAAAGAACTGGGATTTGGACATCTTGCTCACAAGCCTGCCCCATTAATATCATAGAATCACTTAGGTTGGGAAAGATCTTCAAGATCATCAAGTCCAACTGTCAGCCTGGCCTTCTGAGTCCCATCACTACTCCATGTCCCTTAGTGCCATAAGGCATGTCCCTTCATGCAGCTCTTGCAAATATCACATTTTAGCTGCAGCTTTCACCTCACCCAAGCTGGGGCCTGACAGAACAATTTAGGCAGAGGTATTCCCTGTATTATACTGACATTTAACCAATCCCACTGTTCCCCTCGTGCCATATAGGCAGTATGTTAACACTAGTGTTTCAGAAAGGCTTGCCAAGTGCTCCATCTGAAATGAGTTCCTACACTTCAGCCTCAAACACGTGCCCAGTATTAAATGTGAGCAGAATGCTACCTTTTCCTGTACATCCTACGTGCTTTTTTATATGGGACATGGGATCTGAGGCTACAGGAAATCCTGAGGTGTGTTCCTTCCCACGTCCCACATGCCTTTCCCATTTGCAGCAGCGGTGGCTGGAGCCAGCTGTGAGGAGAAGAGAGACAGGGGGCCACGTCTGAGGGAGGAAGCCACAAGGCTGCCATTTGCATGGCTTGTTGGCCAGGCAGACCCATAACGTGGCCCATTCTCGTATCTGAACCAATCAGTGCCCATCAACTGTGGTGGATCCCATTCATGTACCCGGACACCTCTTGCATGTTAGCTCTGCCTGCACATATGTGAAATCTGAGTGTGAAGGAGGCCTTCTAGCCCCAGCAGGATGTTGCCAACAACAACTTTGTCCTTTGGGTCCCCCAGCCATGTCCCATGGCCACACTCTGAGGTCCCATGGCACATGCCTAGCATGCAGCAGTAACTTGGCTATTCAGGGTAGGCCCATTGGAGGACCATGGCACACTCATGTCAAAAAGAGGAACATGTCATAAAAAGAAGATGGTTTTCCTCTGCTCTGTCCTCCCACTTTGTCCTAGGGAAAGCTGTAGCCACTGTAGAGGTCCTGGGACTATTCCCCCAGCTCTGTGGTGGTGGTGGTGTCCAGGGATAACACGGACTTCTGCTAGGAAGGGAAGGCTTGTGGGGGCTGAGGGACTTGGAGTCAAGACACAAATCACCTTTTGTTTTTGCACTGAATCACACAGCTCGTTTGAACCTGAACGATGTGGCAAAACAACCCCGCCTGAATATACTCAACAATACTGCCACGGCTCTCATCTTCATCACAGTCATCATCAACATCTTCATCACGGCCTTTGGGGTGCAGAAGACTGGCCTCTACCCTACCAGGAATTTTCGACCTTATTAAGTCAAGAGGAAAAGGAGTCAGGTAAGAAAGGGGTGACTCACATCACTGCCAGTCCCTGCAGGGGCTCTCAGCCTCAGAAAATATCACTGCAAGGAGGAGAAGCAGAATGCAATGCTGCATGAATTCACAAAAGCTTTCCAGAGCCATGATGATGTCCTGTGGGCACCTAGGGAAATCCTCAGAGGAGGATTTCCTTGCTTGGTCTGTAAAGCAAGAACACCAACCATCCCAATTGCTGGGTTTCATCAGCAGCAAGCAGCTCTCAGAAGACTGCAGACCTCAGACAGATGCTGACAGCAGTTGTGATGGGGAGCTAAATTTGAGAAAGAAAACTACATGTGTTCTGGGAGATATCTGAAAATGGCAGCACTATGAGCAGAAGAAAGGGAAGGTGCCTGGGAGGGAGAGGGGAAAGGGGCTCTTAACAATGGTCAGTGTGGTTTGGCAGGGGCCATTTTAAGAAGCTAACTCTTGAGAGTGTCTTGTGGATAAGAGTCCAACCAAATGCTTGGGTTCAGAAACCAGGCCAGATGAGGGAATGGCATGTTCTTAGGTCAAAAGCGCTTTAGGTCAAGAAGCAAAGTTTGTATCTGTCACTTACCTGTCCTTCAACTAGGACAACAGCAAGTAAGAAAGCTTGATAGACACGATACTCAGTGTGAAAGCCAAAAGCCGCTGTAAAACACTGCTGGCTTGGGGCCTAAAGGAGTGGGAGCCTGCAGCCCGCACCCATGGTGTGGCCATGGTGCCAAGTGACCCCCTACACGCTGGGTGCTCCTCTGCCTGTGCAACATGGAGGAGCCTGCTGCAACCTTACCAGCATTTCTTGTCTTTCCTGCAGGATCTGAGCAGCACGACTGGTGGGGGAAGCTCTCCTCGACGTTTTGAACGACCTCAGCAGGATCCCATCAATGAATGCAGAGAACTGGGTTAACCTTTCAAAACTGTGCATGTTTCATGGCATACCCGCCCCTTGCCGTAACGCCTGTGCAGTTCTGAAGGGGGGAAAATATCCATTGCTTTCCAAAGCTAGAGCAAACTTTGCAGCAATCTCTAGAGGAAGCTGCAGAAACAGCAGCAGCTACACAATTTCAAAGCACAGTTCTCTAAATCTCATCTCTTATTTTAGCTGCCTGCTTCACATATTCAATAGTGGCTCATTTTGTAGAGAAGAGTGAGCAATGTACTCTGTAGGATAAACAAACATAAAATGTCCAGCTTTTTGGTCTCAAGTATGATTTTCTGTATCCAAGGCCATGCTAATGGTTTACCTCCCAAATGTAGGCATGGATCTCTCAAACTGAAAAGAAAAAAGGTTCTCATAGAAGGATAGGAAAGTATGTGTATGTCAACATAGTTAAAAAGAGTCAAAATATTTTCCTAGTTGTTTAAGAATAAAATTAAATGAGAAACAGTTACGAAAACAATCAGATATTTCCAGTATTGGGAAATTAACAATGAGAGAAAATAGATAGTATGTTCTGATGTCGTCAGTAGGGACCTATCAGGAGTGCTGTCTGAGCAGCCTAAAAAAGGTAGGAGGGAAACATGATGAGACACCCTAGGCCCATTGCCACAATGAGAAATGACAGATGGGTACTGTCTTACTTTATAAATAAATTACCATTATAATTTAAGGTGTTATCACTAACATAAATGCTTTTAAATATGTAATCTTTACATTGACAATGTTGGGAATTGTACTGGAAAGATCTTTCTTTAAAAATGTCTTTGAATTACTGATTTTTCAGAGTAAAAATTTTGGATTGTAAATTTTTTAATTCTGTAGTCCTGCTAAAATTGATATTTTAATAGCCTGGTATAAGCCTATATAAACAATGACATGTTTTCCTGATTATTAATGATTTTTTTCCTTGTGTGGCAGAGCCAATCTAGCTATTTTGTTTTGTAGACTCTTACCACCATTGAGAAAGAAATGCCATGAAAATGTGCACCCGTTAGTCTTCAGGAGCTACTAGGAGTGACTGACACTTCAAAAAACAGACACGAGCAGATTTCACTTATACTCCACAGCTGACTTTACAGAAATAAATTCCTGTTTTAGAGATGGCGATCTTTTCTGGAAAGTGTGGAGGACCTTGCCAACAACAGCCTGTGGATAAGGCTGCAGGCCCACCTCAGTTTGTACCTGCCAATCACAGTGGCTCTTTTTGCAGCTGAAGGACAGCTGTGTAGAAAGGGTGGAAAACAACAAGCATGTATTTATCAGAATTTTAATTAGCAAAGTTGAGAACAGTCCAGATCTTCCTTGTGCATCAGGTAAAGTACTCGTCTTCCACTTTGTCCTGGAGATCACAGAATCATTAAGGCTGGAAAAGACCTCTCAGATCACCAAGTCCTACTGTCCACCCATCACCAAGATTCCCCACTAAGCCATGTATACTTCAGTTCCACATCCAGATGTACCTTGAACACCTCCAGGGACAGTGACTCCCCCGCTCCCTGGGCAGCCTGTGCCAGTGCCTGACCATGCTATCGGAGAAGATGTTTTTCCTAACCTCCAACCTGAACCTCCCCTGGCACAACCTGAGGCCATTCCCTTGCATCCCATTGCTGTTACCCGGGAGCAGAGGCCAACCCCCACCCCACCACAACCTCCTTTCAGAGGCTGTAGAGAGCGATAAGGTCTCCCCTGGGCCTCCTCTTCTCCAGACTGACCCATCCCAGCTCCCTCAGCCGCTCCCCACCAGACCGTGCTCCAGACCCCTCACAGCTCCGCTGCCCTCTGGACAGCTCCAGGGCCGCAATGTTTTTCTTGTAGTGCGGGGCCCAAAAGTGAACACAGCACTGGAGGTGCAGCCTCACCAGAGCTGAGTACAGATAGGTCTGGAGTGACGGTGACCTTGTTTCCCATCTCTGCCCTCAGTCTCTGCTGACACCAACAGCAAATGGAGGTGAATGTGTCTGAGAAGCCTCCAGAAAGAGCCTTCAATGTAGAAGCAGCAAAACTAATTTCGCTGGAAAACCATCAGCTAAGGGCCGGCAGCCACTGCTGGCCAGCTGGGTTTATGTAACGGTAAAAAGCTGCCCAACATCCCAGGACTCACTGCTTCACAGAGGCAAAGCAATTGGCATTGATGAGTGAATGTAACAAAAAGAAAGGATTGGCTGGGAAAGATGGAGCAAGGGGAAAATCATTACCAGCCCTTAACTTCAGCATCACTGTTGAAGCTGAGGCAAAAAGGGGCTGAATATTAATCCCAGTAAGCAGTTGCTGTGGAAGAGCTGACCTCCCATTGGCACAGGCAGTGCTGAGGGCCCAGCCCAGGTTTAAGCCCTCAGCTGCAGCCTTCTGCAGGAATTGCCCCCTGCATGCAAGACAGACAACTTAGCTCTCTGCATTATTGCCCTTCAGCACTTCTGCTTTGCTGGAACATGCAGTTAGCCAATATTTCTACCTTGTTCCACAGGAGAAGTCTCAGCAAAACAGAAGAAAGTCTGTTTTGTTGCCACCCCCTTCTCCAGGGCACCCTGCCTCAAGCAGGCCTCACTCCTGGCTACCCTCGCTCGTGGCACCTCCCTGGCTTTGCGGTACTGCCCACACCCTCAGCTACACGAGACCAGAGGAGCAACATCTGGTTTCTAACCCCGGCTGTGTGAGATGCAAGTGGGCAAGAAACACGCAGACAGAACGGAGCTCTTGTAGGAAGACAATGTATTTATAAAATGTGCGGGGGAACCAGTATGTCCCCCAGTTCTAACAGAGAGGTGGCCCAGGGGTTGTCTTGAAGGCACAGAGCCACTTTAAGGCAGATACGTCAAAGGTACTATTCAGATTTGTAACACAAGGCATTGGTACACAAGAAACAATCAGCTTCAGACATAATAGGCAATGAGAAGAGGCGAGATGTTCATACCAGGCGAACATTAGAGACGATGACAAAACAAGTCACATTATCATTTTCACACGATGCATTTCTCAGGATAAAAACCGGTCCTTCTTCACTCCCTTTGCTGAACCACAAAGCAGACCTCAGGCCCACAGTGCACTGGCAATGACCCAGTGCTGCTGATGGAGCCAGCACCTGTGGGCAGGCCACCCTGCAGCACAGTCTGCACGTGGGGCCCAGGGTCCTGGCCTGGCCGCATCCTGCTGCAGGGAAGCTCTGTTCTGCACTGTGGCCCATCATTTCCCCTCCATTCCCAAAAAGGGACCTTCTGCAGCAGCTCCCTCCCTGCCCACCTGGCTGATACAGAGGAAATCACATGCAACCTATTTCCTCCTGCCTCTGAGACAGGACGTGGCCAGGATGCACACAAAGGCCAGGAATGTGGGCCAAACCTCACCGCAAACTCAGGCACAACTTGTAAAACTTCCCTGTGACAGAAATGAGAATGCCCACTGGGGAAGTCACTGTTCCGGTGACACTGGGTTCCCTCTTGTGCTCTGGGACCTGTGCTGATGGCTGGGACGAGCCCTCTGTGCTGTGGCAGCACGTGACACTGGCAGGGCAATCTGGGGACGGTCAGCTGGGGATGGTCAGCTGCAGACCGTGGTGGCCTGGCCACCACCCTGGACAGCCATGTCTCCTCACTGCACAGCTCTGAGACCACTCACTCCTGCTGCTTGTCATAACCCCATCTGAGGAGGAGGATAAAGCTGCAGGTTGTTTAGGACCCACAAAATTTCCAGCCAGCATGCAGCCCATCCTCTTCTTACAGCCCACAGCAGTCTCTGAGCTTGTGGACTGGCTGATGGCCTCTGTCCCCATGGGCTCTCTCCACGCTCCTCCACAGAGGCTGCCAACTGGTGCCAATTAGTGCTAATCATGTTTACCACCACAATGCTTACATACCAGCTAAGAGTCCCCATTGTGCTGAAACAGAAGAACAGTTGTGATGGCAGCTTTTACAGTGGGGACACTGGCCTTCAGGAAACTGGACTGAGCCCCACTAACTCCTTTCATACCCACCAAGGAGTCCCCACGAGGTAAGCAGCTCTGGGTAACAGGTGTGACGGAAGGAGCAGTCACCCAGCCAGCTAAAGCATAGGGATGAAATCCTGAAATTCTGCTAGGAGTGCTGGAGCGAGGGCAGTACCCTACTTTGCAGTCTGCTCTTTGCAGGTTATCCTCTGTGGTGAGGAAGAGGAGTCACTCCTATAGTTTAAGCCAAGGACTGTGGATTACCTCCTGGATGCACCTAATTCTCACCCCTGTCTGCATATGAATGCAGGCTGTTGCCTTTAGGTGCTACATGCTTAAACCAGAAGTGAAAGCAGACAGTACAAATAACCCATCTTCCCCATGTCTGACATCAGGGTCACTGACAAACCCACCAGCTCTCCCTCAGAGAAGCAGCCGTAACACCATTCTCTGCGTTTCACTCTTATTGTCTACATGGAAAGGTAGTTTCTCTCATTAAAAAGACTGCTCTGGCTTGGCAGAAGGCTGAGGCTGCATCTTCATGTCTGCGTTCAGTGTCTACATCCTGGCAAAGGCTCCTTGGAGTGAGGAACACAGCTGTCTCTCACGTACTTCTCACCACAGCTGCACACTGCACAGTGAAACTTCCTTAAATACGATGTCATCAGAAGTCGTGACAAAACTCAGACTGTGGCAACCAGATGATTTGACAAGATCTGTATCTCTCGTGCCAGAACTTGCACGTTTAGTTTTCTATTGCAATAGCAAAGCCTGATGGGCTCATCAAGCACCACAGAATTAATAACAAATATCTATTCTGAACTGGCATCCATTCCATCAGCCTAAAAGCAAGTAACTCTAGTACCATGTCAGTATTGCTTGTGTGCTGCATACTTCCACTGCTCACTTTTCAACAACTCCCCACAGAACTGGGAGCCATGAGCAGCATTGTTTTGTTCACTCAGTCCTCTCCTCACTGTTCCTTGTGCCCAGGGCAAGTGCCAAGGCCTGAAGCGACCTCCTCCATACTGGGCCTGGGCTCCCAGGACTGCTTCAAAAATGAAGCACCAACAGCTGTGCCAGTTCTTCAACCAATGCAAACAAGTCTGCTTTTTACATAAAACTCAAACAATGACAGGACCTAACTGTTAGGCCTTAACTTATTAAATTAATCTTTAGATGCTGCATAAATGTACAGGATTTGGAGAGCAGTAAAATCTGTCTCCTCTTTTTCTGACAAAATCTCAATATTTCAACTAATAAAATATTGCCACTTCTTCCCTGCTAGGTTTTCCCTGATATTGTTAGGACAAACACATATGTCTGTCAGATAAGGCTGCAAAATTCCTCCTGAGATGCCCTCTGAGTGCCTCTGTATAACCCCTCCACTACCCTCGGGCAGTGGATCAATAATTCAGGTGGAGCTGAAACATCAACCTCGCCACCTTGCTCAGCTGCAGGCAAATGTGGCTCTCATCTGGGAAGTGCACTTCAGCCTCCATCCACAGCTCATAATTTACTCAATGAGTATGGTTTCTCCTAATGATTGAAGTGCAAAGCACAGAGAAGCATCTAAGCACCAGCAGCCTCAAGTGCTGATAGGCACTCCTCATCCAGATATTTTTTTGGGTCAGCACACGGGCATATGGACACAATACAGTTCAGAGAAGATATTTTGGTCCCCTGTCCAAAAGCATGGATACCAGAGAGATGGGGATGGGGTTGGGAGGGATGGAGAGGTTTTTGTTTGTTTTTCCTTTTTTTCTTCAAGTATTGAAAGAGAAGGTGCATTCCTGTAAATAAATCATTCTGAGCTTAGCTGGGATTTGTGTTTTGCACCACGCAAGACTCAGCAGAAATATGGCACCTCTCTCGCTGTGCCATCCACCAGACTGCACGGCAGGAAATACGACTCCTTCACTGGGCAACAGCTCCCTCACATGACTTCCCAGCAAGACACGGATCCTAGCTTTGGACGCACTGGCTCACAAGAGAAGCTCCCGCTCCTCTAGCCTGACTGTCCCTTCTTCGGCCATGCTGTCCCATCAGAGGCAGAGTTTGTGAGCTTGGCTGTTTGCCTTGATAAAGTGCACACCAGGGTGAGATGGTGGATGGTGCTGATGGGCATCTTTGGGGTTGAAGGCTACAACGTCTTCAGCTGGCGCCGGTTCCACATGCCCCGTTTTGAGTGAAACCAGTGAAAAAAGTTTCTCAGGGAAAGCCGCTCCACTTCCAGCCCAGCCTCTAAGATCCTAGCAGAAAGGAGAAGGATAAATTTAGGGAAATCTTGATAACATCACCACCAGGGAGCCTGGCAACAGATCTCTTTTAAGAGGTCCTGTTGTCAACAGACCACAACCCAGCTCAAGAGCCCACGATAGCTCAGGGTATCTCCTATCCATAAGCAGGCATCTAATGACATTTTGCTGAGTGTTCGTAGGTCCCTGAGGGCAGGATTTGTTGGGAGCAGGCAGGCTGCACGTGCCAAGCTAGGAGGAAAGATAGTTGGCAAGATGGGATTACTCAGGATGCTCTCTTCCTCAGTGAGCTGATGGAGAAGAAAGGAGAGGGCTCAAAACAAAAGGGCTACAAGCCCTAAGGCCTAAGGATTTGTACAGCAGAGCATCATAAACTTCCCAGAAACCGTAGCCCTACCTCATGATCCTAAAATGTCTCTCTAGCAAATGCTATTCTGGGTGATTGCTATTTGTAGTATGGAAAGTTTGAGGGACTGAAACTGGGTCCACTGTGCACTAATTCAAGAAGATGAAGTCTCCATGATCACCAGCACCCAATCTGCCTATGGCCAACCAACAGCGTGGCTGGTTGACACTAGGAAACAGCTCCTCTCTTCTTTCTGTAGCTGTTGAAGGGTATTATGGGTACACTCACCTACTGGATTTATGGCTAGGTCATCTTCAAAGACTTCCTCATTGACCAAACTTATGGTGGCCTTCACCACCTCCATCTCCTCAGATCCCTGCTTCCCACTCACTGTTCCCCCAGGACCTAATGGGTCTCCCTCCTAAGTGCATGAATGATGACAATGAATGCTTACCTGTCCAGGAGTTCCCAGTCTTCTCCTCCCCAGCGGTCCCGAAACTCTTTTGTGTTCATCCCTCCTATCTTGTCCAGGTCAGACTTGTAAATGCCTAGGAGACCAAACCCATTCACCTCCCAGTAGCCTGAGGATAGCACAAAAGAGGCACAGGCATGTCAGTACTAGGACAATGCTGACACCAAAGACCCAACTCAGCACCAAGGCAGAGACAACTGTTTTAAAGCCTCGGGAAGTCAGAAAGGCTTACAGACAGCAAGGGCTGTCTTATGAATGTATCAGCAAAGCCTCTCACATCTCCTGTCTGGCAGCATGATACTTAATGTACCTGGACTTTCCCAGTCTTAAGTGGTTGTCCCTGTGCCTGGATGAAAAAATATGAAAGGGCAGGGTATGCCCTCTAAGAAAAGAGAGAAATTGATAGAAATGAGTAAAAGGGGGGATTCCTGAGGTGCTCATATTGACTGGAAGGTCAAAGAGGTGACCAGGAGAAATATCATATAAGAGGCTCTTCTGGCTCTTTGATCTCAAATGCCAAGAACCTGACACATTTAGATCCCATTCAATATCTGAAGCACGCCCACCTGGCGGCCCTGGTAGCACATTAAGCACCAGACCTTCCTAGCAACGGAGCACCAAATCTAGAGCTTGCAGACACATTCCTCCTTTCCCCATTCCCTGAGGTCTAAGCCCAAGAAGGTCCACTCCCTCTTACCATCAGGTGACTGCGGGGACATGCCGCAGTGCAGCCTCATGACCATGGGTGCGAAGGCCATCTTGCCTTCCACGCAGTGCTTCCGGATTGAATCAATGATTCCAGCTGGGAAGTGGATGTGGAGGTCGCAAAGGAAAATGATGCTGTGCGGATCCTGGAAGCAACCACACCAGTTGGGAAAAAAAACAGGTTGACCTTAAGTCTTTCTTGAGGGACACGATGACAGAGATATGGGGGTGAATTAAGGAGGCATTCATTGCTAGATCGGAAATCGAAATGTTAGGGGCTAGAAAAATTGGCCATTGCCAATTGCCATTGGCTGGCAGGTATTGCATAGGTATATTATGACTATGATCTAGCAGAGTCAATATCACAAAGCTGCTACTCCTGATTTCCCTCCTGTCTCATAGTCCAAACGGGTGGGCCAAGAACCGCATGGATCACAGAGACTTGTCTCCCTGGAGAAACGGACGAGGTCCTTACTCCAAAGGGGCAAGAAACACATGCAAATCTCATCTGTTCTGTTGGGCTGTTCCCTTCCCTAAAAGCCAGCATGTTCAGTATGACAGACCAGAGGCAGACCAGAGGACATGTATCAGACACCCTCCTATCCACCCCACAGTCCCCCAGGCTTACCGTCACGAGGTCTATCCCTGCCTGCAGCCCAGCAGAACGTTCAAAATTCCCCGTCAGCTTCAAGTATCGATAGCTGGGGGCCAGACAAGAAAGAGAAGTTCAGTGCCTGCATGCTGATGAGACAGAAAACACTGTGAGCCACAGTACACTGCGTGTGCTGTGCTGAGGAGCCACCTTTCACCCCCGTGCACCCTTATGGGGAGAAGGAAAGCCGCTGTGAGGGAGTGCTGCAAGCCCAGCACTACCCCCACTGTCAGTGTGCCCTGATGGTCCTCGCACATATGCAGCAAGGATAGGGCAGTCTGTAGCAAAAGTCCTGCCAGCTCTATTTCTGCTCTACTTCTGGGAACCCCTAGCACTGGAAAGGACCAGCCAAGGCTCTTTCAGGTCAGAATACAGTAAGTCAGACAGCTATTTCAGCAAGAGAAGTCCTCAGAGGACTCCATGCTCATTTCTCACAGCTTTCTTGTCTTCTCCAGCTTCCCTCTCCCCTACCACTGTGAGACTTGCTTCCTGTCCTCTCTTGCAAACTTGAAAAAAGCCAAGAGAAAAGAGATGCATCTGGATGGAGGACTTCAACAGGTATTGCCTTAGAGTTCTATAACAATAGTATATGCAGCATCCATATATGCACATTATAACAACAGTATATGCATGTATACGTGCAAGGTGCAGATGGACATCATCTTTGGGTTTCTAGCTGCAAGAGGCTATGGGAGATCAATGCACAGATCTGTAGATGTGCCATGTTTGCAGGAATATACTTGTGAGTAGCTCATGTGACCAGGCAGCACTCTCACCTGCGCAAGCTAGACCTTTTCAGAGCCTTCTCTACATTCATGTCATCACTGCTGTAGTCCGTGATGATGACGTTGAAGTACGGATCCTTAGTGACTCGGAACAGCTCTTCCATGTCAGAGATGAACTGCAGCACCCACCGTGCCTGGTTTTTCACTGGTTGTATTGCAAGAGGGAGAGAATCAAAGGAAAACTGATTTCAAAGATGGCAAAGCTTTCAGCAAGCAAGGCTTCTTGCCTTTCCCCAAACCCTGCCAACACTGCAGGGATGCTGAAATAGGTCCAGGCTGAAAACTTGGACCAAAGAGCCCAGAAACTGGTGTGGGTTCTTTCCCAGAGTATGACAGTGGTTTTCTCTGGGCTTACAAGCCATGGGAGGCTTGGGCCCTGCCCTATTTCAGAGGAGACTTAGCTTGGACCCTAATGATACGGCTGAGGCTGGCCTAGCATTCAGGTCTGCCCCCACGGGAAGTCCCAGGAGGGCAGGTCCCCCTTACCTGGCACCACAAAATGAACCACGGCACGGTGGCTCCAGGAAAAGCCCTGGGGCCAGCACAGCTCTGGCTCTTTTGCCACAGCCATCAGGTGCCGTCGGCGACCCCAAGCCAGGTTCCTCATGTTCCTCTCCTCTTGCTCATCGCCAGCCACGCCCTGCCAGCCACGTGCAAAGATGTACTCGGAGAAGCGGACGAGCCGCTCTCCCTGCTCCAGCAGCTCCAGCTCCAGCAGGTAGCGGCTCCCTCGCATGCGGTCCTGGCGTTTCTCCACGTTCACAATACGCTGCAGCTGGAACCGCCTGCAGGAGACAGAGGTAGGGTGGGTACGTCCCCGCACACCGGTCCCTCTCTTGCCTTCATCCTGCTTGGCTCATTTTGCTCTGCCAGGCTCTTTCCTCCTGGGCTAGCACAACTCTTTTTGTCCCCAGCTTCCCCTCCATGGGATGGTTTAGCACCTGTTTCCTAAATCCACAAGCATGTGGGATTAGATCTGGGATCCCAGCCAAGAGAAAATAGTTGGCGAGGGAAATGAAATAAAGGTGACACGGAAAATAACAAATGCATCTGAATGACTGTGGGGCTGGTAACAGAGAGTGTGCTCAACACCTCTGTCAAAGATCTTGGCACAGGAAGTATGGTTGGGCTGGCAAAGCTGGCTGATGACAGCTTATTAGACAGTAACATGGAGTAAGACTGAGCAATCGTACAGTGAAGACTGGGATGAGCTGTAGGTCCAGAACAGCCAAAAGGGGATGAAGTGCCAGATCATGTCCTTTCAGGTAATATAAAATGGATGCTCATCAGTTAAAAATGCCGAGAAAACCCTGAGTGTACTGATCAGTTACACCATGACTGATACGACCCTGAAAAAAACAAACACAATCTTAAGACGTAGCATGAGAGCTATAACCAGGAACTGGGAACTAACAACACCATTCTATAAAAGAACCAGAATACTGTCAAAAGTGAAACCAGTGTGGAAAAGGCCATACAGAAAAATCATGGAAATAGAGGCCAACTCATCAGAAAGGTTGAGGAAAGTTGGAAGCTCGAAGGAAGTACATTTGTTTGCCAGAAAGGTGATCAAGATGATAAGTTCTACAATGGAGGTGCATATGTTCAGATAAAGGTTAGGGTACTTGCTTGTTTGTGAACTCAGTGCACTGATCCACAAGATCTGACAGGTCCCTTCTGGTCCTTTGTCTTAAATGGTACCGGCTTCACAAACTGAGAGGTGATAGGCATTAAACCACAAGCATGAGGAGCTCCAGTCCTATTCTGTATCAGTGGGCTTTCTTAACCTTCAGCTGGCAAAATGCTCCTATTTAATGCTCTCAATGCTTACACAGCGCAATGAGGAAGCCAGCAAAGGGCCAGCGATGCCAGCTGGACTGAAACCTCCAGTCTCTCATATTTACAGCTACCAGCTGCTGGACGGTGATATTTCACCCCTGGACATGATCTAGTGTCCAACAATTCCCATTTCTCAGCTCAAAGAGGTGCATAAAGCTCTGATTTTACTTAGAATCCTTGCTGAAGTTTTATTTTCCACATCTAACCCTCTGATTCATTCTAGCTGCTCAGACAATAGGTATTCCCTGTGCAGCCTGTTACACCAGCTCCAAGACACAGCCCTTTGGTTTTCACACTGCCTTACCCTTTATTCTTCTGGTTGAGCTTCTTAAGGAAGACACGTGTGACTTCCAGGGCCTCCCTTTCTTTCAGCAGCAGGTTTCCTGACGTGTTGCACTTCAGGTCGATCCAGTCAGTGCGCAGCACATGGAAATCCAGGTTGCTTGCGCTGAAGGTCTGCTCCCAGTTCACCACCTGGTCAAACACTGGTACATAATCGAAATCTTCCTCATCCTCCTCCTCTGGCTCCCCATCCACCTCTTCCTCTTCCACTGCCCCCTCCTCGGGCCTAGACTTGCCCTTTGTAAGAGATGTGACCTCTGCCTCTCTCTTGCCCATGTGCCCACCACCGGCCTTCTTCTGCTCAGCCACGTAGGCCTCCACTTGGTCCAGCCACTGTGCCAGCCGTGGTGGTTCCCTGCTGGGGCCTGCAGAGTCCACAGGAGGCCTGCTGGCTTTGCTGGATGCTGGGCCTGCTCTCCTGGCTTGCACAGTGCCTGCTGGCTGCAGGCCGTCCTCCACAATGCTGAGGTCTCCTCGAGGTCTCAGCCCTTTGGGAATCCTGACCCCTGAGTCCCTAGGGCTGCTGAGAGGCTCCTCCCTTTGAGACCTGCTCCTAGAAGGAGGATTCGCCTTTCTGGCAGGTGCTCTGCCCTGAAAGGCCCTGGCATGCTGTGGGAGGCTCCTGGAGTTGTCTTTAACCCCAGCTTTTAAGTGAGGTCTCTTTGTCACTGTGTTTCTCTCCGGGCCAGCTTGACTGAGGCTTTGATTAACAGGGGCCAGCAGGGCTGTTTTGACACCAGACCTTTTTGTCCTTCTCCTCTGTGGCACCTCTCCTGTGTCACCAACTGAGAGGAGCCGCCGACGCTCACGGAGGGAATAGTCCTCGTAGACACGATCACTGCCTGCCACGGTGCTGGGAGCAGTGCCTGCTGGCTCTGCCCACCGCATGCCAGGGTGAGCTGGGAGGCCGGTGATCTCCACGTCTCCATACTGCATGTCATCCAGGTTCCCCTCCTGGAAGTCTGCAGGAATAATCAGAGTTACACCTCTGGCATTCTCCTTCCCCATCCCGACCCTGGCACCCAGCACCAGCTGTGTGACATCTCCACCAGCTGTGGAGGCGTCTTGCCTTAGCCTTCAGCTACGGGTCTGCCCCCAGCTTTGCAGGGCAGGTGCAAGCACAAGCTGCCACATTGTGCACATTCGGCTCTGACACTTCTGCCCACGTTTTTTCTGGAATTGCACCTCAGCTAAGTTGCAGGCTGATAGCAAGCCATCATGTTGTCTGCTAGAGCCCACTGCCTGGCCTCTCTGACTGCCCTTAAGAAAAGTGAAATGTGACAGCAACAATTTCCTCCCAGTCGCAGTGCTCTGGCAGGGAAGGGCTGTGAATTGGTTGACTTGGAAAGTCAACAGCTTCTTTCAGCTGGTGCTGGCAGATAAAAGGCTCCTCCAGGCTCTGATGTTAGGGGCCCCTACCTGGTTGCTCTGTATTTTCTTCAGAGCCCAGGCTCTTCTCTGGCCGGTCTATTTTCATGTACTTGTAGAACCCAAATCTGCAGAGGGAAGGACATCAGTCTGATGAAAGTTATTTTGCACTCTCCAAAAAAATTCTAGCCACTGCTACAGAGAGGATGGTCAATTACTCTGATTACATCTACCCATCATCTCTAGACTCTCCTTTCACAGCAAGTCATAGGCTATCATCATCACCATCTTTCAGCTCGGGGCAATCAGATCTCACTCTGTACTGCCAAAGACATCAGCTTTCCTTGGTGATCATCCCAGTTTCTCAGATGTCTTCTTGAGTGTTGCTACATATGCACAGGAAGAAATCCCAACACAAGTACACTGAAACACTCCTTTAGCTTCTCTTAAACTGCACCTTAAAGCTCACTTACAGCGTGGCATTCACAAACTGAAGCCACTGTGCTGCTGAAGTGGCCCAGGCAGGTAATTGCAGTGATCTCCCTCTCTCTTCTCCCATACCACCACTGTCTGTGTGCTGTTCCATCACATGCCTGTACTTTGAGCTTCTGGGAGGGGTTTCCCTCCTTGGATCGCTTCCTTCCATGAGTGCTTGATGCCAAATAGGCTCTCGCTTCCCAAATGCTGTTACAAATGATTTGTCAAGCAAAAAACTTGGGGTGCGTGTGCGAGCCCACAACAGCCACCTTCCCCATCCTTCACAATGAACCCCAGTCCCAGTAGATCCCTCCCAAACCTGCAATAAAACCTGTCCTTCCAGCCCTCAAATATACCTGTGGGAAGGAAGAAGATCCTGGGCACAAGGAGACCGCCATCAACTATCTCACAGGAAAAGTGACTCTCCTTATCCTGCAAACCAGCCCTCCTGGAAGGAGGGGAGTCCTCACGCAGGGTGGCTCCCTCACAGAGCCATCACTGGAGCTGACCCCAGTGAAGGTGAACAACATGCTCTCATCCCCCGCGAGAGATGTCTGGTTGCGAGTACGGTTTGGCTCCCACAGTGACAGCCATCAGGAGGCTCCAGCTGCTGGCATGCCAAGTTTGCTGGCAAATAGACTCCCTGATGTACTGGAACAAATATGCTCTGACCCAGCTTCCTGGTTAATAGAGCAAGAAAAGCAGCAGCAGTTTCCCTTTGAGACCTAAACATAATTACTCTTAAAGGGAGCACCGGCTATCAAAAGAAACTATAAATGCTTTCACGTTTTGCAGGACTTAAGGGACCTTTAAATTAAGAAAGTCCCAAATGAATGAATGTGAAATTCCACCCTAATTCCAGTCTTCAGACTGCCTGCTCTCACCCCCACCACTAGTAAGCCTCCACTTGCAGCATCCTACCTTTCCAAGTAATAAGGGTTTTCCTGATAAAAGCATTTGTTGTCTTTCTCCATATGGCTCAGGCGGCTGTAATCATTCGGGTAAACAAAGGATAAATGAACCTGGGAAGAAGGGAAGAAAAATAAAGCAAAAGCCCCACAATTGCCAGACGTCATTCATAAGGTGACCCAGACACGGCTGTGAAGTGAGCAGCCCTTTTGAGAAGGAGCAGGCACTGCTCACTGTTTGCCTCTTAAAGGCACCCAGGAATGAAACTTACAAACTGGAGGCCCTGGTAGCGCTGCAGGGGGAAGCCATTCACCAGGTAGCTGGGTTTGTAGGGGCAGTCTGGCAGGGCTCGGCGCAGGCGAGACTTGCTGAGAAGAGGCACTGAAAAGAAGAAACGTAGGCAAGCGTTGCTGGAGGAACCCTGCTGCAACTGATGCACCAGCCCCGCTACTTCTGTGCCTGGTTTGTACCTACCATGTGAGATGTTGTCAGATAAATACGGTGAACCATCTTGTACAGTTCACCTATTCATACTGTTCTACAGAACTTGCACTAAAAAACTACGCCTGGGGGACACCACATTAGCTCAACTCCAAGAAAGAGGAGATGGGTTTATTATGTACTTTGTCTCCTACAGTGACTGATACTGCACGATGCACGTGCACGTGCTTCCTCTTCTGCACGGGGGAATAAAGAGGGCGGCCTTTGGTCACCACAGCACAGGAGGACAACCTCACAGAATCACAGAATTGTAGGGCTTGAAATCATCCAGAAATCATCCAGTCCAACCCCAATGCTATAGCAGGTTCCCCACAGTAGGTTACACAGGTTGTCCAGGCGGGTTTTCAACATCTCCAGAGAAGGAGACTCCACAGCCTCTCTGGGCAGCCTGTTCCAGTGCTCTGCCACCCTCAGAGTAAGTTCTTCCTTATGTTCGTATGGAACTTCCTATGTTCCAGATTGTGCCCGTTGCCCCTTGTTCTGTCACTGGGCACCACTGAAAAGAGCTTCATCCCATCCATTTGACTCTTGCACTTCAGACATTTATATACAGGGATGAGATCTCATCAACCTCGCTCAGCTGTTCTCCTGCACACACTGGGACAAGCTGCAGCTACCTCCCCAACTCCTTTGCAAGTCTTACCTTTGTAAAGAGTGTCCCGGGGGTCAGGCTTCAGCATGTCTGCAGGGTGTGCCTTGCCGCCCGTGCTGTCAGCAGGCCGGCTCCTGTGGCTGGCCTGTGTCTGCGGGATGTGCCCAACCTCATCCATCTTTAACAGCGTCTCGTCTAGAAACCAGAGAGAGAACGGAAGGGGGAGGAGGGCTAATTCATCCCTTGTCCCAGGCAGCGCCTTTCCCCGGCATCAGCCCTTTCAAATGGTGCTGTGCCACAGCAATGCCCACATGGTGCTCATCAGGAGCTGCATCACGGCTTGTGGGAAGGAAAGGCTCTGACTGGGAGAGCTGGAGATACAGAACACAGCCACCACTGGAAGCAAACAAACACAGCCATGAGCGATGGCATCACTGAGCCACTGCCTTGTGAGGGGATACACCAGCAGTGCTGTGCTGCAGACACCCCATCTGGCAGAAATTACTGGGCACATCTGAATTAAATTTCTTCTAAATTTCATTAAATTTCTTTTAAATTTCATTAAATTTCTTTTAAAAGGAGATAGAAAAGTTGAATGGGAGGAGAAATCTGAGAAATGGTTTCTTCTGTGCTGGAAAATGAGCAAGACCCTGGGGTGAGGCCTTCAGTGGCTGGGGAGGACGGTGCTCCAGCAGGGGAATGGAAACCCACTGTAAGCCAGGAGCAGTGGGAAGCATACACTCAAGACTGGCTATTGGTTATGTCTTTTCTTGAGTGCCGCTGACAGAGGATTTCATGTCTCCATGGATCTGACTCCAAAATGAGTGGAACTGAGTAAACATCCATGAAGGGAAGATATCATGCTGCCAAGGGCACTGGGGTTACTGTTAGCAGCTTTTGTGTACTGAACGACATGGGAGCCCCAGAAGCACGGGATAATGGGAGACAGACAAAGGCTGAGGTGGAAGAGGGAAACACTGTATGGTAGACTACACTACCCATGAAGGGATCTTCTGAGCGGCGAGCCATCCCTACTACAGGCAAGTAATAAACAGAAGAGAACTGAAGGAAGAAGAAAGAGGACGCAAGGCCTGACTGAAGGCCTAGGCCTGGCCAAATGGCAAGTTTCAGAAAATGCAACAGCAGGTCGTAATCCAAGACAGCACAAACAGATGTCTGGATTACATCAGGGAGTCTCCCAAAGGCAAAAGTGTCAGCACAGAAAAAATACCAGAGATGTTGCAAAGTAACAGTGGTAGATATGGAAAGGAGGAATGTTGGCAGTGGAAAGTGATACTGACAAAGCTAGATAACTGAAGGCAGGACTGAGAAGCTCCTTAACTGATAAAGGCACCACTCGATGTGCTAAAAAGGGTTTGCAAAATAGGACGAAGGACTGGGCTGACATGCTTGCTGCAATCTGGCAGACAATTGAGAGATCTGAGGGAGGCACTGAAGAAAGCAGCAACGCCTGATACCGCCAGATGTATCCTCCTATGTCCAGCATCCCGAGTGAAATCTGCTGGGGGTGCTCCAGCAGGCAGCACATCCCCATCACTCCCATGTTACAGGCTCCTTCATTCCTCCCTAGCTCTCTGCACCTCCATCCCATGATATTCTCACATCTTTGTTTCCCTCACTCTTAAAGATGCTCTTCTCTACTTTTCCTCATTGACTCTAGATTTCCCTAAAATAATGTTCCAATCCTACTTCCAGTTCTCCTGTATGCATTAATGAGTCACGCATTCTTGTCTCTCTCCTGATCTGCCTCCCATCCTTTCTTGTAATGATCTGTACACACAGTATTTGACTAGATAGACTGTGATTCACAGCAAAACGCTGATGGTAAGTTTTGGAAGAACAGGGAGGTGCTTGAGGGAACCTTCTGTAAAGATACTTACTAGCAAAAAGGGAGAGGTATTGGGAATCAATGACTTTGAACTTCGCATCTGGGTCATTCAGCCTCCACTGGAACAGAGAAACACATTAAAACAAGGCGCTTAGGCATTTAACCAGACCTGAACAAAAGGAATAGATACAAGGTGGTGTTTTTTCACCAGATGGCCTCACAACTTGCTTCTTCTCTTTACTTTGTAAAGAGCCTACCTAGCAGCAAAAGACTGGGAATGAGCTGAGATTCCCCTGGCCTCATTCAAAGCAGAAAAGGACAAAGAGCTGCAACAGAGACCAGAGAAGGCAGAACTGTCCCAAGTAAACAGAGAAAATGGTCCCGACACACTCAGGGTTATCCCACTTAGAAGTAGGTAAGGACTCTGGAAGGGGTATGATACATCTCATGCAAAGACATGAGCTGAGGCCTGGGAAGGGAAGGAAATCATTATAAACTTAATTCCCAAGATTGGAGGGAACACATATACCAGTGCCATTTGCATAGACTCACTGCTACTTCCACATGGTCTGTTCCTTTGTCATCCTGCTTGTGCAGCACCTCAAAGTAGTACCTGCCTGTAGCTGACAACCTGCAAAGAACAACACGTCTGTCACCAAAAGCATTAAAGAATATTTCTTAGCTTGTCAGCAGACAATAAGTAGAGAGCAACCGCATCCATGAAACAATGTAATTCTTAGGGTGAGCAGGGTTAGGACTGCCAAGAAAATCCAGATGCTGGCAGCTAACAGGTGGCTTCCCTGGTGCACCTGGAGCGCTCCAGACCCTTCTCAGGTAATTCTGGACAACTCTGTTTCAGCCTCATCTGCTGGGTTTTGGCCTCTGGGAAACCTGGCTGGTTCCAAGGTAGGAAGCTCAGGGTACACTTCAGGGTACACTTCATAAGGAGGAGTCTGGATTTGCTGATGATTTTCCTCCAGGGAAGAAAAAATCAGCATTGCATTTCTGCAGTAAGCCAGTAAAGCAACGGGCACAGGTTTGGCATCTCTCACAGTCGTTTCTTCCTCTAGATTGCTGAATTCCTCAGAACAAGCCTGGGTTATTTTTCCTTTTCCCTGTCATTTCCTGGCCATGCCCACAAGTGGCTGGAAGTGAGAGACTGCTCACTCACCTCACCACCTTCGACTGCTGGCTCTGAAATTTTCCAAACTCCCCCGGTGCTGTCCACTCCTTCCCTGTCTGTGAAGAGACAGAAGATGCTGCAGTTAAGCTGAAAATCTCTGGTTACTGTGCTGGAGTAACAAAGAATGAAAAATGAGCTGCTGGTAAATTGTCTGTGTGATATCCACAACCTCTGGACAGATTTAAGCTCTTTAACCATGAACCTGGGGCTGCCATGCAGTGCTGATACGTAACTGGCTTAAGGTATATTGCATCATACCTGTCTGGCATCTGTGGTGGTGCCTGTAGTTGGGCAGGAAAAGAAACTTGGCTGGTCCAAGGAAGCATGGAAGACAGGAGGGTACCCATCCCCACAGAAACATTCCAGCCTTACGGAAGAAGCCACGCAGCGTGCACCGTACCTTGCCTACACTGGCCAGCAGCTGGAGACCAGAGGTCTTGTCATCTGAACTCAGCCAGAACTCGGCGTTGTCATCCGCAGCAATGGCAAACTGAAACTCCCCTGTCAAGAGATGGAGGGAGTAAGTAGGGCTCTGGGGTAAGTGCTTGTGAGAAGAATGGAGTCTGCTCCTCTAAAATGCTGTCTTTACTCTTTTTGCTGGTGACACTAAATTTATCCTTTGGATGTTAACCCTGCCCCTTTCAACCTCTCTGAATTTTCAGACTCTGCTGTGATTGAAAACCAGACATTACCTACAGGTGTAGCTGGTTCCCTATCCCTCCTGCAATGGCTTCACCTGACAACTAACCTGGAAAGCTAAAAAATCTATGTTGTGTCTCCCTGGCTTTTGTTCACAGAGCAGATGTTCTGCATGAGAAGCTGTGTTTGGATGGAGGAAAGTGCATGTGGAGCCATGGAGACAGAGGTGTTTGGGTCTGGCTGCTCCGGCCAGGGTTACAGAGGCAGCAGCTGAGGGCCAGAGGATCAGGAGGGATGGGCGAGTGTTAGCAGGCTGCTCTGGGCAGGAGCATGTAGCTGGGTGACACAGATGTCAGATGGTGTCAGACAGTGTTCATGCATCTGGGGAGCAGTAGGAACACAAACAATGTCATGAACAGTCCCATCCATGTGAGGGAGGGGCTGCCTGTGCCCATGTGCACGTCATGGGGCTGTGCATTCATGACAGCATTGTTTTTTATCTAGCACTTCCAATCTGTTTTCTTCCGTGCTTTTCCCTTCCACCCTACAATGGAGGCAGATGTGCTTTATCCATGCCAGGGCCACAGCCAGCTGGGCTGCCAACGTGAGGGGCCTCATGCTTGCTGTCTTCGTGAGAGCCAAGAGGGGATGCGAGCAGCCCCATGGCCACCCCAGAGCCCTCACCATTGGTGAAAGGATGCAGGTAGCCAAATATCCGGAGACCATAGTTGGTCCATTTTGGGGACACGGCCAGTTTCTTCAGCATAGTTCTTGTCTGAAGTGGAAGATAAAAAAATAAAATCAGATGGATAGGAACATGAAGAGAGAGAAGCAGTAGGGGGCAAAACTCTTGCAATGGGTGGGCAGAGGGAAGTATGGGGTTTGTTTTGTGCAAACATGGCCCAGTGTGATGTGGCTCCTGCTCCCCCAGGAGCAGGAGGAAAGAGGAGGTGACGGAGAGGGATGGGGACATGATGCAAAGGGAGCAGAGACGGGAGCTGTGGGATAGAGTGTTGGGGTCTTACTCACGTGGGGATAAAGGGGAAAGTGGAGGTTCCTCCTGAGCTGCTCAGTGGAGCTGCCGCACCAGTCCTCAAACACATGCAGGTTGGCCTGGCCCTGGAACTGAGGGGCAGAAGCAGGGCACCATGAATTGCTGGGTCCCTCTCACATCCCTCCCTGTCCTCCAGCCTTGGCCATGGTCCCCAGCCCCGGAGAGCTTGTGAGAGAGAAGGAAGGTGCTGCTGCTGCGGTGACATCTAACCAACTGAGCATTCAGAGCTGGGCTAGGTGACATGAACAGCACCAGGGAACTGTGACAATGCCCAGGAGAGCTCATTTAAACAGTAAAGGGTCACTCATTCTGCTCCACCACAGAGGTGTTAAATTAGAGACTGGTGCTGTGAGGCCATGCTCTGGAACACACTGTGGTGTGGCAGCAGCCATCAGTGACACAGCAAGGAGAGTGCAGGGTGCCCTCCAACAAGGTATTTTGGGCTCCTCCACCATTCCAGGGCTATTTTCCTGACCCACGGAAGAGGGGACACCCTAAGGAGGGCAGATGGCAGATGTCCTCAAAGCCTGCCTGCGAGGTGGAACTCAGGGAGGATGGTGGAAAAAGGCAGCTGCTCTGGGAGCTGGAGGCTCAGCAGGATGAGGAGCAGCAGCACACGGATGGCGTGGCCTCCATGTATCCACAGAAACACGGAGGGGAGCAGGGGCCCAGACAAAGGAAGAGAGTGTGCAGAGGTGGCTGTCCTTGCTACTCCACGAGGAGAAGCTTCCTGAGTTCAACAGAAACCTGCAGCACAGCTTTGCTGGGAAACTCCTGGTGGCCACTGTGGGATTTCAGATGCTTGCTCCTCGAGGAATAGACTTCCTTTAGTCACAAGCATCCAGAAAGGGAGTGCTGGCTGCCTCCAAACAGCCCGAGCCCTCTGCGTGCAATCACCAGAGTTGAAGCCCTCCTTGCAGAGCTGGCATACAAAAGCAGAGAATAAATAAGCTGGACACTGTACAGGCAACCTTAAATGGGGAAACGCTGAAGAAAGGAATAGGTTGCCTTGGAACTGGGTTGGTTTTCCCCATCTGTCTTGCCTATATAAGGAGCTATGGAGCCAGCCAAGGCTGGGCCAGCAGTTTGGAAGTGTCTGAACTGCACGCACATGTCTCCAGATGGCAGCAGACTCCTAGTTTTGACTGGGGAAGTCTGGAGCAGGGCTGCAACAGTGCAGCAGAGAGAGCCTAGCCCCTCTGCGCACTTCTGGCAGACAACGATTTTATGGAGTTATTCTTTCCAAGACAGCAGGTTGGGGTTTCAGTCTGTAATAAATCAGGGCTTGAAGGAAGGACGTGGAGCAGACTTGGCCTGGCACCAGCTAATGCAGTAATGCTCCTTGTGAGCTGTGAGCTTCAGTCATGCACACAAAAATCATCCCTGCATGCCAGGCAAAGCACATTCACAACTGCTGATGTCCTCAGGTGGTCTCCTGTCAGCCTGCTCTCACTGGTGTCCGCACTGCCAGCTCCTGCCTCGTGTCTGGGTGTCCCCATGGTCCCTCACGGTCCTCTTCTTTCCCCCTCTGCTGACGTTCCCCTGCCTGGGCTCTGCCCATCATACAAGAGAAAAGCAGCAAGACAAAGCAGATGTACTTCCTCCAGGAGGAATTACAGAGGGCCCAGGGCAACGGCTGCAGCCAAGAGAAACCTGGGGCTCTGCAGGGACCTGCAACGCAAATCAACTACTGCACGCGTGACAAACACCGAGCTGGAACCTAAATGCTGGGCAGTCCCGTGCACCCTGGCCAAATGCAGGTTCACACCCAAGGGTCTTACACTGTTTTCTCAGCCAAAACAAACAAAGGCAATTGCTGTTTCTTGTGCAAAGTGAACTGAGGTGAAGAAGCCGGGCTCCCACAGCCAGTCACTGCCAGGAGCAGCCTTCTGGCAGACAGTCTCTTGCTGTCCACCGGTGACGCTGCTTCTCCATCAGAGAGAACCATTTGCACACTGCTGATGGCAGCCTCACATCACTCTCAGGTGTGGCACAACACTCCCACACCGTGGGCAGGCTGGGGCTGTGCTCCCCTCCTGGCAAGGGCACCCAGGAGGTGCTCCCAAGGCCCAGGGCTGCAGGAGGGCTGAGCTGCCTTTGGCAATGGATAGCCCCAACACCAAAGCAGATCTGAATGAGGGAAGTCCCAAATGCTCATTTGCAGAGGAAAACTGGATCAGTCCCATTTTAATGCAATGCTTTACTACAGAGATTTGGCAGCATTAGGCAGTGGGCAACCTACTAAAAATTAAGGCAGACATCACTGAACTAAGTGCTCTGCCAACGCTGCCAGAGATGAGCCCTGAGATTTATAGCCCTACATCCCCACCTAAAAGTCTTTACAAAGCCACCAGAGAGCAGTTTTTGGCTCCTGCTAACACAATCACTTTGCTTTCCTGCGCTCACAGCAATTACAAATAATTAACTGGTAAATCACAGGCATTTCTTGTGTGTTGTTTCAGAGCCATTTCTAAAGCAGTAGTGTTTCTCCTGTGCCCCAGCAGCCAGCTTTACTCTCTGCTTCTTCCAAAGGGGAAAAGAAGAATGTTATGGACAGATACAAGCTGGCTGCTCAGGGCACTGCTCTGGAGTGAAAACTGAGCCAGGCTTTAATTTTAGGCCCCCAAGAGCCACCAGTGCAGCAGCTGTTTTGAAACCCTATCGCCTCTGCCCCTCCAGCTCAACTCATGGCTGCCCATCACAGGTCACTGAGAAATTCCTCTGCTTGCTATTTGGGCTCCCCCTGGAACATGCAGAAAATAATCCCCCTGGGGCTTTTGTTGCAGATCACAGCGATAAATGGCACATCACTCACAATTCGTGCACAGAGCTCCTGAGAAACATAGATGGACTTTCTGAGTTTGTCTTCCCAGCTGGGATCTACCTGGCCTTGGTTTTCAAAGGGTTTGAAGGCTGGGACCCAGTAAGTAACAAGTTAAGTTTTTCTTCTCCCTTTAAAAACATCTGCTTTGGGTATTTTGGATAGGCTGACTAGGCCAGAACCAGGAATAGAAGCCAAGAGCCTGGGCCACAAACGGGAGCTGGTATTACGCGGTCTGTGCCTTCCCTACCAGAGGCTCCTTCTGTCCCCGGGTTCCTCCCTCCCAGCTCCACCTCCCAGTTGCTTATCTCCACCCCACTGACACAGCACCACTGCAAGAACCCAGCTGGGATCCGAAACAGCCACAGGTCATGCACTGAGGGCACCGCCAGTACAGCATCAGTCTAATTTAGACCTGGGGAGCCTTGGCATCTCGGAGGCAAATCAGCTGCGTGCAACCCCGGGAATGCGCAGCACTGGGGATGATAAATGTGGCACAGAGAGGGCCTGAGCCAGAGAAGAAAGGCGACATTGTGCTGCAGACTGAAAGTCCCAGAGCCGAGTTCATAAGCCTCATCTGCACAGAGCTGCTGTGGTTCTCCTCTCGCCCGGGCCAGCTCCCAGGGCAGGGGGACACTCCACAGCCAGCAGCTGGACCCGCTGCAAGCTCTGCTGCACCCGCACTTGTGGGGATTCCTCGAGACGAGGCAGCATGAGATGCCCTGTCCCCTGTCTTTCCCTGGCAGCTGGTGGGCACAGGTGGGCGAGGGAGGGACACGGGCAGGAATAGCTTTGCCTTTCAGTCCTGTCAGGAAAGGATGCTTCCTCTTGGGGAAGGTATGCGGGGAGGCAGATGCTCTGGGACAGTGCCCTGGCTTTGTGCAGCGCCTGTGCAGCTGTTCAGGCTAACGGAGCATTTCTGAAAATTTCCTACATTTTCCCACTATATTATCCAAGGCTGAAGATTCAAACCACCCATTTCATCTACTGATACTAAAAGAGGAAAACTGAGACCTGTCCTTTGGCCATGCTGGTGGCCAGCACAGCCTGCAAGCCTGTTAATTATTCACATCCGTCAGGAATATGCCTCTGTTCAAATGAAGCCCAGCTCCGTGATCCATGGGAGGCAAACTGCCTGCCCTCACCCCAGGAACTGGGCTGCAATTAAGTGCTTAGAGATGCTGCTGGGAGGGCACAATGGGATCACAGACCCCAGGTAATTAAGTTGGGCAGAGTCACAGGAAAACCTAATCCCTAGCCTAGGAAAAACTTCAGCTGGTGGCTATGCAGGCAGCTCCACACAGAGCTGTGCCTGTGGATCCCCCTCCATTCCATCAGTGAACCCAAGGCCAACCGAATCTGCTCCCCAGCCTGGTGCCTGTGTGTCTTGGGACTCAAAAGCCTCTGAGAAGCTACTGGGATGCCATGGAATGGGGGAGCAGCAAATGCACTGTGTCAGCCCTGTGCAGAGCAGCAGCCTTGGCCCTGGCTTAGACTCTATGGGGCTGCCTCTCCTCCGGGAAGCAGCTCCTTCTAATTGGTGCCGGTCTCTAATCACCTCCAGGAATTTAGTGAGCTGACTCCATTAGCCAAATGCCCCCTGGCTGGTGTCTCTCTCATTATCAGTAGGCTGCATTGCTCCCTTATCTGAAGAGCAATGGTGAGATAAGGGAACAGGGGAGGAAAGAACAAATGAGGCATGAAGAAAACGAAGGGAACTTTTACACCAGCCTTCAAGGGTCACCAGAGAAGGTCTCTGTTCATCAGAAGTGTCAGTGAAGTGGAGAGACCTCTATGTACAATGTGAAGGGGTTGGGTAACAAGCAAATGCCAGAGCAGGAGCATAGCGTGACACCTCTGCATGCCACGGTTGTGTATTTGCTTGTTGAATACTTGGCCCTGCACACTCCCAGTCCTGAACAAACCTCACCTTTCAAGGGGACAGCGGGCTGCCTGCTCTCAGGAAATTATGAGCAGGTACTTGGTGCCTCGGTGGCCGGCAAAGACGCCAGCTTATCAGGAATCTGGACACTCCTGTCTTTCCAGATGATTATTCATCCGTAAGTGTCATTAAGCCAAGAGGGAGTCATAGGCAATGGACAGTTAACAAAAGAAATGCATTTCCAAACAAAGGATCCCTTCCAATTCCTTTTCAGTCTCACAGGTCTCTAACTACAGCTTCCTCATGCAGAATGTTGGAGAAAGCACCAACCTCTGGCATCCATGGGACAGGGTTGTTCCCAGCTGCGTAATTTGATTTATTCCTCGCACCTCTTTGATGCTCTTGGTTCTGAAGTAAAAGAAGAAAATCAAAGTGACCTGATAAGTGATAAGGCACTGACACGTACACAAGAAGGCTCAAGTCTGGTCTGGTTGCAAGAGCATTTGGCTAATAAAGCAAGCTGCCATAACTCTTCCAAAGGAGGGGCTCGCCACTGGAGACACAGTGGGGTGGAAATGCTCCTTGGCTTCCTTGACAGCAAATTTCTACAGTGAGCCATTGAGGGGAAAGGATACCAGCACTTTTTAACGGCTGCTAGCACAGAGCTAAAACTTAGGTCACCGTCCCTTGGGTATTTTTGCCCATCCTTGTTCCAAAAAGTCCAAGCAATACTTCTTCCAACACTTCCTTCGAGCAATAGCAACGAGATGTACTTCACTGGAGCACTACAACCTCTCTCCTGACCTTTCATTTCTGCTTCCATCTCACTAGCACTCCCTTCCTGTGCCACAAACCCAGCCAACTTCACACTAACGCCACGGCTGAGTACATCTAAAATAACTCAACTGACTACAGTGGAGCCATTGTATGTAGCACTGCTCTGAGTCAGCTCACATTTTGCTCTGTGGCACGCTCTCTTTCCTGCATGAAGAGAGAGCTGTCTCTTGGGGCCAACATCAGACAGGAAAATTTGCCCTCCCAAATGTTTAGAAGACATCCCAAGTGTCCTCACCTGGTGTCCCATCTTCTGAGGATAGTAAAACGGGAGGCCTGGGTCCCCACCTGGGACGTTTGTGTCTGCCAGAACCTTAGCCAGTTCCCTCCAGCTTTCATATCCTGCACAGAGGGAACAGAAAGAGACGTCAGAGTACAGGCTAAAAAAAGAAGCCGCAGCAGTTACCAGAACAAACTTGTCCCTTGCAGGTCTGAGAGACCTGCGGCACTCTGGAATGGTCCAGCAGAGACCAGGAGTTGTTTACGTGACTTGGAGCTGGCAGATTGACACAGAGAAAGAAAAATCACCTTTGTCTTTCTCAACAGCTCTTTCCTCACTCTTATTAATTTGTTTTATTAAAGATTCGTCATGGTTCTAAAATGCACTTCAGAGATTTCATTAATCACAGGACTGAGAACCTCTTTGTAGATCCTTCAGATAATCCCATTAGTCAAACTAAAGACCAATTTTTAAAACCAGCAATCCCAAAGAAAATAGCATAAGACAATGAACAGATTCCTAATTAGTTTAACCATCAAAAGAATATTACTCTTATTATGCACCTATTTGCACAATAAAAGCTTTCAATCTTCTTTTCTTGAAGGAAATAATGAAAGACTGCAAAGACCACACCTGATGGGACGTTGAGCTGTAATGCATACCATTCTACCAGTGAGGTAGTTGAGGATGTCACTACTGAAGCGAAGCCAGCTTCCAAGTTCAGATCAGCTTTATCTGACACCTCCCCTCCTCATCCCCAGCCTACTTGAAACAGGATCTGGTTTTGGTATCAGGTGAAGTAGCAAGTGAGCATTGAGATGAAAGATCTGAGCCCTCTGTGCTGCTCCTGCAACAGGAGTAGCAGGGATGTGGTCTGAGGGAGCAGCACATCCCACTGCTGAGGAACCTCTGTGGGTTCAGCACCAGAATACTCATCTTCATCGTGCCCACCCAACCAGCACGGGAAATGCGTTGTGGCTTTGTTAAAAGCGTGCCCCATCAGTCTGCTTTGGAGGAGGCATTTATAAGCGATATGGAATCACAGAACCATAGAACAGCTTAAGTTGGAAGGGACTTCAAAAATCATCCAGTTCCAACTCCCTGCTATGGGCAGGATCACCACCCACCAGCACACGCTGCCTAGGGCCCCATCCAACCCCGCCTTGAACACCTTCAGGGATGGGATGGGGCATCCACTAACATGGCTGAGATCAACTCCATCAAGACCAAGGCAAACCCAAAACAACTCCAGGAACTTGAGTTTGCAAATGACCCTTGGACAGATTTTCCCCCCAGCTGTGCTAAGCTCTCGGCCTGTTACTGCACCTACAAACAAGTGAAATCCTTGCAGTTTGCTCCTGAATCTGTGGCTGAGGTGAATAGAAAGCAAAGATGTTGATCCTGCTCCCTAGGATGTGGAGAAAAAATGGGACAATTAATTAAAAGACAGTGCAATAATCGTGGCAAGTGTGAAAGCAAGTAGCCAGAGATTCAACTGTAGAGACAAGGCTCAGAAGCAACTTGGATATCTGCTCTCCCAACATAAGTGTTGGTTTAGGTGTGTGGTTTTGATTCAGGCCCTGTTAGATGCTGTTCAGCCACAAATTTCTGATCTAGGTCTTCCCACCACCAGATTCTAATATGAAGGTATGGGTTTAGTCAATTTTCATCTTCTGCATAAAGTTTTCCAGTCAGACATTCTGAGTGAGTAATGTACTGATTTATGCAGCTAAACGTACTTCATGCTTCAGAGATTGACTGTCATGGGAACGAGGAAGAAATTTGTGTCTCCACAAAAAGCAACATGCGAGAGCTTCCACCTCATCCAGAGCAATGAGGCAGAAAACACTATTTCCAAACATCCTGCAGCTGAACATAAGGTCCACTTGCAACGGGGCTGGAACAGTAGTTGCAGTTGACGTGAAATTCAGCGCTCGCTGCTTTGAAGGCTCACTTCTACTGGGAGAAAGGGGTACACTTTTTTTCAGAGAAGAGATCTTGCTGGAAGTAGGCCACTGGCCACCACAGCCTGCCTTTTGGGCTGCTCCACTGAGGTCACTCCTGGGCTTGTCTGTGCTCGAGCTCCTGTGCACGACTGGCATGAAGCCCACCTCCGAGCAAGCACAGAAGCCTGGAGGGATACAAATGCCAACAGTTGACATTTCTCTGGCCCTTGGAAAAGAGAAGAAAGGGAGGCAATTCCGTGTTACACAAATATTTACGCAACACTTACATCAGCCAAAGAAGGAAGAGACAAAACAGCTAGAAATTAATCTGGAGGTAGTGATTTCCTTGCTGGGTAATTTGTACTTTGGCAGATTAATTCACCAAAGTGGTAGGAAATGAATTTCAGAAAATACTAGGATAAACACTCCCCATAGAGAAAGTTCCTGGTGCTGCAGTTCTCAGAAAGACCATCTTTTCCCTGGGGATTTCCATGGGGCACCTTTGGAGAAGAACCTGACTTTCCTTGCCAGGAGGGAGGGAGCTGCAGAAGGCAGGAATGGAGACACAGCTCCTTCAGCTTTCTACAGCCTGCTGAGGCCAGCTGCTGCTTCAGAGCACCACAAGTCTTCTCCCCAGCACAAGGTTCAATACATCATCTTGCAAGTATCCTCCTGAGAGCCAGAGAGCAGAGCCCCATGGCTACATCCACTGCTCTGTCCTGGGAGCTCCAGAGAAAGACGGTCCACGTGGTCTATGACAGGTTCAGCCCATCCTCGAGCCCTCCGTGAGCACAGCACTGCAGCCTGGCTGCTGGAGCACTTCCTTGGTGGCTGCTTAACAAGACTATGTCTGGAAGACGTTTTTTACACACCAAAAGCCCCCCAGAAAAGCAACCCTGTTGCACAGATGCAGCTGCAGCTTGCCAGAAGAGGCACTGGTCCCCTGCCACCTGCTGCCCCCCCTTGGCCTCAAAGTCCCCATGGCCACAAGGGATGCAAGGCAGCGGTTCACCCAGAAGAAGCTACTGCTCGTAACCCAGCCACTGGCCACCTTTAAGATCTCAGCTAAGGAGTAATAATACAAAGCCAGAGCTGTTCATCTGCTGTAATGCCCCTGGAAAATGCTGGCAGTCTGCTATGGGGTCAGAAGTTAAGGAGTAGCAGAGATGTAATGAGGAAATAAGGTAAAGGTGTTTCTTGCTCTAGTTGGGTCAGAAGGGCCCCTTCTCAGCTATGCCTTTTCCTGCACTTAGGCTGAAAGTCAGCAAAGGAAGCTGCAGGAACAGCAAATGGCAATGGGGACATGTCGCCCCACAGCAATGACTGCCAGAACAGTGCACTTGAAGCCTGTCTCAAAAGAGAAAAATAATTAAGAATTAAAAAAAGCAGAAACCCACAGCCAGAGATAACAGAACAGAGCGCCCTGGGAGCTACCAGCCCTGGGCAGGAGCATGGCCGGGGCTGCTCTGTTTGGAGGTTGGATCCATCCAGCTGCCGTCATGCCCCCGGCCCCAGTCAGTGCCTGACGTTTCAATGAGCCCCTGATGGTACAAGGGAGAAATCCCCGACCCTCTCAGGTGATCAGCTTTCCCTCTGAAGGATGAGATTTGATCAGCCTGCTGTTATTACTGCTGCTTACATTGCTGCAATTGTCTCACTGACCCTGGGACAAGCTGCCATGCCGTGCTGTGCCCTGCAGGCTGCAGCCCGATGGCAGCCAGCTCTGGGCCACCCAGCCAAGGCCGCACTGCATCACGCTGCGGGGAGGCAATGCCAGCCTCCTGGCCTACCATATATATGCAGACTCCAGCACCAAGGGTACAAAGCATAAAGGCAAGGTGTAAACTGACCTCCCAAAAACAGAGATGTGCGGCAAGGATAAAGTGAAAAAACACAGCCAGTGGCTTCTGGCCACAGGGTAAGTGGAAGGTAGGTCAGGTCATGAATCAAGGGCAGGGGGCCAGGGAAACTACTGAAAGAAAAAATATCATTTGAGTGTACAGCTAGGATTAGAGATCCTCTCTGGTTCCTTATTTAAGTCAACAAAAGTCATAGGCAATGAACTCCTTGCCCTCAGACAAAGATCAGAACAGCACTCCTGGAGTTAAAGGGATTCAAGAAGTCATGAAACCAGTTGTTACAGAGGGAGCCCAGCAAACCTTCTCATTGCTGGTCAGCACAGAACTCTGCAAATACAATTGCTGACCTTCTTCATGCATAACTCACAAGTCAGAGACAGTTTGTGCACTCAGGAATTACTCCATTCTTCCTCTGGGTGCAACACTGATGCACTGCTGTAACCACCCAGGGCACTTGTGCAGCCTCACCTGCACCTCACCCACCAGGTACCACCTCGCTGCTGTCATCCTCGAGGTATAGGAAGAGTATTTCCTATAGGAAGGAAGGAACTGATCAGCAGTGGCGGAGGCACTAACCTGTTTCGTGGAAGATAAAATTCACATCTTGCCTCTGACATCCGAATTTTCCATTGGCTTAGCTGAATCATGAGATCCACCTGTGCCACAACACTACCTAGCAAACATCGTTTACCTCCCGCCAGTTCAGCAAAAATACACACGAGAAGCAATGCTGGATTTGAGCAAGATGGTAAAATAGTTGCACTACTCTTCAAAATCACGGGGCTGAGCTCATAAATCAGCTCCAGAAATGCCTCAGTTGCAATCTAGTGTATGTAAGAATGAACTGGCTGTGACCACTGCTTGCCTACATTGCCATGCAGAAGGCAGAGGAGGTTCAGGATTCCACAGGATGGCCACAGCCAGCAGCCACATGAGGAGCCCATCACGGAGGCACAGCTGTAATCCCTGGTCCAGCATGACACAGCCATCAATGGCCCTGAGCTATGGAAGGAGACCTCTCCTGCCCATCCTCACCTCTCCGACCAGGCGACAAATCTCACCTTCCTCTCTTCTGCCTCTGCAAAGTTGCACTAAAGAGCCATGAAGGATTAGATTTATGGGGAGAGAGATGGAGGAGGGCACTCCGAACTTCAGGGAAAGGAGGTGACATGCACCTAAATGAGGCCTGAGAAGAGGAGCACCTACTGCTGATTATAGGAACACACGATGAAGACTATGTTTCTGGCACTGCTAACCTCCACAGCAAAGGGCTGAAATCCTTTCTACTCTGCTTCTCTTTGGTAGTAATCTATGGGTCGTCTTAACCACACAAAACACATGCAGACACTTGCAGATAATAAAATATTTCTTATCAACGCTATGCTCAAAACAGCAGTGCAGTTAAAACCATAAACTGCTGGCAAGCTCTGAGCGAATGGCAGCTGTCCTGCCATACCCCGAGACGTCGTGCTGCACGGCCTGACTTCCTATCCGCCTCCTCGCCAGACACTGCTGTCAAAAGCAAACAGACTCTGATTTTTTGCATCGTTCGTGCACAGCAACTGATTTATTAAAACAGCCACGGCCCATGTTAATACGAGCGGCTTCCAGTCACACTGAGATTAAGGTTATTTGAGCAATTCACACACATTGCACCTCTTGAGCCAGGCTTTCGCCAGTCATTGTTTTCAAAACGTGGGATTTGCATCAAAATCAGTTACCAGTGGGGATCAAGATGTTTGGCTTGCTTGAACCACGGTACTTGGCAGTGCTTGTAAAAACCAGCAGGGTGACAGAAGGGCACAAAATCGGGCGTCTTCATGTAAGTCTAAACTTTTACTTCTATCCCTGCCTCTAAGATCAAACTAACTTTCCACTTTTCAGACTCCATTTTTTGCCTTTTTTTCTTTTTTTTGGTAACATCTGACATTATTTTTGGAACGAAAATACCTGTAATGCTGGAACATCTACACGGGTTTCTACCAATTCACTCCCAGTGACCACATCCTCAACTGCTGACTCACAATCTGCAGCTCCGCGTACCGTCTGCCTTCTTTTACAAAAATAATTTTAAAAACCCCTCTCTGGCCCTCAGGGGGACTGGCATGAAAAGCAGATGTTCCACCTGGATACGATCAGCGCAAGCGGTAGTTCTGGCACTCTCCCCTTCGTCTGCAGGCACTGGTGAAGCCATGCCCGTAGAGACACAAGAGGCAACGAAGGCCGGTCCTGCTGTGGTAACAAGTTAATTAAAGCTAACGTTTGCCTCCACATATCGCCAGCTCAGTGAGGCAAATCACATGCACCGCACCCGGAGACAGAACCAGGAGGCTTCCTGCCCGCTTTTATTCATGTGTGCAGCACTGCCGTTAACAGCAGGAAGGACTTCTTGCAAAAAGAAGCACATTTCTGAATGCTTTCAACCATCAGTGGATTTGTTGTTCTGATGCTCTTGGTGTCTGAGAAAATGCAATGAAGAAGAAACACATGTATGAGGCTTCTCTCCCCCTGAGCACGGGGAGGTACCTGCAAAAATAGAGAAAGAAAATGGCAATTCTACACCCAGCCATCTTCACCATCTGTTTTTCTTTTTGTAACAGGATTGTGCCCAAGAAAGTTCAACAAAATAATTCATATAGCCTTCAGAAAGCTTAAGTACATTTTTCCCAACTGATCCAAACACCACAGCACATTAAGACCGCTCAAAAGCTTTCCAAGGTTTTTTTTTTTTATACAGGATCTGTCTAGGATGCAAAGCTGAACGTCAACTGTGCAAGAATCCCTTAAGTCAACCTTAATTTCCTTACAGAATATAGCTAACCCATTACTTCTTCTATCCTGGCTGAGAACTCTCAGAGTGACTCAACAGATTGTTCCTTCCATGTAGATGCAGCATTCCCAAAATATCTGCTTGCAGCTTGATTTTCAGTCAAGATCTGTGGAACTTTGTGCTGTAGAAAATGTCACCCACGACTTCCATGAGAATACATACATATATATTCCTCTATTGCCTTTACATTTGTCATTTTGCTCAAAACTGCTGTAGCCGTTTTCTTCTCCTGAATTCACCTCGAAGGCAGTAAACCACTCCCGCCCAAATGTGCTGCTTCTGTGGGCTCTTTCGCGACTGTTGTCCTACACAACCTGGTTCAGAGGTGACTGGAGGCAGCCACCTCTGGGGCAAGGGACAAGGGTAAAGGAAAAGAGGAATAAAGAACAGGCTGGGCAAATGGAATGTTGCAGGTAGGGCTGATCTGACCTTAGGGCAAAGAAGCGAGCTCAAGTGGCCCTCTTGAAAGCCACTCCAGAAATACTCAGATCATGATTTGTTTAAACTGTTTTCATCTGCCCATGTTATTGAAGGTATCTGAATGACTGGCCTTCCCAGCGCTCTGCATGGGACACCCTGCCCTGACACCAAACAAAGCTCTGATGACAGAGAGACCCCTCAGTGTGGGACAACACAACATTCATGGGGCAGCTATGCTAAGCAGGAAACAAAAGCAGGCACACTGATGAACATCAAACCCAGGGAAACATAACCCTATACTCAAACCAGACACCATTCTGTGTCTGTGATAGGGAGACAACTGCACCTCCAGCCTGCGGGAGTAGGAAAAACCTGTAGCAATAAGGGGACACAGCCAACATGAAGGACAAAATGTTTCTCCAAGGGCTGTTTGGAAAAGTCTGCTATGAATATTGCAGCACAGAGACTGGGCACCGGGGCTGAAGGATGCTCCAGGCCCCGCGCAGCCACCCACAGCAGGAGAGTTCAGCTCCCGGCGCTGAAACATTGGCAGATTGCAAACATCCCATCAGGCATAAATTCTACTGAAAAAGCAAGAATACAGTTAGAAGATGAAGAAACAGCACAGAGCAAGACTTTTTCTGCAATAATGCTGAAGTTAATTCTCATACTAACAAAAACTAAGTCATCTAAATAAAGAGGAACTGACAGTGCAGTGGCTGAGGTAAGCTTTGGTACTGGCTTCTGGGTACAGCAGATTAGAGACTATCTGACGCTTGAATTTTGAGTCAACTGAATTCCTTCTATTAATGTTAATGGGTTTTAGATGAGGCTCTAGAACTACTCCAAAAATCTCTGGAACTTGGATACAATCCCCATGGGCAGGCTTGCTTCCTCGATGCTGATTCAAACCTCAAAACTCCAGCTTCTGGTTTAGGTTTACATATCACATGGTCAAGTGTTGATTAAAACAGCAGCAAAAAGCAACTGGAATTCCAGGATAATCTTCAGGAATGTCTGAAATTTCTCATCAGATGCTGACAACATCAAATCCAAGCCCAAAGCTTCATTTGGCCTTAAACATCATTCTTCATCTCTCTTTGTGAAGGACTGGTGTCTATGCCCCTGAAGCCAGCACCACCAACCCCACGCAGCAAAGGAGCAACCTGTAACACCGTCCTCTTTCCTCAGCACCATCGAATGCCGACTGCGAGCCAAGGGCAGCCACACGTGCAAGACAGACGAATGATTTGATGTATTATGGTAAATCCTACATGCCTATGCACTATGTCTTAAAAAAACGATTAAGCCTCAGAGGGTTTAGAGGGCAAGAGCGTGCTGAAGCTCCTCATCGCCCTTGTGCAGAAAGCAAGCTGCTGGCCCTCCCCGAGGGCACAGACACTAATTTCTCCACCGGATTTATTTACACAACAGGGGTTGCTATGGGGAAGAACTGTGGCTGTGTACAGTCTCTTGAAAGAGCTCTTACCCAATGACACAACAAATCCAAAAAACAGCTTATGAAATATTGTTCCTCCTCTTCCTCGACTAAACCCCAGGCCGCGCCCTGCTCCTGGTGTCAAACCAGCCTGTGCCACACACTTGACAAAAATCACAAGGAAAGCAGGAACCTGGAGGAGCTCAGAGACCACTCAGTGTCCCACAGAGAACAAACCCAGAGCCACGCACCGGCTGAGACCTGGCTGAAGTTTGTGGAGCACAGGCCGTGGGGGCCCAGCCAAATGCTGCTGGGGGCCCCTGCTCCCCACAAGGCACGGCAGGCATTGCTGAGGGCTTCCAGGGGCGATCCGTCACCCAGAGGGGATGGCTGGGTCAGGCACCTCGGAGCGGGCTGCCCGCGTTACAGAGCTATCCTATTTCAGTGGAATGTTTAACCAGGCTACAGCTTCCACCAGAGCAATAAAACTGCCCTGCCAACTGCTTAAGGTGGCTTGCAAGGACTGAGCACAAAATTACTGCTTTCTTTCAAATGTGCTGGAAATTTCCATGTGACAAGGAAGAGGGGTTCCTGCTGCTCAGCACTAGTCCAGCAAGTGCCTAATGGACTTAGGGACAAACGAAGCTGTAATGCCTGTCCAATCTGCCTCCTGTGCACTCAGTACAGGAAATTCACGCAGTAATTCCTGCACTAGCTCCAGAATGAACATCCAATGAAAACACGGTCTGACATTGGTTATTTACATGCTGACCTGAGATTTCATCCAAACTCTGTTCTCAGTCTCTTCATTAAGTTTTACTGACCTTTTCCACAGGCTCTTCATGTGATTCCTACTGAGCTCCACTGACTGGCTGATTCTGTTCCAGGATGGTATGAGTGTACCACCTTACACAACTGCACCACATATATCAAAATCCCCATTTCTAATGTGTTCTGCCAAATCTGAAGGTGAGCGAAAGCAGCTGGCCTCTTTACTGCACTTAGTGAAAGGACCAGTCGTTAATCATCTGTCCTTTGTGTGTCTCTGACCACACTAACGCACAAAGCCCCAGGTTATGCATTGCTGGGAAAGCATCACAGCTCAGCTCCCGTGCCCTGAAACACTGCAGTACGGTTTATATGCTACGTACTGTTCTATGGGAAAAGGTCCTAATGCTGTGTCTCCTGGGATGGTGGTGAGGACTCCATGTGCCTATGACTTTCCAGTCTCCACAAATAGCCCAGGGCAGTCCACTCCTGATTACCCTTTTTAATTCACTTTTTCTGTAGGCTAATACAAGAACACAGAACAGCTGAGGCTGGAAGGCTCCTCTGGATGTCATCTAGACGGAAACTGCTCAGAGCAGGGTCACCAGAGCAGGCTGCTCAGGGCCACATCCAGTCAGGTTTTGAATACCTCCAAGGACAGAGACTCCAAAACTTCTCTGGGCAACCGACTACAATGCCTTAGAAGAAAACTTTTTTTTTAAACTCTGTTTAAACAGAATTTCTTCTGTTTGATTTGCGCCCATAGCCTCTTTTCCTTCCCTTAGATGCCACTAAGAAGAGTCTGTCTCCTTATTCCTCACTCCCTTCTACTATGCAGGTCTTTGCTGCAACAGCACTTCACTGATTCACATTCAGCTTGGCATCCACCAGGACCCCATCGTTTCTTCCTGCAAAGCTTCTTTCCAGCTGGATGTCCCCAGCCTGTACTGGGGCACAGGGTTATTCTTCTCAAGAGGAAGAACTCTGCATGTCCATTTGTTGAACCTGGTGGGGTTCTTCTCAGCCCATTTCTCCAGCCTGTTGAAGCCCCTCCATAGAGCAGCACAAGCATTTGGTGATCTATCAACCCCTTCTCCTGTTTTACACCATCTGCAAATCTGCTGAGGGTACGTTTTGTCCTATTATCCACGTCACTAACAAAGATTTCACAGAGTATTTGCCCCACTGTCACTCCCTGGTGTATGCCAGTTTTACCAGGCTCACATTTTCCCTTGTCTTCCTTTCGCTATTGAAGACCTGTAGAAGTCTGTCTTGTTGCCCTTCACATCTCCCTCCAGACAGGCTTTGGCTTTCCCAGCCCCATCCCTGCACACTCAGACAGTACCTTTAGATTTCTTCCTAGCTGACCTGATCTTGCTGTTTCCTCTTGTATGCTTCCTTTTTGTCTGAGCTTATTCAGGAGCATCTTGGTCATCCATGCAAACCTTCTACCACCGTTGCTTGACTTCCTGCATGTTGGTGGACACTTCTTGAGCTTGGAGGAGGCGATCCTTGAAAAACCAAGCAGTTCTCCTGCATCCCCTGCTCCCCAGAGCTGCCTCTGAGGCAGGTCCCTGTGCACAGCAGCCTGCTCTCCCCAAGTTCAAGGCTGTGATCCTGCTCTTTGCTCTGTTCCAAGTTAACTCTGACTTGTTCACCACATGAGGCAAAAAGCATCTGTGACAGCAATTTTAAACCAGCCAGTCATCTCAATACATTGATAACTCTGAACTCCAAAAGTTTACAGCTTAAATGTTGTTGAAAATTCTGCCTGTAAATACCTTTAAGGTAGAAGTCCCAAAGGAAAGTACTGGGATTTGAGCCAAGCCACATATGCGCCTTTTTAAAGCCTGTCCTAAACTGCCAATACAATTAACTACTTCAGAGTTTCCAAAATCCCTGAGAACCTTCCTCTGCCTTTCTGTGCTCTCAGATACTCCACCTCCCCATTAGAAATCCACCTATCCATTGCAAGTTTCAAATCTGTGATCAGGAGGCTTTGTGATACTGAAAAATGAGAACAGAGGGACAAAAGAGAATAGATCAAATGACACAAGGAATAATGAAAGGTCTCATAAACTCAGTTTATTACTTATGTTCTCACCATACGCATGAGACACTGATTTTTCATTCAAATAAAGCAACCACAGAATAGTACTGAGGTTACCACATCAGCATTTCACAGGACTTGGAAAACTTGGAGCAGAATGTAAATCCTGTTTTCTGCAGGATATTAAGGCTTTGTCTATTATATTTTGTAATGCACACAATTGCCACGGTTAGACACACTGTTCTACTTGGATGATTGATGCCAAAATGATGCAATTAGATTCTAAGCAGCCTATTGTCTGGGAGCTTATCCAGCCACCCATCCAAAACCTCCCCACTGTGATGCAATACACTAACAGGTACACTGGCAAACTAACATAAAATCGCTTGCTCTTGTCAGGTTCATTTCTTTATTGCTGTGCCCTGGATCTCAGCAATAGTTAAGCCAAGAGCGAGATCTGGCAAGAACTGGAGTTGGCACAAGTACAAGTACTTGGGCCCAACAAGTCACTCCTAAGCCTTTGCTCTTCTAGCTGACACCACGAATGACACTCACACAACATGGATCACACACAGGATTTTTAACTGTTTCTAAGGATCTGACTGAATTTTATGTGTTTTTTTCAAGCTGATTATTAAGAAGTGTTAGTTCAGCACTGACATTTTGCATCCTGCAAAAACAGGGAGTTCACCCCATCTGAAAAGCAGCTACCTTGATTTTGGAAAATTCAGTCATCCCGACAGCATCACCAATGAAGAATCAGGACAAACACTGTGAACTGTAACACAAAATAAGTATAAATCTTTATTACACCATTGTCAAGAGAAATGCATTAGCCCATGAATACAGCCATGTTAGCGAGGCTGGTGAAATCTGGGCATGTCCTGGATGCCCACAGATGTCCTGGACGCCAGCATGCGCTCCTCCACTGTTTTTCAGTCTCCCTTTGATGGAGAGAATAACATGAAAGTTTGCTTCCCTGGAGTACAGCAAGACTTGATCATCTCACTTTCTAAATCACCAAAAATGGCAAAGATGAAGAGGCTGATTTGCAGGGTCTGCGCACTCAGGCTCACATGGACTTGTTACAGAACTGCTGCTGGCTGCATCAGAAAAATCAGGCTCCTGGGCACTCTGATCTTCATTAGAAATTAAAAAAAAAACAAAAAAACCTTTCTAGTGAAACAAAACATTTCTCATCTAGGAATCTCTGCGTCTCTGAAGCTGGCAAAGTAAGCCTCACTGGATTTAACTTCAAATGCTTTTAACTTTGCATAATTGGGAAATGTCTGAATAACATTTTTATGCATCTTCAGATACGATCAAAAACATGATGGTCACAAAACCAGACGAGACACATGGCATGCCCCAGACCCTTGGAGAAATCTGGCTGCCAAAGCACTCGGCTGCCATAAGTGACCCTTGTGGAAGGATGTCCTTTATGAACACCTCTAACAATTTTGGGCCATCTCATCTGAAAGAAGAGTTTAATTAGTAACTTTACCCCTGTTACTGACTGCTAAAGAACAGTTACAATAAACACATGGAGTATGCATAATTTTCCACTGATCTTCACAGTCATTTTTAGGATGCTTCCGCATTTGAGTCCCATCGCTAAACCCAGAAACTCTTCCAGGTCTTCCCCATCATGACAGAGCCTGCTTATGCTAGCAGAGCAGTAGGGACTCCGTAGCAGTGAGCTCTCATCCAGCAACACTTCAAATGACAGGCAAAACACACGGGCAAAACACTATCCTAAAATTATTAGTGAACAGGAAAGAGATCACAGGAGCAAAATGTGCTTTTGCCTACCAACTCTGCAATAAGAAGCTGACTACCCATCTTTCCTGTCCATTCTCATTTGGCCTCCCTATGCTTTTCATCTGCTTTCTTCTCCTCTGCTATTCCCTTGCACTTGTAGATACTTCCAGCCTCTGATAGTTCTGAGGCAGCATTCACACGCTCCTAGTGATACCCCCAGGACTCCTCCTTCATGTCCTCTCGTGTTTCCCCATGGGTTCTGTCTCCTCTTTCAACTGCCTGTAAGCCCTGTCCCAGTATTACAACACTGGAAAGAAACGCAACCCGATAGCATTAATAAAAGATAGCTGGTCCCCCACTCCCTTTCATCTCCTCTTCTCTGGCTGTAAGCGATCCACCTGCCTCCAAGGCAATGAACGAGCACCTGCCTGGGCTGGCACTGCCACGTTGAGCCATGGACCCACTGCAGGCCAGGCTGCCATCTGAGTGAGGATGGCGAGCAAGCCAAGATGCTGCTCCCCTTGGCTGCCCCTGCCTCGTGCCAGCACCTCAGGCAGGGAAAAGCAGCGATTAAACCCTTCCAGCAGGATCGCAGAGCTGCAGCCAGGGCTGGGTGTGATGGACACCAAGTGGCCCCGCGGCCTACTGGTCTGCTGCAAGGGCACAGGGGAACTTTTAGCACTAACGTCCTTACAGCGTAGGGTCACATTAGTTACAGCAAAGTCCTTTCCTCTTTCTGGTCTGGCAAGGAGTAGCACTGAACTCGAACGGACTGGTGGGAGCAGGACGCAGGGAGACACGGTTACTTGTGAACCTGGGACTGAAGGTTAAATTCCTACTGAAACCCCAACAGCTTCAACTCCACAAGCAAGAGAGGAGCTGCAGCAGAGCACACTCGCTCAGCAACCTGACGTACAGGTTTTAATCAGACCCCATGAGACAACAAAACACAACTATAGTCAAAGAGGCAATACAGGAAAGCATCTCTCCCGTATTTTGCCTCTTTCAGGAGCTCGCTCTAGTTTTTAAATCAAAAGGAAGATTTTAACTGATAGTGCTGCAAATGGCAAGATGAAGAAACAAACCAAGTTATTTTTTGCTCTTTGAAAAGAAAACAGAGGTCTTGCCCTATGGTCAAAGCTGCCTAGCTGCTTATTTGTGCATACAGCTGTCCACAATTTGTATGGGGTTGTACAGCTATAGGAGCAGGAGGAACAGAGCAAAACCGACTTGCCACAGACAGTTACAGTAAAAAGACTCTTCTTACCACTCATCCTGCCAGCAATTAAAGTAACTTGCTCCCAGTTTTCTGGGCGACTGAACCACCCTGGAAGAATCCACCCCAACATATTTTCAACCTAAGCTTTTGTTTACACAGAGAGGGCCAATTTTTAATTCACTTCTTATGAGAACTGACAACGGGGCTGGATCATCAAAGAGCTAGCCTTAGCCAAACCAGAAGGGAAAAAAAAATGCAATGCCCATGTAATGAACTGTTGCTAAACAACATCAAACACATTTGAGGAGAGTTTGATCTGCTCCTGGAAGTTCCACGAAGACACACAGAAAGTGAAATAAATAGGTTAGGTTATTTATTGCCATTTCTTCACTCAACTCAAAGACCTTCTGCCAGAAATACAGTTACTGTGCATGGAAGAAAAACCACAGAGGCCCGCCTAGGGCTACTCAGCCCACAGATGTGCTCCAAACTTACTGAATTTTGCTGGTTTCAATTAGGGACCGAAGCTGGTTCTTTAACTCCATGTTACAAAAAGTCCTCTCTGGAAAGGCACAGCGTGCGCACAGTACCTCCCTGTGCATGAAATAAAAGCCCTGCATTGGAATTTAGTAATTAGCAGATCAGATCAGTCCATTGGTTCATCCCATCAGATAATCTCACTTTGACCAGCGGCCAACATCTAATGTTTAAAAGGCAGAAGGAAAACAACCTTCAAAAGTACCTTTAGCTGTATTACTTTACGGAAGAGAGAAAAACGTCCTCATGACCTGTGCAAACAGCCAGCTTATGCCCTGCAGCACAAATTCTGATTTCTCTTACTATGTGTAGTTGCAAGTGTTATTATTAGTCATAAAATTATCCAACCCTTAAAAAAAAATCCAGCCACGCCATTTGCATCACTGGCTCCTGTAGTACTGAATTAATGATACTGAAATTACCCTGCACATACACGACAGATGTGATTTTATACATAATGCTTTTTAATTTAAGGGAGTAACACCCTTATGCTAAGAGACAAAAGGAAACCAACAGACTGATCTCATTTCTGAAGCCACTTTGAATTCTGCTGTAGGATCAGCTTTAACTCTTGTCCCTTCATGGCAAAAGAATTTAAAAAATCTTACATTCTCCTGCCACACGTAAGCCTCTCCTGCCTTGACCACTTTTGCCATTCCATCCTCTTGGTTCTCCTCAAGACTTCACCATGCTCCGCGTGCTAAGGCACACCGAGCTAGGTGCACTGCTCCCCACGGAGATGTGTTTGGGCTCCGCTGCTCCTTTCCAAGTTCTCTACCATTCATCAAACAAATCTGCACAGGCTTATGCTGACTTCAGCCCAATGGGAGCCCTCTGACTGGCTTTGGTGGGCTTAGATCCAGCCTTGGGCCCTCACCGACCGATGCTTCCATCAGCTGCAGCAAACAAGGCAGACAGCTTTGTTGCTCAGACGATTTTTACCATGCAGCATAGTGAATAACTCTGGGGTCACTCACCAACCCCTACACTCCCCCTACATCACAGTTTTTGAGAGGTTTGCTCATATTTTTCAAATCCATGTAAATGCTGTCTGCTGTCATGGTTGCCTCTCCAGACAACTCCGGTAACACAGAGGGATCCATTTATCCAGACAGAGAATGTTCTGGTTTGACAGTACCACGTCTCATACTGGCCTGACTTTCATTAGCTCCTTACGGCCTGGTTGTGACCTCAGACATGCCATGGTCAATCTGGAGTAATTCTCCTGAGGGGCACAGTTTTGAGAGTACATTTTGGGCCTTGCTGGGATATTCAGACCTTCCCGGCGCTCCTGTGGGGACTGAGCAGCAAGCAGTCGTGGGAGCAGATCCGGTCAAAACACCAGTGCCAGGGCCTGGCTTTCAAACCCAGGTGCCAAAAGCCCAGCAGGTTCAACCAGGCCAAGCAGGGATCTTGTTGCAGCCAGCACCCTGCCACAGCATCCTATCCCTCCCCTCCTGCATGAATGCCTGGCGACAAGACCGACCTGTCTAATGCCAAGAGCCATGTCTGCAGCTGGTGCAAACTTAGGGGAAAACATGACTTTTTAGCCTGGCTTAACGACAGTGTGGGCTGCTTCCATGTCCTTGTGCCTGGCTGAGGCAAGGGCCTGCTGAAGGTCTGGAAACTACACAAGGTTCTTGGAAGCAGCCGACGGCGTCTGGCCACTCATATAGGAAATACACTTGTACAAACATGCTTGCAGACAGTTCCCTCATCAGCTCCCCATCACAAGAGGGTGCCAGGGGTTAGTTCATCCACCTGCTGTCTCCAACAATCCCCACCCAGCTGCCCCCGTCCTACTCTTTTCCATTACCCAGTAAGCCTGACCGCTTCCGTGATTGCTTCCTTGGATGCTTATCTGTATTCCTAACCCTAGTGCATGCTCTGGGTGTTGGCCATTGAACATAGGCCTCCCTTTTGCAAGGGAGCAAGGAGACACAGTCCTTTCAGGAGACACCATCCAAGCATGGCAGCCCTCTCCTCAGTGCCTTCCCCATTAATACTGCCAGCAATTTCACTTGAGATCTGCATCACCTCTATCTTTTTGCACCCACACCATGCAACTCCAACACCATGAGAAAAGCACCTGAATACAAGTTCTATTCAAATTCAGCACTGAAATGCTCCTGCATGGGGGACACGTGTGACTTTAGCAGGTCTTATGGAGTGTGCTAGCAGAGCCAAGTGTAAGCTGAGGGACAGAAACAGCTCCATTTTGCTCTACCAGCCCCTTTCTCTTCACACAAGGCACTGAAGAATAAGTCATAGTGAGACGCATCTTGATCCAATTGAGCTCAACAGGATTTTTGTCACCGATGCCCAAGTGAAAACTATTCGACTTAAGCTGTTCTGCTGAAGGGTGTTCATAGGTGCCTGGAAATGCATATACGTACAATGGTTTTTGCTAGTTCCTCACCCAGCTGTAATCCCTTCTCACACCACACCTTCTGCTGCCTTAGTGCTAACCAATTTAGACTGTGTCTATGCCAAGTTCTTCCTGAGTACCAGTTTCTTACTAGTAGACCCCCAAGTGAAGTGCTTGGGGTCATTGCCTGAGTCCTTGCAGACCCTTGACCAGTAGCATTGTGGCCCAGGCAATGATTTGCTGAGGCCAGGTACATGTCTGCATAAGGAGGTTTCTAGGAGCTGCTCCCAAAACAAAGCAGCCCAGATCACCTGATAGACTCAGCACCTGCCCTTGTGAGACTAAGTAGCTGAAAGCAATTGTTTGTCTACGGCTAGAAGGAAGTGTCCTACATTGCAGCCCTGCCCATGGTTGCTATTTTTGAGAGGAATAGCTCACCTCCACACACAGCTGGCCTCAAAGCCAGCTTCATCCAGGATGAGTCCGGTGAGAACAAGGGCAGAACCAAATTAGGGACTGGATAAGAGCAGGTGATGGTGGTCTTGCAGGAACAAGGTCCATCATTCCCTGGCACCTGTGTGTCATGAGGAGACCTAGGCAGCTCCCCAGAGATGCAGCAGCCCCCCACCCTGCACCTGTCTGTACTCTCCCACCTCCACACCCCCCTGCCACCTGTCCTCAGCCAGTGCCACCTGCCTCACTGTCAGCTCCCCCAGGCATGACCTCTCAGCCACATCTCTATGGGTTACCACATTGAATGGCAGGGAGGGCTTGACATTGTACATTTGATTCACAAGCATCCCTGCTTCTTTTTATCCCAGATCCCTAAACTAAATTTCTCAGGGTGAGGCAGAGAAGGTCTACGCACTGGAGCTGGGAGAAGGCAGAAACATGCCCTGTGGCACCCACTCTTGGAAACCAGTGCAGCCTTTCCTGGTGAGCAGAGGCAGCATGCAACGTTTGACACCAATTCCCCATATAAAGCTTTAAATCAAAGCCTTCCTGACGGAGAACTATGGAGTCTGGCACTAATGGGCTGTGCCTGGACAGGAAATCTGGCAAGCACCACGGAGCACGTGGGCTTTCAAGGAAAGCCTCTGACTCTCTGCATGAGTTCCCTCAGATGTGGAAAAGGCAGAGCTGGCCTTCTTGCGTGTATCAGTGAGGCAGAAGGACACAATTCAGCTGTGACATTTTTATAGAAAAACATGGAGAACATGTTACAAGGCTGAACTCTTCAGATCCCTGCAAACTGCCTTGGTGCTGTTTGTGTGCTGCCTCGCCCTGCTAAGCAATAAGAAGTGAGCAGACGACGAGTAATGATGCCTGTTACCTTGGCTATGGGAACACAAAGAAGACTCTCAGCGACTAAGAATGGCTTTTCAGAATTTTGGAGTTTTTTAAATAATATTTTTTTCACCTTGGTGAGATAGAAGTGACAACCCTTTGCTTTAAGATCTCTGCTTGCTGAGACACAATGGCTTCTTTGTGTTTCCTTTAGGAAGGTGCCCAGCACCTTCAGGTACTTGCATACCTGCCAGCACTGGAAAACTACAGCAACATTCAGAAAGAGGAACAGAAAGATCCTGTAGCTCAGATTAAGCAAAAGGAGATTAAGAAAGCCTTTGTAAAACAACTGAGGAAGAGGATGCTAGAATGAATATGGGTACACTCCCTGATTAATTACAAGCTGTAAATATACATGTCTCGGGGTATAGCTCTAAGCCAGAGGAGGTGTATAAACTACACTCAGCTGCTTTCTTAATAGGAGCCAGGCTGACAGTTCAGTGCAGAAAGCCCCAGGATGGGAAGTGCAAGGACTGCCACAGACCCAGACGAAGAAAAGCTGCATGAAAGCTGCACGAGCTGCACTGAGCAGCTGGTGGGGGGCACAGAGAAATCAGCAGTGACTCTGTAGATTGCCAATATGTTGTCTGTGCATGGACCAACCCAGCGAGCAGTCAGTGTGGGATGGGGTCAGAACCTGAAATGAAATACATGGTCACAACCCTAGAAAGGAAAATTGCAAGAACCATGGCAACAGTGTGCCTTACTTATTCTGGGATCTGACCTATCACCTTCATAACCGTTGCTCTCCACCTTTAAGAAAGCAAGAAGGGAAAAATATCACAACACACAGCACGCTGTGCAGGGGGGAGCTTGGCAGCAGAAAGGCTTTCAAGGTCATGCAAACAGCAAGGGGAACACTACAAGAGCAGTACTTAGGGGAGGTCAGCGACTTGCAGGCAGATGCATGCTGAGGTGGACAGGGATGCATGCAGGGAGTGAGCATGTGGGGAGCACATCTGCACACCCTGAGAGCACTGGGGAGCATGCAGCTGTGGATGGAAGAGATGCATGGAGCCTCTCGGCCAGAGGAGGGATTTTTGGCAGGGAGAAGCAGAGCAGTGCACAGCTGCAGGTGTGCATCCATAACCATGCAGGTGGGGATGGCAGGAGGTGAAGCAGTGTATAGCAGCAATCCCACGTTGCAAGCACTGATGTGTTCTGGGGTTACCTGGGTGCTGCCACCTTTCCCTGGACTAGGAGTAGGTACAGAAATTGCTGCATGCATCTGTGATGTGCCTGTGTGTGCACAGTGATTCCCTAGGACACTTATGTGGGAGACAGCAGCACCTATCAGAGAAATATTTACCGAAGCCTCTTGATTCTGGTGCTTTCAATGCATCAGTATCCTACACAGAGAGGATCCTCGGGTGTCAGGGAAAACAAGAGAAACCCAGTGTTGACAGGGGACATTGACAATGACTGGAACCACTTGCTCCTCCCATTGCCCACAGGTGCAGAACACAGCCTGTGTCACTCGCTGTTTTAACACAGCATCTACATCTGTGATCTCACAATCTGAAGCTGAGCTTTAATAGCAGCCCTAGCGTGAAAACATTAGAGCACAATGAAGAGCCTCACACCTTGGCTCTATACAAAGGAAACCAGCGCAGCTGATGAGCCCATTATGCAGAACAGATGCATAGCAAAGCTGGTGGGAAAGATTTGTCTCTGGCCTGTAAAGCAATGCACCAGGCACCACCAGGGAGCCTATGGGGAGTTTATCAGCACGCTGCTTGGCTGCTAAAACCCTCACTTCACCTACCCATCCCACCATGGCTACCCATACCCCAGGCTCGGAGGGAGGAGCTGCAGCCAGGGGTTCATTACAGAGCAGCTCCATGCAGGCCAACCATGGTTAACCAAATGCATGTGAAACTGTCCTAGCACTAACCCAGCTGCCTGACACCCAATTCCTTGGCCACAGAAAACAAGACAAAGTGAAGTGCAGGGGCTGCAGATGTTCTGCTGGGAAATTCTGCTTCTTAACCCAGAGCAAACAGGTTTGGTTAGGTGTGCTCAGCAAACAGGAGGAGCACCACATTCTTGACAGAGACAAGGCTCTGTCACAAGACTATCTCAGCACACGATGCAAAATTACATGAGGCATTAATTTTATTGGGAGATTCAGTTGTTAGTTTCTGGACTCTACGCTGACTTAGTAGTACTTGGAACACAGCAAAACCCACTGTGTGGAAAATACTGCATGTGGAGATGCCTTTAGAAGCTGTGTGCACACCTGCAGAGAGTAAAGTTGCAACCATTTATTTACAAAGCTACAGATCCAGACAGCACTACCACATGTATTTAAAATAAAACAAAAATTTAAAAGATTATTTACCTAGGAATGCAAAGCAAAGCATTTTGCACATTTTTACTTTGGCCATCCAGGAAGATGACAAGATGGACACTGCCAGCACTGCACCCCTCCAGCCCTTGGGGCTCTCCCCTTCCCTGCACCTAGCACAGTGGAGACCTGGCAGAGGGCTCCAGACACAACAGGAGAGGCCATCTGACACATAGCTGGCTGACACATAAGGTGCAGCTAGTGCAGCCATTCCAGCTGTTCTCATTTCTCCACTGTTTGTAGGAAATGGGGGAAAAGGGGAATTTCACCTGCCTTTCAACAGAAAGGATCATCGGGCAGACCATGAATGTGCCTTCCTAGGTTTTTACTTCTTGCTGCTGTCGGCTCAGCTTTCCTCATGAGCAGTGCCTGCCAGCATCCCTTTAGCTCCTTGCCATTTAGGTTCTCTGGAAACAGGGATCCCTGCAGGCAGGACCTTCACAGGGTGCACCAAGCAGTCCCCGTATCTCCACCACGAAACCTGGCTTTGTCCTGCTCCAGCACTTGCATCATGGTACCCAACCCACTGCTGAAAAAAAATTTCAGTACAAACCTTGATTATGTTTATTCTGGGCTTTATTTGGCAGTCTGGGATGTTTGCTTTGCTCCACCACATGTACTTAGGGATCAAGTTTCCATCTCTGCTGCATCTTTCCGCCCATTTCTTGCCCCTGGGCTGTGCAATTCAAGGGAGCGCAGTGAACGGGAAATGTCAAAGGTGAGAGCCTTTGAGGGAAGGCATGCCTGGGGCAGCCAGGCCAGCAGGACCGGCTAGGTCCAGCAAAATGGTCAGCAGTGAAACAAGGTGCTCTCCCCTAACCCTGGAGTCAATGGGAGCCCAATTAATGCTCTTCCTTCACAGAGATCAAGTACTTCAAAAAGTTAAGAAACTATTGTCATTGGCACCACAGCTGACGTGCACAGGGACACAGACCCCTGAAGGGGCTTGTCCTGAAGTCTCAGCTGCTCAGCAGCACCCTGTTCCCTGAAACTGCGGCTGTAACCACCAGAGCACAGCCCCTCAGCACCTGTGGGGAGACCAGGGACAGAACAAGTGCTCATTTGTGGTGGGCACTACAGAGGGCAGCATGCTTCTCAGCAGCTCGTTCTGGCAGGGTGGGAGCAGTGGGCATACACCAGTTTTGTCACAGCAGCCAAACCCCACATATGCCCAGAAAACCTCTCCCCGAGCAGGGAGATGCCTGCAGCCCTGGAGTCCTCCAGGAGCAGAAATTGGCCTTCCTGTCTGTTTACGTGATATTCAAAGAGAGGCTGAGAAGAAAGCAGAGCTCTGAGAAGAAGGATTTCCTCCCAGGCCGCTCCAGCATCCCCCCAGCGGCACCCCGAGGCACCAGGCCCAGCAGCAGGCCGAGCGCTCCGCAGGGAGGGATTCAGGGCCCTGCTCCTCTCCCCCTTGCCAGGCCCGGCTGGGTCAGACGCTGCATTTGGCAAGAGCAGAGCTCCCTGCTAATTTTAGCTTCCAGCTCTCCACCCAGGCAGCTGGAGCTGCGGAAAGCTGGGCAGCACCGAGGTGAGGGCTGGAGACGCTGCCTTCAAACGGCCCGCAGGCTGCTGGCTAAATATAAACCCGTGGCAGGCGGGGGACAGAGCAAGGCCACATCGCAGCTCCCCCGGGACCTGCTGCTGGGGCTCACCAGTGATTTGGGCTAAAAATCCCAAATCCATGACAGGATCCCATGTGTTATACATATCTGCAGAGTTTTTGAGCATTTACAGGGCACCCGGTGTGAAACATGTAACCCCACTCCTAAAGTCACACAGAGTGGCTGCAGCACAAAGCACCACACCTGACAGAAGGAAACCAGGTGTCTTAGCCACCTCAGCAGAGTTGCTTACAGTCCCCATCAGCTTCTGTAATTACTACCCCTGCACTTTCCTCCACCCTTCATAAAGCTCAGTCAGCAGTTTACTCTGTACCCTCCAGCTCCTTCCTACATCTCCTCTCTTTTTGATCTCTGCACCCGAGACCACCAATTCCAGCCTCGGCACCACTGACATCCCAAGTATTTACTTCTATTTTAGACTTCAGCCCTTTCTCCCACACAACTTTTGGGTGGCCATCGGCATTTTCTGACCACTCTGCTCCAACACTCATCCCACTGTGCCCAATTTCTGGCTTCTCCTTACTCTGTCAAATAATCTCCACTGCTGGCATTCCCAAAATGCTGCTGCTTCTTTCCTGCTTCACTCATCTTTCAGATTTCTTTTCTTTCTTCCCCTACTTCTGCATGAGCTTCAAGACATACTGAAACGTTTCTCTCCCCTCCTCAATGTGCCTATGTGAGATATCTTATTAAAGCAGGGCTACAGGAGAAAGATAGCGCATATGAGCACAGGTGAGCAGCGTCATGCCAGCTACAGAGAAACAGCCCATGGTTGAAAGGCCAGGGACAGGAAAAACAAATGAAATTCAGGTTGATGGCAATCTCACCTCCACTACTGGAGCAGGTGAACGACAGGCAAGTAAATACACACGAAGGGCTGCAGCTCGTTGATGCAACGGGAGGAAAACACCAAGGTTACAATCTGTCAAACCCTGGTGTCACAAAGCACAGCTCATTCCCTGAAGAGGCAGGAGACCAAAACAACAGAGACAGAAATAGAATACATCTATCAGGGGATAAATACGCTCTGAGCATAGCTCAGCACAGAGCAATATGACTGTCCTTCACCTCACACACCCAATTCCTTCCCCAGGGAAGAGGTTGTGAAATGGCTGGGCTGAGAACTGCCCTGGGAATCAGCAACAGATCTGGGGCAGAACAGAAAGAGACAACAGAGCCAATCCCCCCCAACCCCAGCCCATATGTTTAGGTAGGCCCTGAAGAATTAAACACCTTTATAAAGAGAATTTTGCCTGTGAGGGCAAGGAGAACAATGGCTGATACCAAACAATTTCTGATGCTTGAGGTAATCAAAGAGTGGTCTAGACAGTATCTTGGGACAAACCAAGTGTGAACTGGGCAAAACCTTTTTCCACGGACTGCCATTTGGGCTGCGTTTGGCCCTGAAGCTCTTCCTAGGACCTGGATGAACTTAAATCCACAGGGATATTTGCTCTGGGGAGAGGCATCACCCAAGGCTCTGGAAAAGTTGGATCTGGCAGGCTGAAGCCAGAGAGTCTAAATAGCCTACATGGCAAAAAGAAAAATAAAAATTGAAAGGCAAATTGAAAGGAAAAATTATCAATACTTGAAAAAAATGGCCTGCTGAGCTCAAACCTCCTACAGGCACGGGGCTTGAGTCTCAACCAAGAAACTGAAGACTAAATGAATAGGACTCAATTTTTTGAGAATAAGCACCAATGCAGTGTTCCACAGCCGAGGCAGCAGCTGCTGCTGCAGTACAAGCCCATTTTGCAAACTGACTGAAAGCCTACGAGAGAGACAGTGATCACAGGCACTTGCTAGCACAGGCAACAGAGGTACAGCAGCACATTATACGATGGTCTGTCTTGATTGCAAACAAATTAAAACGTCTCAGCAGCCTGCTCACAACAAACCACAGACTGCAGCAGCCAGTGCTGATGCTGGGAGTGAGCTGCTGCAGCAGGTCAGGGAGCCTGCTAGCACCTGGCCATCTGGGCAGGATACTCCCAGCCCACGGTAAGTTTTGTTCCATGGCCTAGAAGGGGTTAATAGCAACCAGGCGGGTCTACTGCCATTTTACAGATAGATACCAACATTAAATAATGTAAATAAAACTAATTTAGGAAGTGAAGCGTTTACGAGAAGGGCTGGAGACAGCTTAACTAGGCTCAAACAAACAGCAGCGCTGAGGAAGCTGCCGGAGCTGCCAGCGCCACGTACACGGGCCAAGTCAAACAGCCCACACTAATGACATGGAAATAAGTGGCCCCTTGAAGCAAGGCAGAAGCATATTTATTTAAAATGGCAGGAAAAAATACACATACCAGGGATGTAGATTATTCTCATTTCAACGGAGCTCTACTAGGCAATTCTCCAGCCTAACTAACAGGTGATGATACTGATCAAGTATTTTCACTGGTAAATGCGATATGACAATGAACTCCTGTTTAACATGCATGAATTTATACACTTTCAGTGAAAAACAGGCTTCCATATAATCCTTCCAGCTCCCAATACCTACAGTCCAGCGGGCTAGTGGAAAAGAAAGTTAAAATTATCCAACATGCCTGTTATGGAAAACTTTATAGTTAAGCCTCTGATCTGTATTTAGTGTTTTTACGTTACTGAATATACTGCTCATATTTTGCTCAATTGGAAACAAAAATCATGAATGTTTAGACTGTCTGAAATCAAGGTCACTGGGGACTTGTAGATGAGATGGAAACCAGGCAGCGAAAAGCCAAACCATGTATGATGCAAAGGCTGGAGACACCATTTGCATCTGCTATGGAAAACAGTGATGCAGGGAAGCAAGAATAGCACAAGCCGCAATACTTTTGCCATATAATGTATCAGATGGATCTACAATATAGAGTAGTAGATGACAGCTTCTCCAGATTCTAAAAAGGCAGGAGATAAGATGTCACGTTCACTCCTTTTTCTTCAAAATAAATCTCAAATGGGACATAGTCACAGAACACTGAAATAAGTCTCAGGAAATAAAACCAGAATTGGTGAGCAGGTCCACCTGGCAATCCTTGTATTGTCTGAAGTGATCCAGCATCCCAGAGACTAACTGAATCTTGTTACTCAGTACAAAATATTTCTTCTGCCAACATGGACTCTTGTCTTGAGGCGTCTTTGGAGAGGGCCAATTTACTTAACAGCAGTGTTGCCCCAGATGACCTTAACACCTCAAAGTGCAGGAGACTATCCCCAGCCCAGGAACATTGAAGCCTTCTGCTGAACTGGCATGGAGGCTTTCCTCAGGAAAAGAGCTGCAGAGGAGCTCTGGTCAAAACCCAGTCAGAGTCAGTAGAGACAGACCTGGTTTCCTTTGCTCCTGAGCTTTGGATGCTGCGTGTTACGTTGATTTTATTATTATTTTATTTCCTTTCTTCTTTAAAGCTCCCAGAAATCATTCAGAGACGAGTTTGGACTCCGAACAAGAAATGAGCTCAGACTGTGAAGACCTACAGCTGGAGGTGTATTTTGGCTTGGCTGATTAAACACACTGACTATGAATGTCTCAGATCATAAAAAGTAGAAGTATCTAAGGACCAAGTTCACACCTGTTCCCACCCAAGGCATTATGTATGTCTTTCTTAGATCTCGCACCACATTAAATAAGACAGCCTATTCCCTTTTCTGGAAAGCCCTTCTGAAAAAAAAAAAAAAGGCAGTTGAATTGGGAAGTGGCATAAAAAAGGGAACATTGGCGCACAGCAAGAAAAAACAGCAAAGGGAACCTTAAAGTACAATAACTCCATCCAGTCTTGAGGCAATCGCTGTAAACACTGGAGGAAGGACTCGATCACCCTCCATCCCTGCTGCCATGACCTACAGGAGAGTCTTTGCCTCCAGGAAAACATCCTGCTTTTCACCTACTGCAAACACGGCTAATTCCAAACCAGGAGATGAAAGATGTCAATCACCTCTCCCAGCACTCTTCCTCCACATCTGCCCCAACCTGCAGGTGAGAGGCATAAGCAGAGCCTTCGTGCTGCTGCGTCGGGCAGCTCGATGCAGCCACCCACAGAAACGCATCTCCAGAAGACAATAGCATTCCTCTGCCAAGCCCACAGCGTGGAGCAGACGCAGAGGAAGGCGCAGCTCCGTGGTATCTGAGTCATCCTCAGCAGCCTGACTCGACAGGACAGGAAGGTGTGGTGCAGGAGCACGCGCTGCGCTGGCACATCTCTATGCGAACCTGTCACAGGTAACACGTGTACTTAGAGGGGTGGTGCAAGAGGTTCTTTCTAATGATAAAACACAGTCTTTGTCTGGTTCCAGAAGGTCCCCAAATTGTTTGCAGATGGTGGGCCAGGTTCCAAGAGAGTAAACGCTCGCAGCTCTCATTCAGCACACAGGGAGCCAGGCACCCGGCGCCGCTCCAGAAAGAGGTTACAAACGAGTCAGATCCCAACGTGACTTCGAGTCGAGTGGTGGAAAAAGCCAGGTTCACAAACTGCTTGCTGCACATCTCACGGGCAGCAGCAAAGCGATATTGCGACCCAGGACAAACATGGCATGGCTCACGTGAGGTCTGGGCATTCCCTGGTTCCCACATGAACCCAAATGGCTCTCAGCAGCCCCAGCTTCCCCGCCGAGCCTGCAGGGAACCCTGCAATGTGGATGCAGGACTAGGGCTACCACCAGCGTGTATCAAAATGTCACAGCGCTTCTGATCACCCTCCTGGGGATGGAACTGTCAAAGTGAAAAACCCATCTGCAGTGCCCAGCCTTCTCCCCACAGCTGTGGCAGCCCTGGGGGAATGGCGCTGGCGCAGGTCCCTGTGAACCAATGCCTCATTTCTGTCCTCAAAGGCACAGAAGTGTCACATGCAGCCTACATGGAACGGATACTCTCCTGCTGCCAACAGCACGGTCAGCTTGGCCTTACCACCAAGGGGGAGCAGCGATAGTTTGGCCACCCATGGAGTGCCACGTGCTTGAATCCCTCGTCGCAGGCACTCAGCAGCCTTCCGTGCGATTACCTACGCAAAGGAGCAATACTGAGAAAGTATGGGCAAGCAGGTGTGTGTGTGAGCAACTGCAAAAGTCAGCCTGAACGCTTGTGAGCAAACCTGCGTGCCCCAGTGTGCAACCTTATGCATGAGTGCAACAAGGCTACAGAAGTTGATGCACTGAAGACGCTGACACACTGAGCAACTTCAGCTTTCTTCTCATGCACATGCATGCACCTGTCCACTCACACCAGGACTCAGGCTGGGTTTGAAGCAACTCACACTGCTCTGTAATAACCTGGAGGCCCTTTTCTAGAGGTGGAAAGAGACAGTAAAGGTGTGCATACTGTGGAGGTGGAAGTCTTGCCATAAGGGCATTGCTCCAAGTGAATTTTAATAGTGCATCTCCCCGATTTCCCACTTCAGACACTGGAACTGAGCGTTACTGAGTTACAAGAGCAGCATCGCAAGACCCCAGAAACAAGACAGAAAGCATTTGTCACAAAGCCAGATAGGAATCATAGAATTGTTTGAGTTGGAAGGGACCTTTAAAGGCCATCTGGTTCCACTCCCCTGCAGCGAGCAGGGACATCCACAGCTAGATCAAGGTGCTCAGAGGAAGACACCACACTCACAGTGTTACTTACACACAACACAGAAACCTGGAGGAACGGGGGTGGGTTGGAGCAGCCAGGAGGGGCAGGTTAACGTAGGTCCGCAGAGCCCCTTGCTCCTAGAGGCTGCACCTCCCAGCAGTTTCATCTAATCCTGCACACCCTGCTCTTGCCTGGCTCAGCGTCACTCACCTGCAATAAAGGAAATCAGTGCAAGTGACTTAGAGACTCCCAAGATAGCACACACAGCCTTTGCAGCAGGAAAACCAGCCTGCAGAGCAACAGCCGGGACTGCCCTTGTCTCTAAGTTTGTTCAGGGATTTACTTTATTGTGTTGACACCAAGATTTAAGGCAAAAGGGGTCTGCTGCACAGCCTCCCTGTCCACCAGCATGGCTCCCTGACACCAGGTGAGGCAAGGGTGAGGAAACCAGGGGTAGCAGGGAGGTCCCAGCCTGCTCCTTGAGCCTAAAAAGGAGCCTCCTGCCTCCAGCACTCACTGGCGGGGCGAAGCTCACTGTGTGGCAACCACCAGAGATGGGAAAAGCACTTCTGCTGGAGAGCCTGCTCCTGTGGCTGCCAGCAGCAGGTTGCCCAGCGGGGAGGCAGCGTCCTGCCTGCCACAGCTTGTTTGGGATGACAACAAGCCACGTTCCACGGGAGGAGAGCTGTGCCCATCTTTGGCTCACGTCAGCCTGCTTGGTTTTCCTCCGTCAGCTGTAAACATGTTTATTTAAGATTCCTATAAATACCT
>WBMW01005925.1:128801-150356 GCA_013396635.1 Penelope pileata
AAAAAAAAAAAAAAAAAAAAAAAAAAAAAAAAAAAAAAAAAAGAAGAAGAAAAAGAAATTAAATAGGCAAGCCTCCCAACAACAGGAACACCCTGTTGCCCAGGAGACAACAGCCCTGCCAGTAAGGCTTCCAGGGAAGCGTGTGTAGGGATACTTGATGTGGTCACACTTCAGGAATTGTTTTTTTTTTTTTTTTTTTTTTTTTAAACCAGACTGACTGCTCACTTCAGCATCACCTTCAGAAGAAGGTGCCACTCACAAGGGCCTGCACTCACCCGGCCCTGCCCCTTCACGAGGGCCATGCCCATCCCCAGGAACCTCAAGGCCTCTCCCAGCACACAGCGACACAACACCACAGAACCCACCGGGTACCAGTTATTACAGCAGATTCTCTGAGGCCCGTTATTCTCCTCCAGCCAAAGTTATGTTAACTTCCAGCCAAGTTATTCACTGCACAGCAGAGCTGCACATACATAAGAGGAGGACACTCAGGGCCACAGCTTCGAAGCACCACTCACTCTAACATCTGCCCACCATTTGTTGCTTCTCCCCACCCCACAGTGATCTGGTGGGGGAAAGATGAAGCTGGGGGGAATGGCCATACCCAAGGACCTCTCTGCAGAGAGCATGCACTTGCCCACCCCTTCGCAATGCCTTTTAGGAGGCGAAGAGAAAGCTCAGTTCCTGACATGGGAGATGGAAACAGATCTCCCTTAGCTCCCTTCCAAGTCCAACAGCTCTATAACTTTCCATCCCCCATGGAAAGAGCCTCACAGCCTTTTGTCCACAAAAATTACCGAGTAAACAGCCTTTGTATTTGACCAGCAGTAAGTGGGGAGGCTGTTGCATCATACAATTGGAGATGGCAGCTCTTGGTTGGTCCCCAGCTGTGACTTACGTAGGGCTCCCACCTGGGATGCATGAAGGAAAACAATGCAGAAACAAGAGGAAAATAAGCATTAATTGCTGTGAGAATCATCCCCTCCTCTGCCAGCTCTCCAGGACCTCTGGAAAGAGCCACCACACAGGGTCACAAACACAGCCACCCCCGTCCCCAGAGAAGAAAACGCTACTTAGTTCTAACAGCCAAAAGAAAACAAATACTAGTTGTTTTTCATTCCAGCTCCTGATTTCTTTTCAAACAAAGCAGGGTTCTGGAGATGCAGGGTAAGAAGAAGGGTGGGGAGGGTCACGGATTAACTCTGCCCTGCTGGCAGCTCCCAGGATGCTCCCCACGAGGCCAGGAAAACGCGACTCCACACACTCAGCGCTCCCGTGCCACATGGATCCCGCCATGCCCTGCCCTCCTGGTGCCACCTGGAGCCATCTCTCTGGTGGGCTGGGAGAGTCTGGAACTTGTAACAGAACTCAAACATAACACGTGACACTGTTTCCAGCTTCAGTCTTGAAACAGAATGATTTTTCTAAGATGTAAAAATGGCTCCTGCCGAAAGGCAGAGAAAGAATCCAGTGCATAACAACTTCTTTGCTTGTGTGCATCCCTCCTGTCCTTGCCTCCCTGCCTATTTCTCCCATTCCCTCTCCCTTGGCACTGCTACTACCAGAAGGACCTTCATGGTGTGCCTGCACAAGCTTGACCCAGTCCTTTCCCCTTACAACCTCTTGCTGGCTTGCTCCCTCCCTTGCTGCGCTGCAGGAACCCTCTCCATACTCATAAACTTTTCTCTGTGGACCACGGGAGTGTTGTTGGCAGGCTGGTGCGCACCAAGAATCACTGAGGCTGGAAAAGACCTCTAAGATCACCAAGTCCAACCACCAACCTATCACCTCCATGCCCACTGAGCCACATCCCTCAGCGCCGCCTTCTCCACCTCCTGGGATGGTGACCCCACCACCTCCCTGGGCAGCCTGTTCCAGTGTATTACCATCTTTCTGAGAAGGAATTTTTCCTAATACCCAGCCTGGAAGCTTGGTCACATCACATGGAGGATGAAACGCAGAGCAGGCTCATCGTGCAGCCTGTCTTCCCCTGTCCCAAGTAATTCCACCCAGCATAAGAAGTGCATCACAGCTACAGGATCTGTCCTGACCACAGAAATCAGACCTCTGCCACTGCTGGAACGATAAATACACGTTTTTAACCTGAAGATCACAGATAACACATGGACCAGGTGAGGGTCCAGCCCTGTAGGGGCTTAGTGGGAGCAGACACTCATGGAGCTCTTTGCACAGCCATAGCCGAAAGTCTGAAGCTGACACCAAGACTGACCCATAGGAGTGAGCATCAGATGAAGGGACTGAGACAGCATCATAAAGGTGGGAAAAGACCTCTGAGATCACTAAGTCCAGCTCTCATCCCATCACCCCATGCCCATGAGCCGTGTCCCTCAGTGCCATATCCACACGTATCTCGGCCACCTCCAGGGCCGGTGCCCCCACCAGCCCCGGGCAGCCCCTGCCAGCGCTCGCTGAAGTGGCAGCAGCGCAACGCCCCGGGTAGACTGCTACTGCAGGGACCCGCGCCAGTCGCTGACAGTAGTTAGGAAACACCACCCACAACCCTGGGCTGCTCAAAACTGCCTTGGAACTATAAGAAAGCAACACGAAAAGCCGTACAATAACTGTACTTCTGTAAAGACACAGATCAAGCTGTCAGGCGCAGTTCTCCAGTCGGGGAGCAGCTCCCTCCCGCACCGCCGCGGTCCCACAGGAGCAGCGCCCGCAGAGCCGGGATCCCGGCAGAGCAGAGCCGCCGGGTCCCGCATCCTGACAGCTCTCCCGACACAGCCCGGAGGCAGAAGGGCCAAAACCTCGACGGCCGCCTCCCTCCCGTGGCACACAGCCCAGCTCCTGCAGCGGGCAGAGACCGNCGGGAAGAGGCCCCGCCGGGGGGTGCGTGAGGCTTGTGCGCAGCCTAGGGCTTTCCTCAGGCGCTGAAGTTAGTTTTTAAAACACATGCAACAAATGTGATCTGGATTGCTGGGCTGAGGCCAANCCGCCGCCGCCAGCAGCTCCAGGTAGGCGGCCCACAGCCCCAGCGCCAGGGCGCCCAGCGCCAGCAGCAGCCGCAGCAGCCGCCGCCGCCGCAGCCGCGCCAGCAGCCNGCTGTCCAGAGGGCAATGAAGCTGTGAGGGGTCTGATGGGAAGCGGCTGAGGGAGCTGGGATGGGTCAGTCTGGAGAAGAGGAGGCTCAGGGGAGACCTTATTGCTCTCTACAGCCCCTGAAAGGAGGCTGTGGTGGGGTGGGGGTCGGCCTCTGCTCCCGGGTAACAGCGATAGGATGAGAGGGGATGGCCTCAGGTTGTGCCAGGGGAGCTTCGGGTTGGGTATTAGGAAAAACTTCTCAGAAACGGTGGTAATGCACTGAAACAGGCTGCCCAAGGAAGTGGTGGAGTCGCTGTCCCTGGAGGTTTTCAAGAACTGTGTAGATGTGGCACTGAGGGACATGGCCCTGTGGGAGTGGTGGTGATGGGATGAGGGTTGGACTTGGTGATCTTAAAGGTCTTTTCCAGCTTTCATGGCAGCCTTCTCAAGTGGGAGGGTGAGCTAGTAAAGGATGCTCTCCATTATTTAGCCTTGGAAAATGTCCCAAAGACCTCTTAAAGGGCACAAAAGGGCCCAGCAGAGCTGTGTGAGGCCCAGCAGGGGTGGATGACATCTGCTCCAACATGGAGCTGGAGGGAGATAACCGAAACCTTTGTGAGACGCTCACAAAAAGGAAACCTGTCCTCCATGCGTCCATCCCAAGGCATGGGCAGGTGACAGCAGGGTCGAGGCACTGCCTGGCCACGGGGATACGGTTTGCAGCATGACTGCATGCACTGGAGAGGGACACTGCTCCCACAAAACAAGTGCGCTGCTGAAACTTGGTTGCATATTGAAATAAGTAGGCACATTATTCTCTGGTAAAATGGAGGGGAGTGGAAACTCTGTGCTAACAAAATGATTGCTGACATGTAAAGAAAACAATTTTTTTCCCCTGATAGTACTATAATGAAGACACAGAAGAGCTCCTGTCTGGAGAAAATGTGTGGGGAACTACCAGTGGCCTGTTGGTGTCTGTTACAACAGAACAATGTTAAGGAGCTAAATGAATTGGGAAGTGCAATACACAATGAAACGAGGAATTTGCATAGCCTTACACTGTACTTACTTTGGATTACGTATTCACTACAGAAAGCACTGCTGCTTAGCAGTAAGACTGCCACTTACAGCAATGTTTTAAAAACACCTGACGTAAATGTTCTTATCCCCAGCAGCCCTGCATTCCCACCTTCTCAGATGCCCCCGGGCACACAAGCATGCCCCCACACTCGCCATCTCCCACCCGACAGACCACCATGCACCGAGCAGATTGCTGCCCGCCTCAGGACACGTCTCCTCACCTGCCTGGAGTTCCCTCTTCACAGAGAGTATTCACACTGACGATTCAGGAGGATTTTGTGCTTTGTTTGGGGTTTTGTTTGTTTTCCATTTTGGCTATGTTTCCCCACAATAAAAGCAGCCTTTGATATGAGTGCAGCACTTAACGACGTGCATCTCCTGTTCCTCTCTGGCTGCATCCCTGCGCAGCCCTGCCTCGTTTTGTTACGCTTGTGCTTCTGGTTGTCTAACAACTGTTCTCTGTTCTGTAAATTACTTTGAGCTCTGTGCCAACATCCTTTCTCTGTAGCCTCCCCAAAGGTTCAATTATCCGCCTCTTGCTCCTTCCCTTTTTCCTTCATGTGTAATTTTCATTTTAACGCTAATTACCAGCCCCACGCCAAGTACACGCAACTGCACCTCACTGTCACTAACCCTGGTCACTCCAGGGCCTTCCTACTTTTGGCTTCTCAGGACCGGACCCTAAAATCTACTGATGGAGCTACCCTAGCAAAATCCCTGATGATGCTGCTTCCAGAAAAAAATAAAAATAAAAATAAAAAAAAAAATTACGTAGTTCAAGATGAGATCTTTCAGAAGACTTTCAGGATTTATCATACTGAAAGTTGCATCTAAGTCTTTGATCATTTTGGAAATCCATCTCTTTTCAAATCTAAAATCTTGCCCAAACGTCCTCCTTCCCCTTCTCCAAAGCACCAGTACCTGCTTTATAGTTAAAGTGATTGTGCTCATCGTCCTAATGTTGCAAGAAGCTCTGAAGATGTGCCACAGCAATTTTATTAGGGATACCACTGAGCACCAAGCCGAACAGCTTTCCCGGCAATTACACTGATCAGACTTCTCTCCAGCCAAGCTAGAACTGAAGGGAAAAAAAGTGTTTTACTGGGCTGTTTAGGAGTGACTCACTGCTGAGATAGATGTTTACAATGAAGGAGTCAATTTGATCCCCAAATCAATGAAGGAGAATTCAGCACATCCTGGATACGCTTCACTGGGGTAAATCCAGAGCTTTTTATTCAAATTGAACCCATTTCAGCAATGAAACTCTTCATGACTGAGCAGTTAAACCTCTCCTTGCTTTGACATTGAAACACTACTACGTAGAAAGACTCTGGGCTTTCTAAATAAAAGCAGGTAATCCATATTTGCACATTCGTACTTTGTCCACAACCCAACAGCATCGTAACTCATAAAAATGCAATTTAGTCAGTGTAAGCGAATGCTCAGCCCCACTGAGGGCCGTGCTTATAAAGCTCTGCTTGGAGCTTACTTGAAGGGCAGCCGCACTAACTCACACTCAAAGACATCCTTCCTCCAAAGAGTTCATTTGGTGCTAGATGGGCAATATCAGAAGTCCACCCCCACTATTCTCAAACGCTGAGTCATGCCAGCAGCGTTTCCCCCCAGCAGGCTAAATGCCAGTTACATGTTCCAAAGAAAACCCTGAAGGTTTGATGCAACCTAAGAATGGAAACAATCTTTGTTCTTTACGCTGTGTGCAAATCCTACGAATACAGCAGTCAGAAGGAATCACTACGCTTTCAGCTTTTGTGCCTTCTACAATGCATCTGTTTTGGGACGCAGCACCACTCTGCATGCTGTAAACGTACTTCTAGAAGTTAACTGTTAAGTAATGACAGTTCTGATAGCTGTTAGCGGGCAGAAAAAACTGTTACTTAACTGTTGTTAATTTGCCTAAGCACAGACACAGCATCAATTGGAATTATTCAAACTGCGGTATAGGGAAAACATGAGGTTGTGTGGCTTTGTTTTTCCTCCCTTTGTAACCTTGCTGTGTAGGGTGAGCTGAGACAGTATACGTTCCTATAATAAAAGCAACTGCACGAGTGCTGAAAAACTAGCAATATTGCCTATATGAAAACATTCTTCGGTCTAAAGGCGTAAGGGACCATTAGATCATTTCCTGTTATTTCACATTATTATACTCCATCAAGGTCTGATGTGTCAAGCCTAGTAACATATTAAAACAAGTCATCTTTTCCAGAGGCATCATCTTCTTTGATTTGAAGACAGAGAATTTATCTCCACAGACAGTTTGTTATAATGGAAAAAAAAAGAACCATCTTTCTGATCACATGTACACGCTTTTTTTGCCTTAAAAAAAAAAAAAAAACAGAAAAAAAGAAAAAAAGAAAAGAAAAAAGAACATTGAAGCTCCAGGATCAGGCTACTGGTTCTTGCTCAGCCTTTTTCTGCTAGGATAGAGACGCCTTGGTAGTTTTTCATCACTACAGGTGTATATTAGTCAGTCCTAATGAAATACAACATGAGCTCTTACACAGCCTTTTCTCCTCTGCTAAATCGCCTGTGGTTCTGTGCCTTGCCCAATAGTTCAACATCCTTTCTAAAATGCACATGCTCCCTCCTTGTCTAAGTAATGCTACACAACTAGTTTTGCCCTGCTGTAACATTTTTGCACCCTGGTTCCTCGTTTGTCCAGTTCTAACCTTTAAGCCTTGACAGTCTCCAAGACTCAGCCATTTTAGAGATGGTACGAATTCGTTGCACCTACATGAAGAACGTGGCATTTAGTTGTATTGAAATGACTCACATTAATGTCAATTGGCAAAACAGCTCGTCTTCGGAGTAAATGATTTTTTCAACACCAATTGTGGAAGAACGATTGACTGCTACAGGTCTTGGAACCTTTTTCAGGAAACCTTTAGGAAATGCCAAAAATGCCTTACTGACATCTTAAAGGGCAGCTGTTGGTGGTAGAAAGCACTTGACTTTTTAAAGCAGTTCTTGGTTTGAAGGCCCCTATTTATTTTGGCAACATGAAAGCAACATTTCACATAATCACGTGATGTCACACAGAAAAAGCACATACAATACTTCGCACTTCCTGCCCTTGGACAAACATTCATCCTTCCAAATGAAATGGATTTACAGACCAGCACTACTGTAATTTTGTCCCCACGCCCACCCCAAATACAAAGAATATAAAGAATAAAGTCTGAGATTGTACTTTGATGTGAAAGTACCAGCAAATATTAGGAATGCTGCCATTTTATTCTGTTCAGTCTTTCAAGTAACAAGACCACAGGAAATTAAACATTTACATCCTTCTTCCCCCAATACTTCCCCCCAGTCTTAAAAACGTGAACATCCAAGCCTACAGTCTTTATCCAGACAACTCATGGCTTTTAGGTGAGGAAAATCGATCTTCATCAGCAACTTTTAGCTTGAATGAACTGAAAACAAACAAAAATCTATTCATTTCTGTGGGTTCAAGAGATCTTTTTGCTGGCTTCCCGTCTACTGAACCTGAGTAGATGGATCTCGCTAAGTGGCATTCTGTAGCAATTTCTCAGGAGCAGCCTTTCAGGACCTGTGATAATTTTTTTTGATAACATATCTTCAAACTGGTAGCACGTTATCTCATATACAAGCTCCCTTTAATTAGCTAGACTTGAGATAGTGGTAGCCAGCTACGTAGCAAGGCTAAATGATGGATAGCATAGTCTAATAACTTTCCTCAGCTGTCCACATGGCTGTTCATGAATCAGCTTCTGAACTAGTTCAGCATTTCCAGCTAAACTACTCAGTGACAACACACTTTAAAAGAGCCTACTGTAGGAGTAGCTGAACATCTAGGTACAGACTGTCAACCCCTCACACTGAAGTCTGTCTGTGGTGAATATGATTTCAAGAATACATGTGCCCAATGAAAGCCAAAGCGTAGGACCGTATGGGACAGCAAGATTTCCATAAAGAGGGTACACAACCGAAGCAGGCCTCGACGTTTCAAAGAAATTTCCCCACTGCATTGTTTTAGCTGGTACTATAAAAACAATTCTCTCTCCAAATCTTGACAGCAGAAGAGTTTCTGTTGCATATCTACCTCTCCCAAACACTGAAAAAGGATTCTCCATAGTCGCTACCACATCCAAAAGAAGCTGCTGCTATCACACACTGAGTACTTCTTAAATGGGAAGGAACTGCTGGCATGCCATAGCTGTATACTTCAGGAAATATTATTCTGCTTCTGTCACATTTAACAAGATAGGAAAGGTACAGTACGAAGCAAAGGCACTGAAAATGCTTTTCCAGCACAGGTATGCTCTTGGTCTACAAGGTGGACAAGATTTGCTGACACTGCAGTGTAAGCACAAATACTCTGCAATTATAAAATGGGCTGAAGCACATTGTAGCCCTCTTCATTATTTCATCTGTTTTCTAAAGCTGCAAAGTCCTGATGTGTGCTATGAAGATAATCGTTATATAGCTAGAGTTACGTTTATCAAGTTGCAAGTAGACACTTGCTCTTCAACCCCAATTTCAGTAAAATTTCAGCAACAGCCGTAGCAAAAGCTGATCATGACTTGTTGGTACAAAACCATGGTAGAGTTTAAAGCTATAAAGGTAGACAATAAAGTGGCTAAGGAAGATTGTATATGCCTTTTATTATGACCTTACACTGTGTGCTAAGGGAGGCTGAGAAAAAGGGGATGGGAAGATGACGCTTGGTAGTATGGTATTTCCCTCCCCCCAAGCCATTTGAAACAAGAGTAGAAATTGCTCATTCTTGCAGATGAGTTCTATAAAAAGTTATCTTTTTCCACCATATTAAAATCAGTCAGGTTTCTCCCAGCTAGGTTAGAAAAAAATCACAGGGATGATATTTAGAAGTAGTTGTACTACCAAAGGTAGAGACAGATGTAATACATTTTAGTACAAAATTTTTGTACAAGGTCTTTCTCAAAGAAAATTTCCAGTTACATCCTGAATTGCCTAGGCATAGCAGCAGTCATTGAAACTGTAAAAAATAAAGTTTTTAAAATTAAAGCTTCTTATATAAGAAAAGGTGAGCCAAGCGATTCAGATCTTGAACTAGATCTTTTGATGATCATTAATATTACATCTGCTTTGTAGTATGTTCCAAATAAAGTTTAACACCAGTATACACTGCTTCCTGCACCACAGATACAAAAGTAAGAGAAAGTCACAGGCATATTCCTGATGTATCAGTAAGCTGTTACTTTCTATATCAGTTTTATCAGGTGCATATCAACCAAAACAGCAACCTAATTTGGCATGTTAGGAATGGCTTGTGTACCGTTGATGAATGATATTGAACTGCAGATTTCCTCAAGCCTTCTATTACTGGATGCCAGTAAACAGGCAATGTCCCATCCCTAAAACTACGATGCCAGCTAAAATCTCAGCTTCAGACGACCCGTAGTTCATTCTCTAGGCCATAGATTTTTGCTTTTAAGTGTTTTAGTTCTCCTTGAATTTTACGGGTTAGTCTGTTTCCTTGACGGACCTCATGTAGAATTGCAAGATCCTGGTCTGGTCCAATATTCAGAGTCACCTGAAAAGAAAAACAAGAAAAAAGTTGTTTTTTTCTTAAAAAACAACATTGTACAGAGTGCAATTTAGAGAGTACAATGAATATATGAGGAAGAGAACTCTAAAAGACTCTTTGTAGCTAGCAAAGAGGATGCTTAAGCTAATGCCACTAGGCTAATGCATAGTACTGACAGAAAGATATTTCAGAACCAAACAATAACAAAGCCTTTCATTCACTAGGATATTACAGTGTTGGTGAAGAAGAAATCTTAACAGAATATTATCAAGGTTACCCAATAACCTGATGGATTATTTTTACTTTCTGCATTATTTGAAGAACCACAAAAAGGGGTGAGTTAAAATACTTATCAATTAACATTTACATAGCACTAAGTTTCCCTCCTGATATGAACAGATTTCATCACCTTTTGCCATTAGAAGCGGCCAAGTTGCTGCCTTCTGAACTGCATTCAATTCAAGAGCAGTTCAAGTACAACTCCTCGTCTCAGGCCAGGCCGTATAGCTGATACTGAGCTGAACTGAGGCTGCTGGATAATCATGGCTCCCGATGGCAAACTAGAAAGGGCTGACATTTCCTGTCACCCTGGAATTGGATAGCATGCCAGCCCAGTCACATTCAACATCACAGCAGCACAGACCTGGAAGCTGCTCTCAACGCTCTCTTTCCTCTTGACCCTTTAGGGTGTCTCATTGCCATCATGTAGCTCTTGGTCAAGTATTTTCATATACACATCAGAACATTTAGTCATCTAGCATCATTTTGACCTCAAGTGATAAGAAGGATTTAAAGATCACACAGGAGATTTCTAACAAGTATTTTATTCCTCTGCCCTCTTGTGGTTGGAAGTGTAAAGAAAATAAGAATACAACTAAAAGCAAACCCACAGGAACAACTATACAGAGGTCTGTAGTAAAGATATCAGAGGCAATTCCCACTTCTCCATCTAAGCCTGTGGGAATTTTAGCCCTTAAAGAAAAGAGGTAAACCCACAGCCAAACAAAAATCCAAGCCTCAATTCTCTGAAGCATATCTTAGATATCACATCTCAAACTCCAGACAACATCAAGGATGTGGCTTCCCTTCTAAGCTGTTCTGATGTTTGTCTGCACATCTAGAAGATGCATCATGTTTCAAAGTCACACAGCTTCAACTTCCAGTCATTGTTTCTGCTGTGACTCTTGCACAGTTACAAATGAGGTATTTACAAAAGAATAAGAGAATATTCACAGTATTTAAGTGAGTATTCTACCTCTTACTGGAACGAAACCAAACGCTACAGCCACCCAGAAAAAAAAAAAATCAACATATTAACAGAATTTTCTTCAGTAACAATCCACTTTACTGCCACGCAATTTTGAGACAGCTAAGTGAGCTAGAGGTACCAGGTAAGAACTTTCAGAGCTAATATAGAAACTGAACAGTTCCTGGACAAATTTGATGCTTGACTGGTTAACGATGACAAACCTTTTTTGCTTAATAATATACATAAGAGGGCAAGCTTTATCAAGTATTAATATCTAAACAACCACTTAGGAAAGTTATTTCTTTAGGGAAATACTGCATCTAAATACTAAGACTACACCTCTAGTGGATAAGCCCATAATGACTAGCAATGAGCTATTACCTTAAAAAGCTGCTTCTCTACATCTTTCAGTTTCTGCCGAAGCTGTTTAATGTCATTGTTATAGCCTTCCACTTCCATATTACGACGTTTTTCCAAGGTCTCATATCTCTGAGTCATCAGCTTCAGGCGCTTCCCCATCTTTTCAGAGCGTTCCTATAGAGATGAAAACTCAACAGGGTAACAGAATAGAGGCAACAAGATCATTACACAGCTACTAGATGATTACAGATTAATTACCTTTAAGAGTTCTCTGCCAGCATCTCTCTCTTCACAAATCCTAGCCAGCTCACTTTCCAGGGTGACACACTGTTTTCTGTACATGTTTGATAGCCGCTGCTCCTGCATTAGTTGCTCTTGCAGTGACTGAGATGCAGAAAGAACAGACAATTGCAAAGCCAGTGCTCACAAAATTGCCCCTGCTCTGGAAAAACTAGTGTTACAGATAGCCTGACAGGCAAGTAACAACTGAAACCAAAGCTACTAAAGCGACTCAAGTAAGACCCCTTCCACAGCATTCTAATGCCACTTCCATTACCAACATTTTTTGATTGGGTGATCAGTTCTGCATGACAGTTTGAAGAACTCTCTCCTCTACGCCTTAAAAATAATATTCAACTGTAGTGCTGCAGTTCTCCTTTTCACAGCTGCTTGCCCTCTACTGCGTTTCAGAACAATCTGCATTCAGTGGTAGATGAAAACAATTCCTTATTGTCTGTTTGCTTTCTAAATCCTTATTGCCTGTTTACCCACATCAGATCTCTCAGTTTCTCACTGGAAGTGTATTAGAAGTGGAAGAAAAATCCAATGGAAAGGGCTGTTGTCTCCTGACAACAGGGACGAAAACAGACATCACATTCTAAGTCCATTAACTTAAAGCATTTATACAAAAAAAAAAGGCAAGCTCGACAAGTTAAGAACTGTTGGTCCATACATCATGTGATTTGTATAAGAGGATTGTTTTGAGCCTAAGAAAAATCAATAGTGAAATATTACCATAAATCCTAACTATTTTACCTGAAATTCAAAGACAACACCAAGACAGGAGAGTTGTAGTAGTGTTTTTTTTTAAAACACGTTTGTGCCAGCAAAAATGCAACTTACAACAAGCCAGCACAGTTTTCAAACAAATAGCTACTGCTCATCTTGGCAAGAACCAGGCTTGCAATTTTGCAGAGATTGCTGGAGGGCCTCTCTCTAGGGGAAAAAAATTACCTTTATTTCTCTACTGTGGGGCTTCCCAGCTTCATGATCTGCTTGAAGCATCTTCTTGGTATCTCTTTGCTTCTTCTCCCTTTCTGGCTCCCTGCCGACACGCTGATGTGAATCTTTGTCAAGCTTCCTCAACAGACTGTCCTTCTCTACCATCCACGCTTTCTCATTGGCTCGGGCATCAAACCTCAGCTGGAGAAAGTCACGGGTACTTTCATACAAGAGATTTTGAGTCTTGTGGAGTCTGCAAAAAGGGATCCCAGAGGAGTTAGTTCACTTCTTTCCTTGTTCCTATTCTAATCGCCTTAGTCTTCATTACAAGTCAGAAGCATAGAACAAGAAGTGTTTTCCTAGCATACTTCACTCTTCTTATCTAATGAAAGAAGTGATACTCTTCCCATACAGAACAGTGTTTTTGATATGTTGTCTTCTCCATCTGCTTCCACGTACTGCCAAGCCAGTGGCTGCAGAATATGCTTTTCTGCCTGCTGCAGCAAGCAACATACTGAAAGCCAGCATAGTTTTGTTATTCCCCGTCTTCTCACCTCATGACTACATCACATCATGGCCATTCTCTCGCACTCACTTATCTGTTAAAGTTTTAATCTTGTCCTGGTCTCTCTGATGCTGGACCTGGGCTTCCTCCATGTGAATCCGCCTGTCCTCTAGTAATGCCTCAAGCTGTTCCTTGGATAATTGTGTCTGTTCTTCTATCTGAGCTTGCAGGGCCTCCACCTGAATGCAAAAACATCACTGAGGAAGTTCTCACAACAGGCATACTCCTGTCCTTGCAAATGTTAAATTTCCTTTTAAATTCCAGAACTCAGGTCAAAGACTCCATCTGATAGGAACTTCTGGAGTTCTAATTTCTCACTTTTAGTTTTCATTTTAATGTTAACTATTTTGCATAACTAAAACATTTTAAGGAAAAAAATCACGCTATAAGCGAGACAGACTATAAGCAGCAGCAATAGATAGAAGATACTGGAAAGATTTAAATTGCACACAGGATGTGACAATCCTGTGGAACATGCAAACAGACTTGTGCCCCTATGCTATCAGCTTCCAAGGAAATGGTGATAATTAACACAAGTTCTGGGAAGGCAGTAAGTCTACCCATCTTGAAGAAAAGAATTGCTCAGCTAGAATGAAGCATTAAATGTAAACAAGATGAACAAAGGAGAGAAATGCAAAGACTCTTGACCTACTGCATGTGGTCAAGGAGACAAATTGGAACAAATAACTGAAAAATGCGCATCTGGTCTGTGTGTGATTAAGGCACTACTTGAAAAAACTTGTCCTGAATTTAGATTGTTTATTTCTATGACAATTTTCTATGACGCTTTTACTCTGGAATAAATGTGCTAACTGGCCATTAGGTCAGTCACTACTACTCTTGTATGAAAATCTGATGTGCTGTACAAATTTACTTTTCTTGACTCATCCCTTCTCAAGCTTCACACACAGCTTCTGGTATCTTCCCCAATTCATGACTCTGCACATTTTTACCTTTCATTCTGTCATGCTATTCGCACTGTCTTTCACTCACGTCTAGTGCAGGGAACATACTAGTTCCCTGTGCATATTATCCTGTTTAACTAATTCCATCTCAGACGCATTGCTTTTGTCAGACCTCCACAAAGTACCCAAACCTGCAGATTTTCCATTGATTTAATGTAAACTGTTAACCACATCAATCAAATTTATGAGTTAACATCAATTACAAACTCTGTGTTTAAAGGCATCACATTCAAGTTGGTTCTACTGGAACATGTGCTTATATAAAGCTTACAGAATCAGACCCAAGTTCTTAAATCGAAGCCATTCATCACAAAGAAACAGTTAAGTAAACTGACAGACAGTGGGAACCAGCAGTAAGATGTGAGGACTAATAAAATCAGTGTGCCTATATCTTACAAAGGCAGACAGCATATTTGTCCATCGATTTCCTGGATAGGGAGGAAATATGTCCTTCCATTAGCAAATTATTTTACCTGAAGTAGGAGCATTTCGTTGTCTCTCTGGTATCTCTCAGGACTTCCAGGCATCTCTCCTTTTGCTGCTTGTTTTGAAGTGCTCCTCTTGGTGCCTATTTGCAGAAATCAAGCACAAGTGGAAAAGTCATCTCCAATATACCTGCAGAATCTTTCCAAACCTGAAAGACTGTATGTGCTGAACGGCCTACAAGAACATGAAAAAGCTTGCAACTGCTACAGTCATAAGGACTTCCAGGAGAGATACCAGGATAAAAACAAGTTTCAGAGCTTATGGTGATTGTAAATCTTTATCTCACAGAATAACACCTCAGTGTTTAGGCAATGCAATAATTTTCTTGACATACATAGAAAGCAAATATCTTTTTTTAAATGAGTGATGAATAAGCATAAAAGACAGCTGCACAAGCATCAAATCTTGGGCAAGTTTTGAGCTCGTTAGCTAATTTCAGTCAACTTGGTAGTTCTTTCAAAAGAGAAAATCTGTAAGTAGATGCACAGACCCAAACTGCTGCCTACACTAAAGGCAGGCAGAACACTACGTCTTGGAATGGATATGGGTGGCCGTCCAGTTGCTACCTGCATAGTTTCAGAACAGTCATTTCACAGTTACACCAGCTTCCTCCTTAGCTGATCAGATCAGGGGCATGAGAGACAGCTCAAGTTATTTTAAAAGATTTTGAAGGGAAGCCTAGGGGATACACAATGATGCGCACATGGATACGTTTAGGAAATTCAGTGGAATCATACCAAAGAATTCACAGTAAATAATTATTTTGGCACATTGGACAATCACAGAGAAACAAGTACCAGTTGCTGAGCTGCTGCTTAATCGTCTTGGTGTGGTCCCTGTTCTAGAAGTATCATTTCCTTTGTGTGAGTCTCTGGATTTAACTGGCTTTTGCAGAACGGTAACCTATAGGAACAAGATCAGATAGCTCAACATCTTGACGTGCAATGACTAAGAACAATCTTAAAGAGGGAAATGAGATACCCAAGAGAATAGCATTACCTTACTTCTACCACAAGAAAAGGAAGACATTCACAAGCGTAATGTCTATGTTAAAAAAGTTGCCTCTATAATGGCGGAATTTAGCCATTTCTGCCTCTATTTTTTTTCCCAAAACAACTGGAAAGTAATCCTGCCCTTGCTGGCTTCATCAGGATGAAAAGCAGCATCTTCAACAGGAAAAAAAGAACATTTTGGGGACCGACTAAAAGAGAGAAGGTAAAAATGAAAACTATGTTATTTCCTTCTCTCATACTCCTTCTCCTAGCAGCCCAAAGAAACATGAAGCTTCATTGATCAGCACATTCACTCACGCTACTAAACAAGCCTGGGATAAAAACTGATACAGCTACTAAAACAAACCAACTGTTGAACAGAAAGCCACTTAAAAACAAGAAGGAGCAGGTTATAACCCCAGTGCTTATCTCAAGGCAGATACTATATTAGAGGCCTAATTTTAGATATCCTTATTACTAAATTTTAAAGATTCTGCAAGACTTTTATGCTGCTTGAGCAGTTCAGAGCAACCACAAAAAATGCAGAGATCNCTTCTCTTCAGCTTCTCAGTGACCACTTGCTAAGTGGATTCAGACTCTTAGCTGACATTTATGAGGCTGATCTGGGGGTATACTTTGAAGGCAGAAGGGGCTGATGCCAACAGGATCTACCTCCAGTGTGTTTGTTCATGCTCATCTGTCAGCAGCTATACTAAAGCTCTGATGTTGCTCTATGGCCACGGATCCCTCCCACTTTGGGCTTATTTAGCAGCTTTTGACTTGTGGGACAGATTTGGTCAGTCTCTGGGGTACAGATCTTCATGTTACAATTACAAGCACAGTTCCACAGAAAAATTGAACTTGCCTTATGTGGTGGCTCCTTGTGAAAATATGTAACTTCTTCTACGTCTGGTCCCACTAAAGCCAAGAGATGCTGAATTTTTTTCCTATCCTCCAATTCCCTGGAATTTAAAGAAATGGATCAGCACATTACTGTTGTTAAATACATCAAGACATTGTGACACACTATCTTTCCACCTTACTCATTAAGATCTCCAAGTTTTCCAAACTGTCTAGTTCTTGAGAATACTTCTTCAGTAACAAAATCCCTAAAACATCACTGATGTTGCACATACAATAAAAAACACCACTTCTGTTGGTACTGAGAAGTTCTTCTTTTCAAATACGACAACACAAGGCTGATAACATATGGTAGTAAAGAATTTGCATTCCAAAGTTATGAACTATGCAAAAACCTCGTAGATATTTCATTCAGTAGATTCTAAGTGCCCATTGCTCTTTTTAAGAGAAACTAGATTAAGGGTTGCATCAGACTTTTGTCACACTCCTGAGAGATGCCAAAGCACCTCAACACACTTTTTGACTTAAGTTCTTAAAGCTTTGACAAAAAATTGGTATCACCCACAGTGTCACCTTTGCTGCTGGCAACCAATCTAGAACAGCAGTGTATGCTTCAGTTCAAGAGATAAATGGCATTAGAAAGGAGCAGCTGCCAACATGACCCCAGAGAGTCAAGGGAAGCTATTTGCTTTGGTCTGTGTTTTCTATTTGAACTTAAGTGTTTTTAGTACTCAGGGAGGAAACTTTGCCAGGCAGTCTACACAAATGAGAACCTCCCCAAATTGGTAACTTGGGATTTAAGTAAGAATCTATGTTCAACTTCCACTTTTTTTGCTACTATTGAAATAGGAGATACAGTAAGTGCAAACACATTTAGCAGCCCAGTAGATTGTATTCCACCTCCACCACTGGTGTGACTTCAGGCAAGTCCTCCCTGGGAGGTATGGCTTGGCTGCTTCTCTGAATACTCCAGATCTGGGTGAGAACTGGAAGGACATGTGCAGTTGCTGTGCCATTCCCCAGTCCACTATCCAAACAGCGCACCTGATTTTCAGCCGGTCGTTCTCAGAGTAAAGGCGGAGCACATGTTCCCTCTCCTGGAAGAGGTAGACTTGCATGTCACTCAAAGCCTTCTGCAACTCTGCAATCTCTTCTTCTCGCTGATGTACTTCCCATTGCAATTTGTGCTACATAAAGAGAATGAGGTACTTGGAATGTGCACTGGGCAACACTTAGAAACCACATACTGCTTGTGCCAGACCCTGAGCCTGTAACTGGTATGTTCAACTGTCAATTTGGATGAATTATGTTCAATAATTTGACCAGACGAGGGCAGTAGTGGGAAACTATTAAACAGGTTTCAATAGGGAGCTTGGAGTCCCTATTGTCACCCGTCACTACACACCACCACTGAAAACGCTTATGCTAGAGTTTCCAGTTTCCCATGGTTGCACTTCTGTACTAGCAGCCAGAACTGTGCAGGTAAGAGGAATGATTTCAACAAAAGACTGAAGTTAACGATAGCCTGTAAAATTTTTTCCTCTTCAAATACAAGATTCTCAAGTTCTTGAATTTCCTTATCAAATAAAGCTCTTTTCCTAACCTGCTCGTTGTACGCCTCTTTGTATCTCTCCAGCCTTTTTACCAAATCCTCATGCTCCTCGTCAAAGTCGGCAATCTTCTTGCGGTAGTATTCCAGCAGCTCCCGGGAGGGGCGGAGGAAGGCCAAGCGCTCATTGATTGAAGGGAGAGGAGTGGAGTCCCCTTGACTGTGAGGCTGAGAACCAGCGCACCTGGATGAGGCATGGGGGGTTGCCAGCCTAGAGAGAAACATTTTCTAATAGCATGGGAGCTTCAGACAATAAAACCATTTAAAAAAACAACAGTTAAAAGTAGAATTTGGCTTTTAACAGAGACTCAATTTTAAACACATCTGTCTGTCTGTACTCCAAGTACCAACAGAAAATCAGAGTATTTAACAGAACCAAAAGCTTCATGAAAGAACAACTGGCAGACTTATGACACCGTGGAAATGAGGAGAACTCATGGAAAAGGGAGAAAGACAAAATTGTTCAGGAAAGGAAGTCTCAAGGGTCACTTGGGAGGGTGAGTTGAAAGGAAGAGATGTACAAAAAGGAGGAGAGAGCAAAGAGGAGAAAGCATTTTGTTTTGGAATGAGAAGCAGCAACCACTGTAAGATAAATAGAAAGACAGCCTGTGACAGTCAGTATCTGGAGAGAGAAACACTTTCTGAAGTACTTCTGGTTTCAATGACAATTTCAGGCCAGCTGATGCCCAAGGCATCCTAACTTCAGATGAAGGCTGAGGAGTCCACACGCTTTCCTTTCTGGGGTTACCCCCAGTTTGCCCACCCTTGACAGCGAAATGGAAAATTCTAAGTTCTTGAACTCATTGCATAAATCCAATCAAGGATACGTGTGTGTAATTATACATCTCATTTTTATTTTAAGCAGCATTTAATGCATTCAGACATTTTATCTGCTCCAACAAGCACCGTGTTTGCACACACCATTCAATTCCTGCAAAGAGTTCTTTTAGTTATTTACGTTGCTCTGACAAACTTTTCGACGATATGCTCAGTCACAGAACTAAAGCTAAGGAACCTCTTTAGAGGAGATCTATTTACCTTAGTAAACAGACTACAGTGATAGCTAAGAGCTCACTCCAGAATCCAGTTCTAGAGGCAGAACTTTGCTCACAGGGAGCTGGCAGATGGCACAGAAGTGGTGGCCTTCAGGGGCTGCTCACAGCTGCTCAGGTCACATCCATGAAACCCCTCGCATGCCAGGGTCGTTCATTCCTGGCACCGTAGTAGGTCAATAACCATAAGCAAGGATTATTTAATGTGGGAACCTTCCCACCAGGAATACTTTAATCAATGCAGTTGCAGAAATAAACTACAGCCACATAGGAAAACAGGTGAACGCTTTATTACTGAAGAAGAGTGAGAGTAGGAAGGCCTAAGTGTAAGGGAGCCCAGCAGCAGACGAAGCAGCCCCTCGCACCGAGCCTGGCTACCGGACGGAAGGAAGAGCTCAGCCCCAGAGGCGGGCGGCGGGCCCCGGCCCACGGCGGCAGAGGCCGCAGCCCCACAGTACCTTCTGGAGCGCGGGGAGGCCCCTTCCGAGCAGTCTGTCGCGCTCATGACGCCCACAGGGGCCGGGCTCTCGGGGCCCGCTGAGGGACGAGCTCCACGGGCCCGGTACCACCCGCGCCCGCCCGCACAAAGCCACACAGCACCTCTCCCAGAGATGTCCCAACGGCACACTAACCGCCGCCAGCGGCCCTCCGCCGCTTAAACAACGAGGTGACCCGCCGCCCGCCGTCTCAGCCAATCACGGNCGGGGCCCTGTTAACAACGGCAGCCAGCAGCGGAAACGGGCTGTGTGAGGGGTTAGGCCTCCTCTCAGCACGGCGGTGATAAACGGCCCCAGATGGCCAAGAAGAACAGGGAGTGACTCGGGGCACGCTTCAGTGCTGCAGAGGGGAACGCTGGAGGGGGTGACTGAGGAAACCTCGAATTTGGTAACTGGTGACGTGAAGAACTGCCTCCTCACGGGTTATTTGGGGGGGTTTAATCGTAAGAAAGCCTATGCCTTTCCCAGCAGTGCTGCCAGAGCTCCCTAACTGAGGGTCAGGAGCTGAGCAGCCCGGAGGGATGGCTGCCAGAACAGGCGCTGTGTGGGGTGAGGGCTGCCAGCCTGCAGCTCTCCCCGCGGAGCGCTCCTGGCCCAAGCACGGCTTTTCTTGGAAATGGGGCACGCTGACCGTACAGCTGTTGGGAACGGTGTCAGCACATGCAGAAGGAATCTCATACTGCTCTTCAGAGAGGCACTAGAAAAATACTGGCAGGGCTATGCTGAAATACAATGCTGGTGAGGGAACATCTGCACTCCACATGCTTGTAGTCGTAGAAATACCCGTCGTTGTGCCCAGAGCCCCTGCAGGAACACAGCGAGGCGTCGCAGCAGCACAGTATCCACTGGCAAACTCACTTGATGCTCTATAAGAGCAGTTCGCTCTTATACATTTTGTCCAGATTGACCATTTGCTTTCAGGCCATTTGTTTCCCACGTGCAGAATGTGGGCAACGCCTCTTCAGTCTCGCAGGGAAGTGATGCTGTAGGCCATGCCCAACCCGCAGCCCAGCATGGCCCTCACGTAGCCCACCCCTGCCCTGTGCCATCGTGGCAGCAGCTCTGCTCGGCCCCGGGCGCGCACCCACCACTCAGCAGCACCCAAGGTTGGTGTGTGCCAGCACTAAGCCTGAGCCCAGGGCATGGGAGGGCGTGGTGCAGGGCTGACTGCAGTCATGGCCAACAGTTCTGTGCACGTTGGTACGCTGGCTAACCACAGTCCCATGAACAGTGAGGAGGAATGCGCAGCCTTGCTTTCTGTTTTGATAAAGGAACATTGAGAAGAGGTTTCAAGATGGCCAAAAAACCATCAGTTTTTTGGTATGTTTGCGACTCCGTTTTCGGTCGACGTGAAGACATGACCTGAGAATTTTCACATGGAATGTACGGAGTTGCAGTCAGGCATTCAGCTCAAAGAAGAATGTGATCTCGTCTCTCTGCGGGACTGTTACAAGCCCTCTCTTACCAGAGGAACGTATCCCTCCCTTCACAATCACGCCTTACTCACACCATCGCTTTTTGGCAGGATGTACATTTGCGAACAACTGTTGTCAAGGGTGAAGCCCAGGAAAATTTCACCAAGAATCTCTGATGAACACCTTGAGAACTGAGAGTTGCGACCACTCCCATCCAACCAGATACCAGCACATTAGTTTTGCAAAAACAAGGTCAGCTGTCCTACTAGTTTTATGTTTTTGATGCTCTTTTATTTTTTTAATGTCTTAATAATAAATATAGAAAAATAAAAAGTTTTGTTGCTTATTTTCATTAACTGTGTTAAGGTAAAAGGGTGAAACCCACGCGGTCCCCGCACGACGCCCCGTGCCCGGCCCTGAGGGAACGACGGTCGCCCACCCTCCCCCCCGGGGTCCAACGGCCGCGCGGGGCGGTGCCTGGNGCACCGGAAGCGAATGGCTCCAGTTTCGTCGCACATTCCTCCGCGGCGGAAGTAAAGTCGGATCCCTTCCCCTCTCGACTGCTCGTCCCCTCCCCCAGCCGCCCGCGGCGCTACGCCATAGTGTG
>WBMW01005925.1:150673-423587 GCA_013396635.1 Penelope pileata
CCCCCGCCCGAGTGCCCCGTGTTTGAGCCCAGCTGGGAGGAGTTCAGCGACCCGCTCGGCTTCATCGGCCGCATCCGCGGCCTGGCCGAGAAAACCGGCATCTGCAAGATCCGGCCCCCCAAGGTACCGAGCGCCCGCCTGGCGCGGGGGCGGGGCGGCGACGGGGCCGGGGGGAGCGGGCCGGGAGCTGCCCCGGGGCCGGGAGCCCCTTCCCCCGCGGCTTTTCCGGCCTAAGCGGATGCGCTGGCGGCTCTCGCAGGGCCGTTCCTCATGTGCCCCTCCCTCGGCCGCTGGGGAGCGGTGCGCTCTCTGAGCTCAGGGCTTGGGGCGGAGCGGGCCAGGAGCTCCTGGGCACGGTGAGGGTCCGGCTCCGCTCGCTCCCAGCGACATCCCTGAAAGCTGGAAGCTGTCGGTCGCTCAGGGGGAGGGAGGAGGAAGGGCCAGCTTGGAAGGGGACCGTTGTTTGTAAACAGCCCTCTGCGTTGGCAGGAGCACGGCCTGCCTGCTCCTGCACAGCAGTTACATGTTGGTGCTGAGCAGCTCGGGAGGTCGGAGCTCGAGGTGCAGAAATGGTTATTTCATGATGACTTCCCTGCAAGCTGGTGAACCCCTTAGACCAGAGCATCACGCAGTGTGGTCAGAGCACTTCCTAACTCAAGCACAAATAAACCCTAAGTGCTCCCTTAAAGTAGGAGAGTGGAAAATAGCGAATGAGAGAGAAAAAGAACATTGGAAGAAGGAGCTATGAGAGCAGCTCGGATCTGGGGTTGCTGATCAGATCCCGTGATCCCTCCTCTCCTGACCCTGTGGGGCTGCTGGAATCTGTCGGGGTGCTTTAATGCCAGGGTGAAAACCTGAGCTCTGAGAGGACGCCCTTTCTAAAAGGAGCAGAAAGGCTTAGGTCGAGGGAGAGGCCGTGAGAAACCGATCCTGATCCTGTTCCTGGGGAGCACCTAGAACTTTCCAAGGCACCAGGGGCCGCCGTGTTTCTCCACCTTTGTTGGGCTGGGCCAAATGCGAACACTGGGTTGATTTGCAGCCCGCAAAGAGGACTAAATCAGACACTTTATGCTAAACTTGATGATTTATTGCTCTTTTCCATTATTAGAAGCTGTAAATATTGTGAAGTAGCACTTGGGACCTTTATATGCTGCAGCAATTTGCATAATAAACGTGTAGCATTGCTTGTCCATCTGCAATGCTGTGTCCTTATTCTGCTGTATTTTCTGCCAGGTAGACCATCCGCTGTAATTTAAGCTTTCTTAAAAGGCACTGAAAAGCTGAATTGGATATGTTCTGGTGTCATAACACAGTATAGAGAGACAGAGCTGGGAGAGGCATGTGATGGAACCAAGTGCTGACTGTTCAGAAAGGCGTTGTTGAAAGACCCCTTGTCTGTGAGGGTTGGACTCCTGGCTCCTGCTGTTGTCTCCACTGAAATAGGGCTGTAGGCAAACACGGAAAAAGTTAGATGCAGAATCATGTGTGGTGTTTGGCGTTCGTTACTGTTGACGGCGACAGTTCTGCAATGTGCAGGAAATATAGAACTTTCCTTCTTGCAGTAAATAATTGTCAACGAGCGAAAAGGTCTCTCTCAAATGTGAACTCAGTATGAGGTAGGGCGTCCTGAAATGTATTAAGCCTTATTTCTTTCAAATGTGAAGATCTGTTTTGTCTAACAAGAATATTGTGAGGAGAACGTTATTTTAGAAGCACGATAATGGCATGAAAGTGGAAAATACTACAAATGCCGCTGAAAATCATTTACTTGGGGGTGCTTGTTTATGCAAGCTGTTGGGGTCTTCTCTGCATTTTTTTGGTGAAGTTTCTTGAAGTGATTCTTGAAATGTCTTTGTCTCTGTTCAGGACTGGCAGCCTCCATTTGCCTGCGAAGTACAAAGTTTTCGTTTCACTCCACGAATTCAGCGCCTGAATGAACTGGAGGTGAGCCTTTCCACTGTTGATACAATTTTGTGTTTACACTGAAAGCTGTAGGTCTCCTTGCTTGAGATTTGCATCTTGGCAGGTATTCTGTATGGGGGGAGTTTAGAAACCCATAGACCACATCAATGTTTATACTTGGCGGTGGCAGACTTCATATAAAATAACTCTCCATGGCTTTGAGAGAAATCTGGTTTTTATTTTATTACCCAAAATAACCACAAGAGCCTTTCACATTCAACTGGAAATGTCTAAAACGAATGCCAAATACCACGTTGTGTAGTAAGAGTAGCCAGTGTCTAGCCTTCAGAGCTCCACAGGCCATGATTTATTTATTTTTCTTAAAATATTAACTGCTGTTCTGGAGCCTCTGGTTACCTCATAGTCAGCTATCATGATAATGTCTCTTAAGCATTAAAACGAACTGTTCTGTCTTTTGTAAGACTAGTCATGGTTGATTAATTTTATGTTTCCAGAATGCATGGGAGCTTTCTTGAAAGTGCCATGAGCAACGTTCTGCCCTGGTTTTTTCTTTTCCCTGCAGCATTTCTCAAAGCCTTGCACTGTTTGTATACCAAAACATCATGTGTCATTTGGCTTGTAAATGGGTCCCCTTATGGAAAGTGATTTGAGTACTCCAAAAATACTGAGGGGAGGAGCTCCTTTTGCATGATTAAGGCATATAGAAAAGCTATTTCTAGCCCCTCCCTCCCATTTCTCCCCATGGGTTTTACTGATTGCTCTTATGTTTCTCCCTGGAATGCTGATTTTTTTTTTTTTTCAAGTGGACATTTTGTTTTCAAAAGAGAAATTGTTAGGTCGGAGTTTGGCTTATGGGACTTTAAATGCAAAGAGCAAAAGCATACACAATTGTGTATTTATAAAGATCTTTTCATTAATATTTCTATATCTAATTTTTTTGACCTGAGAAATAACTTATATGCCAATTTGCACTTTGAAAGCATGAACACTGTAAGGGCTTGTCATATGTTTTGTCAGGACTGTAAGGTATTGTCATGGTTGTTCTGGGACAGACATGTTTGTCTTCCGTTATTGACTACAGGCGATGACAAGAGTGAAGCTGGACTTCTTGGACCAGTTAGCAAAATTCTGGGAACTTCAAGGATCCAATTTAAAAATCCCTGTGGTGGAGAGAAAAATACTGGATCTCTATGCTCTGAGCAAGGTGAGTAAGCAAATAGAGGGCTTGCTCAGACAGAGACTTTGTTTTTCGTTCAAGCTTGAGAAGCCAAGCTTGTTTTGCAGCATTAATCTTGTTGATATGGAGATTAAATGAGGATGGGGGAAAAAATCATAGTGAAAGACTTGCAGATTGCAAGATCAGGCAGTCATGTTGAGCATAGTTTCATCTACTGCCTTTAGTTGGATTGTCTGCAGCATGCATTGGTTGCTTGAACTGTACAGCTTGAACATCCTGATGTCAGTCAGCTGTTTAAGTTGTCCTCCGTTGTGTATGGCAGAGCTGCAAGAGTTTAAGATGTTTTCTGAGAAGGTAGCAGCATTTTTGCGTACATTTCAGCTCCTGACCTTGCACTTCCATAATAAATTGTAGTAATTGCTCCCTCCTGTCTCCCAGCAGAGATTTTCCCAGTGACATAAACTCGCATCTTTGAGAGTTTATACTGACAACTTCTGGAATAATTATTGTAATATGTTTCCAGTACAGGCTGTGCTTGAGGCTGGCTAAAAATTTATGCTGCTGTAGTATTCTCTGTTACGTTGTTTTCCAAATTTGCTCACAAATAAAAACCTCTGTTGGCCATTGGCAAATACGTGTGTACTGTTGAAAACTTTTTGGCTAAGGAAAGGCTATTAATATGCGTCAGTAGATGTCTTCAGCAAGGTGAGGAATTAAGATAGGGTAGTACTAGCATTTTAATTTTAAAGCATCACTTTCCATTCTTGTATCAAGACTTCTTTCTCTTAGATAAATAAAAATGTTAAGCTTTTCTCTTAAACACAGAATCTATTCAGAAGTCACAGTTCTTTTGGCTGTCTGGAATTGCTGATAAAATGCAGACAAAAGCCGATAATGCCTTCCAGTATTTGTGCTTATTTTCATGTCTACTATGCAGATATGGAAATGTAATCTAATTGAGTTACCTATTCACTTCCCCAGCCACCATTCGTATAAAGATAATTTTAGAAATCACTTCTTCATGGGCATGTCAAAAATAAATTGAAATATAGGAATAGCTGTATTTAAACTGTTTTTTTCTTTGCTGTAAATACAAGTAAAATAATGATCAAGAATATCATTATACTACGAGTGCAGCTATCTCTGACTGTAAAAAGAACCAGAACTAACTAATATATTTGCCACCGTCACAGCTAGATTCTTGAGCTTACCTCAGCCTGACAAGTAAACCATAAGTTTCACTTCAGTAACTATTTTTTTCCTTTTGCTTTGAGGTTTTCAATGGTCTCTGAAATGTTAAACATGAAATTTGGTCATCATACGTCAACAAATGAAATGCAGAACTGTACCATAGTAGAAATGGTATTAAACTACTTTGGGTTTAAACTACTTGGTAGTGAAACCATATAAATGGAGTGGAGGCAATGGACATGTGGCCAGTGTTTGAGAGGAAGCAACTTACATGCTGTTATGATGATTGCTTGGAGGCAGATACTCATTTTTCATCCTATTTTGTCACATATAAGCCATGACAGTTTCCGTATGAGAGTTACTAGACTCAAACCAATTGAAGTCCAGTGTAAATAGTGGGCTACTTAATTGGAAGGTTAATTCAGTTTTTCTCTTTTTTACAGTACTTTCTCCCATTTGGGGTTTTGAGAGTTTCTGTAATTCTGAGGTCCAACACTCTACATGAGGTCTGTTAGAATGGCTTCACTTCTGGCCAGACTTGTGTTTTGCATCAGAGCACAAGTCTGGTGAGAGTTAACTTTTCAGTGTGTTCTGATGGTGGGTTTGTCTTCTTTCCAACACGTCAGAAATCTTAACTGTTGAGTTCCTCCCTTATGGGACAGCACACAGCTTGCGATTACTAGGGAAGCTGTAATAATAAATATAGTAAGTAATGAAATGAAAAGCTGAGTTATTATAGTACTAGTCTTTCAGGAAACAAAAAGCAAATTCAGGATTCTGTTTTCTTTAATAGAACCTTTCGGCATTTGATTGGTATTGTCGATTTATGATTTATATGAGGTGGTAAGAGCAGCTCAAAGCTCTTAACTTTTTTTGTGTGTGTGTTTCAGATTGTTGCTGGCAAAGGAGGCTTTGAGGTAGTCACTAAAGAGAAGAAGTGGTCTAAAGTGGCAAGTCGGCTTGGCTACCTGCCGGGAAAAGGCACGGGGTCATTACTTAAGTCTCATTATGAACGGATCTTGTACCCCTATGAGCTCTTCCAGTCTGGGGTCAGCCTTATGGTGAGTCACTTCTCTTTCAGGATATGAAGATGGGACCTGAACTACTTGTAGAATGCTGCTTGTTACTGCATGCAAAAGTAGAACGTAATCTGTGCTTTTAGAAGCTGCAGCTGTGTAGACGAACGTGCACCCACCCTCATGCTTACGGTGACAGAATTGTAGTAGAAGTTGTAATGTGACCTTGCATAGTAATTTTTTTCATAGCAATTTATTTATAAGACTAAGACTAGACTTACTAAGAAGAAATACAGGGCAGAAGGTGATGATTGATTCAAAAGCTGTTCTTATCTCTCTTGATAAGTTGCTGTTTGCCATTCACAGAATCACAAAATGGCTTGGGTTGGAAGGGGCTTTGAAAACCATCCAGTTCCAACCCCTCTGCCATGGGCAGGGACGCCTTCCACTACATCAGGCAGCCCAAAGCCCCATAAGTCGTGGCCTTCAGCACTTCCAGGGATGGGACATCCACTCAACTTCTCAGGGCAACCTGTTCCAGTGCTTGGCCACCCTCATGAAGTATTTGTTCCTTATATGTAATCTAAACCTAGCCTTTCTTTTTAGTTTGAAACCGTTACCCCTTGTCCTATCGTTACACTTCCTGATAAAGCCTGCCTTTCTTTCTTGTAGGCCCCCTGTTAAGTACCAGAAGGCCACTGTAAGGTCTCCACAGAGTCATCTCTTCTCTAGGCTAAACTACTCCAGCTCTCTCAGCCTTTCTTCATACCAGAAGGGTGTCTGGATTAATCAGCTCCTTGTCCAAGTGGCATGTGGAGTGCTGTGTGACTTCACTCATGGGCCTGTTTCTTAGCAAAGAGAATGGCTCAGACCGTGGAATGATCAGCACTGCCTGATCAGTCAATCTGATTTTGTTCTGTGCTCTGATATTGTAGGGCATCCAGAAGCCAAACTTGGACCTTAAGGAAAAAGTGGAGGCTGAAGACCTCAGTTCAGATGCCCAGACTTCGCCAAAGCAAGGTTCAAGAATGAATGTCATGCTGAAGAGAACCAGACGTGTCAAGTCCCAGGTACCTCTGTTACTTGGTTCTTACAGACAGAGAACCCTTACTTCTTGCATCAGCAAATCCACACTGGAAGTGCAACAGCTACTGTCTGGCTGTGGGAACCTGCTCAAAAGCGCCATGAGGAAGAAGTCTTTGCTTAAATAAAATCCAGGGAAGGATGTCTCTTTGAGACTTGGTTTGCTTGTGGTAGATGCACTGTTTATCTAAAAACCTTTAAAAGCTGCTTTTTGTTTACTTATGTGTAGCCTTTGTACCTTGGTAGGGAATATAACTATGAAACCTAAACAGATAAAAAGCCATTTTTGAAAGGATGCCAAACATCACATAAGCAGAAGTTCTGATAAGTTTTTTAAAAAACTTTTTCTTAGTACGTCCTTCTGTTACATGAATGCAATTATGTATAAGTTTACAGATAAGATTGTGGAAATTGCACTTGGGACTATTTGTTTTTGTGAAGAAATGAATCAGATAGTTGGGCAGATGCTCAGTGGTGACAGGCAAATTCCACAGGTGGTTCTACTGAAAACTGATTTCTTCTCATCTGCGTTACTGGAACATCTATTGTTCTACTGGGCGATATTAAATCTTGGCAGTACAACCAGTAAACCTCAGTTCTGGTGGAATCCGTACCACTTTAAATGCTGTAACATTGGAAATCTTGGAGGCTTCTCCTGACAGCACCATTCCTTCTATTGCTGTATTTGACGTATGCCTTCACCTTTTCACACAGAAGACTTGTATTGCAGGCAGCTTCCTAAGATTTTTCAGATCAGCTCTAGTGGCTCCCTGCTGGCTGGCCAGTTGGTGGAAAACGAGTGAAAGGTGGATTTATGTGTAACAAGTTCTTATTACTTGCTTCATGTCATTCTATACTTGCTTTAAACACCATGAAGTTTTGTCAGATGCTGTTAAAGTGCTGCTTTTTGAAATGCATTTTGCTTGTTACTGAGATTAACTGTCCTTTATAAACAGCCATCTTTTTCTCTGACGTCACAACTGATTCAGACTAAATTGTCTCTTTTAGTCTGTTGTCTACTAACAGAAGCTGACTTCATGTTATTTATTCAGCCACATGACAAAGCATTACACAAGTCGGCCCTGGCTTTTCAGTCATGTATTGTTAGTGAGGTGTCCTAAAAAAAACTGAGTATGCTGCACTTCCTGCAGCAGTCATTCATTGTGTGGAATTCTGCTTTGGATTTGAACGAATCCTGTGGGACAATGCCAGTGTAACCTCTTTCCTCCTACATGGTGTAAAAGTGTCACTACATTATTAAGATCATGTGGGAATTCTTTCTGCTGCTTATTGCAGTAGAATAACTGTACCTCATTTCTTTTTGGAAAAGTCATTCTGTGGTGATTCTGGCACAGCGTAGCTCCTTTTCATCTAAAGGTGCTGCATTTCACAAGTGAGAGAGATGATTTCACTGGAATGATGGCAAAAAGTCGATGTGTATATATGTATATTTCAATGCCTTTTTTAAGGCCTTATAGTCCCATCATCTTTTATTAAATTCAGTTATTAAAATAGCTGAAATGCGTTCTTCAATACAGGAGAAACTCAAGCTACTCACATAGCCAGAGAAGTATTTCTTGACTGTGTTGGAAGCTATGTATAAATCTGTAACTGTGTTTAGAAACAGAAATTTGTCCTCAGAATTCCCAAATTGTAGAAGTATAAATATCTGGGGAACGTTAAGAAATTGTCCCAGTTTTCAGTGCACCTCATTACTGCAGACAGGACTCTGTTTGTTGTTTGAAGTGCATACCTAGAGTTGTATAGAGGTTTAGATATTCTTCAGAGCACAGGTAGTAAGAAAGTAATGTAGAAAACCCTGCTAAATAAATGTCATTGTACTCTAGCTGATGTGTCTCAGCCATTGCGTAGTTTGTTCAGTAGTCCAGTGTCTGGGCAGTGAGCATAGCTAACTACACTGAGCACTGCATCTCAAAAGATTTTTTGAGGAGCTAAATGTACTTTTCCAAAAATGGTCTCTGTCTTCTTTTTGCGTATGACTTACCTCAGGGTGGGAGATGAATAAGAAAGCGTAAAGATAATAATTAGAGATCACTGAAGTAAACAAAGATACTCAGGAGAGGGTGGCAATTCTTGAAAAGCAAACTTTTTAATGTTTGAAGTAAATGAAAGATAATAGGGAATGAAAATTCTCCTTTGAAATAAAGAGTTTTGAAATAAGAAAGAGGATAGTTTGATCATGAGAAATTCTGCTCAAAAAGATTATTTTCCTTTATTCTGAGGAAAGCTATCAAATAGAAACAGGGGAGGGTAACTGAAATACTTATGGACAGCAACAACAGAAAAAAATACAATTAGATTAGGAAAGGAGAATAACCTTAAAGTAAGGTTAAAGTTATTCTTAGCAAAAAGTGACTATTTTTGCAAATTATCTTTTAGGGCATATTTTAGCTGAAAAAGGAATTTGTCTAATGAGGTTACATCATGAAGGTTTTTGGTAAAGAAATACTGTGCTGGAAATAAAATATAATGAAGTGCTGTCTTTTCAAATATGATCAATTTGGTTAAATAAAAAGGGTATTAACATCCAGACAAGTTTCTCAAAAGCTGAAAACAATTATAGGTAATATCTGCTTTTTCTATTCTGTTGTAAACTTGGATGGTTTTAGAATAGCAGTAAAATAAAATTCCATTCTTGTAATTTGAAAAAAAAAATATGGCAGTAATTCTGTTAAACAAAAGAATTCAGGAACACGCTGATGTGCCCAAAGCACGCAAATACTTGATTCCTTTGTTATAATGTGATAAGAATAGTTACATTATAGAATCACAGACCAGCTTGGGTTGGAAGGGACCTTAAAGAGCATCCCATTCCAAACCGCTGCCATTGGCAGGGCTGCCACCCACCGGATCAGGCTGCCCAGGGCCCCATCCAGCCTGGCCTTGAACGCCTCCCTCCAGGGATGGAGCATCCACAGCTTCTCTTACATGATTTGCTTTTGTAAATAAAAGCCTTTGAGTTGTACTTTCTGTTGAGAAGGTAAAAAATAAAACCAAAGATATCTTCCTGTGTCCTTCAGGAAGAAGAATAGAATTTCAGTTTAATCAGGTTTATTTTGCTTTTCGTTACACACACATACACCAAAAAAAAAATAATGGCAAGAACATGATGGAGTATGATGCTGTTAGCAGTGAAAAAATGGCAAGGAATGCAGGATTTCTGCTTTCATGCATCACAGTTTTGGGTTGGGTGTTCATATACTGTCTTGGAGCGTACCACAGAAAGTCCCATTGAGGCTTCTGAGTGTTTTTCCTATCCATGACTTAAACTATCAATAGCCTTGCAGTATTTGTAAGGTTATACAGGAATCTGATTTTATATTTCCCATTTAATGCATAACCTGTTTTTTTTTTTTTAGTGATATAGCTGTTTGTTTCTTTTTTTGCATGAGCATGAGTAGAATACATCCAGTTGGTTTTAGTGAAATCCAAATAAATATGAGCAGTGGAGTTATGAAAACATACTTAAGCAATGCATTTTTAAACAAAGCTGTAAAATCAAAGAGAGGTGGTTGTGTGTTTGTAATTTAGTATATATGATAGTCAAACTGTTGTTTGAATATTGATGAGAAAGTTCCCTTAGATCACAGTAGCAGGAGGGAAATTGTGGAGATCGCTAATAAATGTTGCTGAAGTAATGGAAAATTGCACTGTGGAAGTGTAACGTGGGTTGATTCTGTCAAAACTGTTAGTTGAGAAAATGGAAAAACTTATAATGAGTTTCAAATGGAAACTGAGTGACTGTGAAGACTCCAGGTCGTAGGCTTTCCTGTTGAGCAAAAATAAGTTGGTACCGTTTCTTCAGGGCTTGTTAGCCAAAAAGGGAAGAGTTTGAGGGGAAAAAAATCACCAGGTAGAGTGCGATTTCAGACAGAACTTAGAAAATTGGTAACATATCTACCCTGAAAATACTAGCAACATAGAATTCATAAATATTCAAAATTAGCAATAGTCACTTTGCAAGACTCAGGTTAGTGTACTATACACAACTCAGAGGGAACAGAGACTAAATATCACTAAGAAATTCCTGAGATCTTTTACCATGTTTTGGCAACAAGAAAAACAAGAGATTTAGACTGAATAATTGGAAATGATCTGCTTTTAGCTTTGTTAGAAGTGCATTTGAATATCTTATTTTAAACACTTTTTAGAGGAAGTTTTTTTTTTTCTTTTGAATAAAAAGTGTGAATGTACGTCTTCCCAAGGGAACTTATTTTGTGTGTTATTAATCAGGCCATAATTCCGTGGAAAATAACAGACAAAATATCAGCAGTAATTATGTGTAGGTAGCCACTTCAGGATTAAATACCTGCCTTCTAAATTGATGAACTTGCTGAGCTCTCTAAGATCAGTGAATTTCAGAAGGAAGATTGTGAGTCGTGGGAATTTAGTCTCCTTCTATACCAGTGTTAGGAAGACTTTTCGTTATGTAAGGAAGCAACATAAAAAATACAAAAGGTGCTTTCACTGCAACTAAAAAGAACAATATGGAGGTTCTTGCTGTTAGGTTGGCAGCTATGATACGGGAAAATGAGGTAGGTGATGGGAGACAGGAAGAAGTTGGACACGATGCTTCAGGAAACAATGGAACACTGCAGGGCCTTGGAGATGTCGCCTGCTATAATGGGCATTCTGTTCTCTGATCTTGTGCTGTAATCTCAGAGTTATAGTGTTTTGTCACAAATAAACCCAGGAAATAGTTTGAAATTCATTAGTATCATGCGTATGTGTGTGTACTCAGGGAAGCACATGTGTTAAATTCCACAATCACAGTATCATGAAGTGCTTGGAAAATAATGTTGTGGCATTCTTTTTTTTTTTTTTTTTAATTTCTTTTCCCCAAATGTTACTCCTAGTTCTTGTTTGCTGTATAGGTGACTTTCTGTAGTTAGTCTGTGGTACTGCATACTTACTTGGCAAGTTGGGACAAAAAATCCTGCCTTTTATTTCATCTACATTTGTTTGTTGGCTCTAGGAAAAAGAAATCATGTCTTCTCGTACCTCTATTTTCTTTCTTTTGAGCTGATGTCAGGTATTACGGGAGAGCAAAATGCAAACAAATGATGAGGAGAGCTGGAGCAGAAGTACTGTTATTTTGTGCTGATGTGGTCTTGTTTTTGTTTTTAGACAGAGGCAGGAGAAATGAGTAGAAATACTGAACTGAAGAAGCTGCAGATCTTTGGAGCTGGACCCAAGATGATGGGACTGTCATTGGGAGCAAAGGATAAAGAGGGTAATTAAATCTTGGATTCTTTGCTTTGTAAAGTAATGAGGCTGTTAAATCTTTCTGCATGTCCCTGGAGACAACATTAAGTAATCAAATCATTATAACTGGAAAAAGAAAGTAAGTATTTTAGGTCTTAATTCGTGACAGAGATTTACAGGGTGCTTCATGTAACTTGGCGTAGTTACTACTCTTTGTGTACTATATAGTAACCATAACAATTAAGCAGCTGTTTTATGAGCTGAGTGGCTGGAAAGGAAAACAGAATTTGACAATTCTGAAACTGATCCTACCAGCTAAGTGCACAAATGGTGAACGTAATTCACTGTGTTTTATGAGGCAATTGGGATGACCTGTGAGGATAAGCAAAATATATTTTCCTAATCGCTGTTTATTTTTGACTGGTTATGTACAGCAAGACATTTTGTCTTTCGCTGATCAGATAAATCTTACGTTTCTGATTTTAAAGCAGGGTTCCAAACCGGAGATTTATGTTGTTTTTGGAAATTGCATCTATATTCATGATATTAATAACACTTACCTTTGTTTTACTTAAAGATGAGGTGACACGAAGACGCAAGGGAACCAGATCAGAAGCATTTGGAATGCAGATGAGGCAACGCAAAGGAACTCTTTCTGTCAACTTTGTAAGTTTGATCCTCTTCCTGAGGTTTTTGATAAGAAGTTCATTGGTATACTAAAATTTTTTTTTCCCCAAAACAAGAATCTCTCCCAAATGGGTGAGTGGGTGGACACTGCTGCAGGTGATAACATGTAGTGTGGGAAGAAAATGAACAATGTTTTGAAAAATAATTAATATGTAGCTTTTACTTCAGGCAGGAAGAGTGTTAAAACATGAAGGTACTTGCTGATTATAGGTTTGAGGACTTGCTTTGTTGTGCACTTCTTGTATGTCTTCAGTAGCTCACTTTCTATTTGAGCTCCCCTTTGTGGTGCAATAGTACTACTTCTCTTTCTTTAGATATATGTGAGGTGCTTCAGTACTTCAGCATTTTGATTTTAGCAGTTCCAACTGTTTTTATCTCTGTCCTCGCTGTTGTGAATTTAAGCTAGTCATTATGTAAGTCCATGCAATAGGAAGTGAAGAGAAACCCTGAGGGGAAAAATGTGATGTTCAGCACTCTGATCTTTGACCATGGAGAAGCAGTGTATCATTGTTCTTAGTGTTTCTCATAGCACGTGACTTTCACTTTTAAAGTGTCATAATTTAGCCTGTGTACACAACAGTGAAAGAAGATGCATGCTTGTAATGTTTCAAGCAGTAGACTCTTCACAAAGAATTCAGCTGTTCTGTTTCTCTTAGCCTGAGAACGCTTACAAGACTAAGTTAAACCATGGAAGGACAAGGCATCCGAAAGTCTCCAGTAATCATACGAAAATGCCTACTGGGCAAGAAAGTTGGAGAAGTTGGACACCTTTAAAAAAATAAAAAAAATAAAAAAAAATAAAGGCAATTCATTGTGCCATTGTAGCTATACTACAATTTGTAACTTGATTTTTTTAAAAATTGTGTTACTACTGAGTAAATGATATTCCTAGGCCATGTAAGTATCATGACTGTTTTGTCTACGTATGCTTTCATTTAAAAATATTTTGTCCGGTCTCCGTTGCTGGAGACAAATACACTGGAGCATACAAATATAAAACTGCATTTGTATGCTCTTTCTATTTATTTCTCTCTAAAACAGAAGATGAAAATGCTGTAGCCCAAGAACTGCTATTTTCAAAGTATATTCCTGTAGCTGTAATGTTGTGAAATCTGTGACTTAGTACCAGTTGGTTCCACACTTTTTTTTTAAATGCTTTGGGATCTTCAGGGAGAGCAGTTCTGAAGTACACAGGTGATATGTTAGCCTTATATAACTTCTACCTGAAAAACACTGCGCTGCAGTTTTGTTTATACTTCTTCCTCATTCATTCATGTTTTTCTGAGATGCTGTGAAATAACGTATAACTTTTTATCCCCCCAGCCCAAAATACATAATCACATATCACCATAATCTTACCATGTTTTAATTACATGGGTGGGAGGCTTATTTGTGGTTACTGTGTAATCACAAGTCTGCGTTTTGTGAGTATGTATTTCAATGCAGTCTTTGTATTTGACAAATCATTTATTGGGCTGACAAAAAAAATTACGTGTTCGTATGAATATGGAGAGAAGAAAGTATTAGCAGCAGCAGGTAACTAGTGAATATCGTAGAATAGCTTCACATTATAATTGCCATTGTAATGCTTTTCAGTTTTGGGAAGAGAATGTGGAGATGTTCGCTAAAGCACCTTTTTTCCCTTTTATATGCTTCCAGCAAAAGTAATTAGTTTGGTAACTAGTTTTAGATTTCCATATTTGTTATCTGTTTTCTTGCCTTTTTTTTAAAAAAAAAAAAATGGAAATTCTGAGTTTCTTAATAGAAGTGCAATATTTTTAAAAATTGTTTCTTAAGGTATTTATTGAGCAATCTTCTCCTTAAGAAGTATACTGTTGCGGTGCTGGAAGTTGCATACATTAACTAGGCTGATATAACTGAGGTGGGGTTGATTTCAAGTATTTTACCTGTGTGAATGTGTTTTTGTGACAGTCTATCAAAAAAACCACCCAACCACTCTCCTTCCCCTTCCCCCCCCAATCCCTCCCAAAAAGAAGCCAGTCACGGCACTTCCAGTGGGTTTTCAGTTGTGTGAGGGAAATATGCAGAACCTGAGTTGCTCAGTGACTGTAGGTGGTAGTCACAGAATTTAGAACAAGTGTTATATAGAAGACATTATTTTTAGTGCTGATAAAATAATACACTTTTTTTTTTAATTTAGATTACATTACAGATCTTTGATACTATATTAAGTGTTTGTATTAAAAGTCTTTTTGAACAGTACATGAGGCAATAGGAAAGAAAATTTGGAACTTGCTGATGATGTTCTTGAGACACATTTCCCAGTCGATGTTGTTCATGCTGAGAAGTGATCTTGGACAGACATCTGCAGAATTTTTTTCTGTTGTGTTGGGTTTAATACTTTTCTCCTATCATCTGGAATTTGTATCTTTTGTTTTGGACAAAATGACAAAGGATTTGGTACTTAAATAGAGTTTCTTCCCCTTCCTCTTGTTATTTGATCCAAAAAAGTAGACTTGGATTTTTTTTGTCATTTTTTCTTGTCCATTATAAACATAATCTCTGTGCTGTTGCAAATGATGGCACGTATGTTTCTGAAATAGTTTCTGAAGTTATGTGCTGTCTGTAGGGATTTTGACTGGAGTTGTTTTCAGAGACTGAGGCTCAAAGAGGGGGAGAGTATGAAAATTCTTAAAAACTGTAACCTACTCTTTTGCTTTGGAATAACGTAAATGAGATGGTACTTTGAGTTATCCGGGTAATAATTACCCAGCTGAACTAAATAGTTATTTCCAGCAGTTATTTCCCGTTACTTCCCCTACCCCAGCCGAAGCACAGTCAATTGTTAGCATTGCTTCTCAGCAACCAGAGGAGACTGGGTCTATGTTTACATTGAACTTTAGGATTACATCCTTTCTTTGTTAATTTAAGGAAGACAGAAAACTTCTTAACAAAACTGTTGTTTTTTTTTTTTTTTCCTCCACAGGTTGATTTGTATGTTTGCTTGTTCTGTGGCAGAGGAAATAATGAGGACAAACTGCTCCTGTGTGATGGATGTGATGACAGCTATCACACTTTTTGCTTGATTCCTCCTTTACCTGATGTGCCTAAAGGTGACTGGAGGTGTCCAAAGTGTGTTGCAGAGGTACAGTTGATGAAGTGCTCAAGCTTTGTGTGTGTGGTTGTGGTCCAGAAAAGATCAGAAGAGCTGCAGTTCAGCTCTCATTGCTGTTCCATCTGAGTAGGAGATGTAGTTTTTTTGGAATTTTGTCAAGATATGAGCTGTGAATCTCCAGCTGTTCTCAGCTGATGAGCTGTAAGAAAAATATTCCTTCTGGAGCCTGGACATAACCTTTGTTCATGATATAGCCATGTGAAAGTTAAAACCTTGGCCTTTATGTGCTAAGAGTTGTAATTCGATTTGATGACCTGGTAGTGAGAAATCAGATGAGAGTTAGGGTTGCAGTAGGTGTTTAAGCGTGATGGTGAGATGTTTTCTAACCAAGGAAGTAATCAAACCATGTGATTTGAGGACAGCAGGGAGCTTTGATTATTGAGAAGTCGTTATGATGTTGTTCTGAATAGCTTGCTGCAGAAAATGGGAGAACTAATCTTGAAAAGTAGATACTTCAGTTTTGATTTCAGTTTAAGAAAGGAACAGTTAAGAGTTAAAAGTGAAAACTAGTTTGAATTTCATTGTTTAAAAAATAGGAGCTAATGTATTCGAAGAGGTGACTGATGAACAGCCTGACGGCTGCAAACATCATTTGATTGGCTTGATATTTGTCTTAAGAAAAATTTTGCAAACTCATGAAATTGGTAGATGTAGAATTGAGATGAATAGGACTTGCCATTTCTAAATCTTTTGTGACTGGCTTTAACTTTTTTTAAAAAGACCATGTTTTAGACTGTTTTCTCTGAAAGGTGCAGTAACATGCACTCTTCAGCCACCACACCCTTCCCAGCTTCTTGTTTTCTTTATGGTACTATGCATAGTTGTGCAGCCACGTAATGAGGTAAATCAGCTCTCTGCTGTCTTACTCTTCCTCAGGAGAGATTAGGTTGGCAGATGAACTCAGGCTTATGCCTTTGGGAGAGAGGTACAAAGGCATGGTTACAGGCAAGGGAGACCGACTTACCCTTTGGGCTACTGCTCACAAAGTAGATTAAGCTGCTTGTTAAACCTTTTCTTAACAGAGAACAACAAAGGAGCATTAGCAAAGTGGAGCAATGTGATGTGGAGGTAATTTAGAGAATGTAGTAAACGTGACTGTTGTAAATGGTTTAAGAATGTGCAAAAATTGCAAGAAGTTTCAGTATTAGTTGCACTACTACTGAGCCGCTTAGCTTGGTTTAGTAGTAGTACTACTAGTAATAGGAAAAGGGATGCATTGTTCCCAAGGGAAAATCAGATGTGCAGACAAAAGTTAGGGAGGCAAATCTGTTGCTTGCTAGTGATAAAGAAAGTATTTGAAAAATACAGTGAATACACTGGAAGTAAGAGAGAGGAAAAAAGCCACAGGTATAATATGGAGTGGGAGAGTAAACAAATAGCAGAGAGAAGTTTGAAATGATCAGTAGTGCTTTTTGTCTCAGTTTCTACTTCAGAAGTTAATTGTGCACAATTGGTTGATGTAGTGTTAACAGCAAAGTGCCAAAACAGAAGCTACGAAGAACAGAGTAAGGACTTTTTATATGCATTGAGGTCAACATTGTTTGACACTGTTTATAGATGCTGGAGTTTGTGGCAGGCTACATTTAAGAGCAGCTTTGATAAATGTTGGGAATAGTTTAAGGATAGTTCATCTTGAAGAGAAAGAAACTACTAACCTCTTGAATTCCTCATCAGTCCAGCTTCATTGTGATACTAAACATAGCTGACTGTCAAGTTTTGTGTCATGTTTGTGCTTAACTTTATCTTGTATATATTAAGCATTGCATCAGCCCCTTTGTCAGCAGGAACTGAAAAAGACATTGTAGAAATGGATGGGGACAGTAGCAGGAATGTGAGCTGGTCATTTTGGATTCTTGGGATGATTATAGATAGAACAATGGAAGACTTGTCAGGGGGACTGTGTGTGCTACTAACCATCACTAGTCAGCTGCTTTGGTATAAATGTTGCATTGTTTTAATTTCCTTTTTCCTCTTTCCTCCTGTATACTTTCATTTTCCTCTATCAGTTGGTGATACGTTGTGTTGATCAGACTGCAGCACTTGCAGGATTTGTTCCTGTGCAGTTATTCTGTGGGTACTTGAATCCAGTGTGTCTGAGAAATGCCTTTAAGGCTGAGATTTTCTTGTGCACTGTCTCACTCTGATGCTGACAGGAGTAGATGATGAAACTTAGTTTGGACAGGAAGCAGAAGTGTGTAGTGTTGGGGGTTTACCATGTTAGATTAGCTACCATACAGTTAATTCTGTTCTGTTTCCATTGTGGCAGGACTTCCTCAGCTATGAACCCTCAAAACTGATAAAGACTCAGATGGACAATTGTTTGTTTGTTTGTTTTTAAATTTTGCTGAAAATGTGACTGTGTGTCATAAACTGCTGTAGGGCACAATGTTTTTATGCTCTATCTCTTAGGAATGCAACAAACCCCGTGAGGCCTTTGGATTTGAACAAGCTGTCAGGGAATATACTCTCCAGAGCTTTGGTGAAATGGCTGATAACTTCAAGTCTGATTATTTCAACATGCCAGTCCATGTGAGTTTCAACTTTTGTTGTCATTCCTTATAGGGGAAAAAGAAGAGAGGTTTCAGCTGATCCTGAATTTTTGCTGAGACATCCTGGGTTTGTATGAAGAGGCACAATAAGCTTCAAACGTGTAAACAAATGATTTAGCTTTCTGGCATCTGGTCTCGCTTCAACTTCATTTCACCCTTTTTCTGTATGGATAGATAGCTTTATTGCTTGTTAGGGCTATTCTCCATTTCATTTTTTTCCCTTTTTGATTATTTGAACCAAGTATAGAACTGTTCTTGTTTGACTGAGGGATCTTTCTTCCTTTCTATGGTTTTTATCTTGGTTTAGTTTGCTCAGAGGACTAACCATTGTTTTCTTCCATATTAGAGTGGTTTTTTTGCAGACAAATCAATAGACTGAGTCTGTCTGATAATTTTTTTTTTATTATTTTTTTTTTGGCTCTGCATCTTAGCAGCATTTCCAAAACTGATGTGTCTGTATTGGCACACCTTTGTGATTCCACTGTCCTATAGGCTGCGTGAAGCACCAGGCTTCTTCTCTCAGGGTTCTTTGGTAATTTATGGACAGTCTTGTCAAAGCTTCTAGCTTTAAGGGCTCTGTTTTGCTTTATGACCTCAGGACACAGATCAAAACAAGGAACTAAGCTTATTGTACAAACAACCTTCGTAACTAAATACATGTAAGTAGGAGCTGAAATGAGATATATGAAGACTGTGCTCTTGAACACATTTATCTTAATTTCCTCACTGTTTTTTCCAGATATTTTGATCATTATCCTCTGACATAGTTTGAAATATGCATGGTCTTCGTTCTGTTTGCTGCTTGGCTTCTACAAACTGTCTCCTTCTCCCTTTTTGACAAGAATTGTTTTCTTAGCTGTACTCCTGGTAATCCTGTCTTCTTTTGTTTGTTCCATCCTTCATGATGAGGCATTCTATTTCTATTACATTGCAGCCACTACTAAGGAATAGAAATCAAACTGTAGGACAGTGAACTGATGGAGGAGAGAGAGGGAGTGGCCTTGAAATTTGAAGATACGTGGGGGATTAGTAACTGTGTGTTGTTTGAATGATAGCTTTTAGGTTGGGTTTTATCTGCACATACCCTCACAACTTTTTTGCTTTCAGATGGTTCCCACTGAGCTGGTGGAGAAAGAATTCTGGAGATTGGTGAGCAGCATAGAAGAAGATGTCATTGTGGAATATGGAGCTGATATATCATCCAAGGACTTTGGAAGTGGCTTTCCAGTGAAGGACGGCCGACGAAAGCTGATGCCAGAGGAGGAGGTGAGTAACAGAACATGCAAACTGACCCCATTCTTTGCTCTGCATAAGATTTTACAGTAAGGATTTTAGTCTGAAGTCAATGTAATCAATGTAATCTGTAATCAATGTAATCTGTAATCAACGTAATCTGTAATCAGTGTAGCTTGTTTCTCTGACTGTACGTACTGTAAAAATGAAAAAGCTTAAATTCAGCATCTGATATAGGAAATTAGATAAAGAGTATCTGCTGAGTATATTGCCTACTTTCCCTCAGACCTAACTGTAGAATATCCATTTTCTGGCTGCTTACGTGTTCAAATTCGGACAAAATGAGAGTAAGGGTGTGATATCGTGATTACACAGACCCAAATCAATTCATACCAATCCCTGGAAAATGCAGTCTTGTTCACTATTGTCTTCCACACCTTGTCTGCACCTTCTTACCTGCTCTTTTTATCTTGGTGATGCAGAAGTTGTCCATCTGCTTGGTGAGTGAGGACTGCTTGTTAATCTGTTCGAATGAAAGTAATTTAAAAAAACAAACCAAAAAACCCAAAAGAACACGAAAACAACTTTATAGCTCTAGGTCATGTGTCTCACTGCATTGTCTTTAGTATCAGTGCAAAGGAAACAGCAGGAACACGTGGCAGAACTGAGAGTGGGACCAGTCCTTTCAGCAACGTGTATCCTTCAGGATATACCTGAACTGACTGAATCTGTACCTACAACTTTCTTTAACATTGAATGTAGAATGGTAGTGGCAATATGAATTTTCATTTTTTTGTACAAACTGAGTGCATTTTGAAGTAAAGGTGGAGTTGCTTAACTGGTGGTACTGACTTCTGTGAAATAAATGTAAGAATTTCTTCTAAAATAACTTTCTAAAATGATTTATAAAGATCAAGATAAACTGCAGTGCAGTAAAGCTGATCTCTTAAAAGCAGAAGTAATAGTATGAGATTTATTGTAGTGCTTACAATCATAGTATCCAGTTTTATGGAAGACTTCTATCTTTTGTTCTTCTACTAGTGTTAGTGATATTCTTTTTTCCATCAGAAAAGCATGAAAATTAGGTATGGGGAGCAATCAGTCTGTCAGCATTGATCCAAAGAGTATGGAATATATATGTTGAAGTACTAGGACTGGCCTTAAAAGTTCGTCTTATTAAGTGCTGACTAAAGAGTTTATTTCCTAGTTTAGATGCTTCATTATTGCTGAATACTGTTCACTGTTATAGAAAAGGATAAGCTGATCTTTCTTAGTACTTTCCTGTTTTAGAGTTGGCGTCCTTGTGGTCTTCTGATTTGTTCAGAATTATCTCCTTTTCTTTTTTGCAGGATTATGCACTTTCTGGTTGGAATTTGAATAACATGCCAATTCTAGAACAATCAGTCCTTGCTCACATTAACGCAGATATCTCTGGCATGAAGGTACCTTGGCTATACGTAGGGATGTGCTTCTCCTCGTTCTGCTGGCATATTGAAGACCACTGGAGCTATTCCATCAACTACCTGCACTGGTATGGGCTCTCCTTTGCGCATCTGTGTTATACTGCCTTGTTTGCTGTTAGTAAATTTGTAGCTTTACTTGGAAATACATGTTCATACTGATGACTTTTAACCGAAAAGCTGTATGTGATGAGCAGTCCATATTCTTAACTGAACTTGATTAAAAGAGAGCACAGATACTACTTTAAGCGTGTTGGTATTTTTCATTAACTGATTAAATATTCTTGTCTTGCCAACAACCTACTATCACTGTAAAATCATGCTTTAGAGGCTCACATCCTTTCTAAGGAAGTTTTTGGTTTTGAATTGAGTTACAGTCCACTGTTGTGGAGCCTGCTTTGTTCGTATGCCCCTTCTGGAAATGAAAGCTGTTGTCTAGTGTCTTATACAGACATTGGAGCTGAAAGTTCATCAAGCTATGTATACACAGAATACTCCAAGAGAAGAGAAATTTGAAAGTAATTCAGACTTTCAGAACATTCTTAGAAGTATTTTGATATTCATTTTTTATTTGAAAAGAAAAATCATGACAGATTAACTCCTTGCACTGCAGTTTTCATCAGGGAAGTGGGAAGAAGGGAGGCTGGGGGAGGCACCCCTTCGGAAGGGAAAGTTTGTTGTGCGTCTGGTAAGGATGAGTTGATAGTCTTCAGACTGTGACTGTGCATTTCTGGAGAACTGTTTGCTAGTAGGATCTGATCCACAGGCTGCAAAGGAGGATTCAGTTTATTTAGGGTACAGTTGTCCTCAGCATGCAACTAAATGGGTTGGTATGTGAGGGGTTTGTGTCAGCTGGTGATTTCCAGCAGCCCAGCCAGACGCAGAGCAGTTTGCTGGGGCTTGCTAATTTTGTCCTACCAGCAGGTGTCACTGAAGCCTGTAGGAATCACAGAAAATGCTGCACTATTCCTTGTCTAAATTTTGGGATGGTTGGTGATGAAGTTATTAATATAGTTAGATAGCAAGTGATCTGTAAATTGATGCAGATATTTTAGCAGACTTTTAGTTATACTTCTTAATAAAATAAAATAATAATAATAAAAAAGCCTTGGTTCTGTAGATTCTGGGTCATTACATCTTACTTTGATTAAAACAGGACTGGAAGGGCTAGAATAATATGTTCTGAAGTTATTCTCTGTTCTTGGTCCTGTTTGTCACTTTCTTTCCTCATACTTAAGTAATTTATGTAATTAGATATCTTCTGTCTTAAAAATCCAGTGGACCACTGGTTTTCAGTAACTGATTGTGTGCGTTAGGATTGATTATACTTCATCATATTGGTATTTTATTAATTTCACTATTGCTCGTGTGGTATATTATACCGTTGGTCTTAGACATAAGACTTCTCCAAGACTGATTGAGAGAATGAAGGAATACTATGGTTTCTTTTCTATTAAACATTGATGGTTCTGGCCAAGATTTTTGTCTGATACATTTTCTTTCTGCTTCCTAAAGGAAGGTGATTGCCAATTGTATCCCTTTAAAGCACAGTAAATGTCACTATCTTCTATTTTAGGATTGTCATCGTAAATCTACTGTCGGATGTGTTGAGAATCGTGTTTTAGAGTAACTGGTTTTTTGAATTAAAATGCTACATTCCCAAAAAGGTGTTTTTAATTAAAGACCTTTTTGTGTCTACACGTAAAATACTTGGTTTATGCGAACCTTATATTGAACATGTTTATGTGTTAAAAGTGTATTTTGGAAACGGGTGCTATCATTTGCTTTCCTTTTTGTAATGCATTTGTTTGTGTTGTTTCTTTGTTTTGTTAGGGGAGAGCCAAAGACGTGGTATGGTGTACCCTCTCATGCAGCAGAGCAACTGGAAGATGTGATGAAGGAGTTGGCTCCTGAGCTATTCGAATCCCAGCCTGATCTCCTGCATCAGCTGGTCACTATCATGAACCCCAATGTGCTGATGGAACATGGTGTACCAGTGAGTATCCACTCAGTTTCATTCTGTGTCAGATTTGTGGAAGAAGTTTGACAACTCTGAAGTGGTGGACATTTACATCTCTAATTCATTAGTTCTGGGGTGGCTTTAAAATCTGTTTTTTGAATCCTTCTCTAGCTTCACCATGGAATTTAATTACCTTACATCAGAAGAGAGCATGCCAAACTTCTTACTTAAGATACCTCACAGAATAAATGTACATTGTGTTACAGTTTGTTTTTAGTGGAAAAAACTCTCCTGCTGTAGCGGCAAATTTGTCTGTGAATTGGCTTTAATATCTTTTGACAAATACGTACATTTTGTAGAAATCTCAGCTTTACAAACTATTTTGACCAAACATTTTTGACAGCAGACATTTTAGCAGCAGTCGCTGTCATTTGCTTTTTGTGTTGGGATAAATTGCTTCTCTGGCAAATACTCTAGCAAAACAAACCATAAACTGTTTCCAGAAGCTTTTATACTTTGTGGTGTGATTAAATAATGATAGAGAAGCATCTCTTTTGGAATTCATAAAGAGAATTGTAAACTGTTGGCTTAGGTATTTAGCCTTTTAAGGCTATCAGCTGAGGATTCTTTTTAAGAAGACAGAACCAATCCTTACCATTTTTGAGGTAGCTTTGTTGCCTGTGATGTTCTATTGGCAGTGAAAGTGATGTTCAAACACCCTATAATAATGTGTCTTAACCCTTGTTGCAAGTTTTACAGTGTTTTTTTTTTTCCCCTTTATCTTCACTTGTATTAGGTGTACAGAACCAATCAGTGTGCTGGTGAGTTTGTTGTGACCTTTCCTCGTGCCTATCACTCTGGATTTAACCAGGGATACAACTTTGCTGAAGCTGTGAACTTCTGCACTGCTGACTGGGTGTGTTCTTTTGTATATGTTTGCTATGTCTCTGCTAGGTGTTTTAAGCAAGGAGAATGTTAGTAGCTTTCTTATCTGAAGAGCAGTCGTTTATGCTGCACAGTACGTTTTATGTTTATAGTTTCTGGTACAACTGTGAGACTGATGTTAACTTCCATTGCAGAAAATTATTTTGGTGAGCACATAATTTTAAACAGCTTCAAACTGAAGATTTTGCATGTGGTCTTCCTTTTTAAGTACTGATTTTGCAGTAACTTTAGCTAGTATTTCTGTAATGCATTTTGCTGGATTTCATATAAATTAGTGTTCTGTGTTGAATAGCTGTTGTCATTTGTGTGATGGAGGTAGGAATATAACTGTCTTTGTTCTCCTTTTGTGCCAACTCATTGCCTCTTTTAATTATGTCAGTCCATGTTCTGATAGCCATGGCACACCAGAGCACAGCTTATGTGAATTCTTCAGTAAGTTGTCAACAGTGTGTCCTATCACTATTCAGGATTTACAGCTGGAGATAAATAAGCTACAGATGAGATCTTATCTTCCAACTTCTGTTTTGATATGTTTCAGTATGACTTCTAGTCATTAATCAGAGACATTTGTTCATTCATCAGATAAATTGTGTGTAGCATTGTCAGTGTTTTTTTCCTTCTGTGCTTGTGATGTAATCTGTGTGTAGCTCCTGGGAAAACTCCTAAACCAACACTAGGCAAAATGTAACCCAGAAATGTGTAGCAAATTCATCTAGCAGTTTACTTTTTTTTTTGTTTTAAAAAGCACACAATGAGTGGTACCAACTTTGGTTAACATGTGTCCCAGCATAGTTATTTCCACATGGCAGTGCATTTCACCTGTTATAATTGGCTCTGTCCCCTAAGATACTACTTTATTTCTGAGTCTCAGTCTTTCCCCAGGTTTTGTGAAGGAACTTGGGTAATAGAGATTGTCTTGAAATACCTTGTCCCAGAATGATCAATCACGTTGATTTTTGTAGCTTCCAATTGGACGTCAGTGTGTCAGTCATTACCGGAGGCTGGGACGTCATTGTGTTTTCTCCCATGAAGAGCTGATCTTCAAGATGGCTGCAGATCCAGAGTGCTTGGATGTTGGGCTGGCTGCCATGGTTTGCAAGGAGATGACACTAATGATAGAGGAAGAAACATGCTTAAGGGAATCTGTTGTACAGATGGTGAGTGATGAAAGACGGCTCTTACTTTGCTTGCAAAAGGAATTTTGCTCCCCCCCTTCCGTCTCTGCCTTGCCTGGATTAGAGTTTTTAGCAGGTGTCCAATTTTTTTTTTTTTAGGGTGTGTTGATGTCTGAAGAAGAGGTGTTTGAACTGGTTCCAGATGATGAACGTCAGTGCACAGCTTGCAGAACCACGTGCTTCTTGTCAGCTCTTACGTGTTCTTGTAATCCTGAGCGCCTGGTGTGCCTATACCACCCGTCAGATTTATGTCCATGTCCCATGCAGAATAAGTGTTTAAGGTACACAAGCAGTTGTGTTGTTTTTTGTTTTTCTTCAAGATGCAATAGCGTGTTGGAGACTGGTTGCCAAATATAACATTTGGCCACTTGTTTCTCTTCCTTTGTTTAAGGAGTGTTTTTATCCTCTTTACTTGATTCTTGGATTCAAGGCAGGGGGGTATCATACATATTCTGTCCTTCTGACCTTCTTGTTTTAACGGGGAAAACTCGATATAAGCAATACCCTAGGTATTGTATAAGCATTAATGCTCTCACTTTATTTTCCTTCCGTATCTCCAGGTACCGGTATCCACTAGAAGACCTTCCTTCTTTACTGTATGGAGTGAAAGTTAGAGCACAGTCTTACGACACTTGGGTCAGTAGAGTTACAGAAGCTCTATCTGCCAACCTCAACCACAAGAAAGGTCAGACATCTGTTATCCATTGCTGGAGTTTCAAGACAGTTTTTTTTCTGTGCTCTAATTTAATGAGTGAAAGCACTGTGTATTGTTTAGTGGAAAAAGAAATGAGCAGCTCATCATTGTGCATTTCAAATTAAACTAGCCTGTTGGAACCTTGATTTAAAGCTTTGGAAGCAGTCTAAAATGTCTTTTGTTTCTGCATGCAAACTGTACTGCTGTTATTACAGATGTAATTGAGTTGAGAGTGATGTTGGAAGATGCTGAAGACAGGAAATATCCAGAAAATGATCTTTTCCGCAAGCTTAGAGATGCTGTGAAAGAAGCAGAGACCTGTGCTTCAGTAGCACAGCTGCTTCTGAGCAAAAAGCAAAAGCACAGGTAGGACAGACTTCTTTTTTTTTAAACAGTTTTTATCTGTTTTGTTACTTGATTTGATCTGGAAGTGTAAGAACCCTGAGTTCTCACTGCCTACTAACTTCTTCTAGTGTTTGTCTTTAGTACTGTGACTCATTGAGAGATTGGGGAGACAGATACAGCGACACAAAGGGCTAAAAAGCAGACAGTATGTATTAAACATACTGTTTCCAGCTGATTTATCTACTGAAATGTGAAATCCTTTGGAAAAATTGTTTGATCACTGCTCAGGTATTTGAATCTTTGAGAAAGCTGTAGGAAAAGGCAACTGGAGGGAAAAATGTTACGGAAGTCTCAACATGAATGTTTATATTTTAGGCAGCATGTCTAAGTACATAGCTTAAATAAAGAATGAGTTTATAAAACTGCTTTAGGAAAGAAAATCTGTTAAAACATTGGATTGTGAAGCCAAGTGCATAAAACTAGGAAATAGCAATTATGGTTGGTGAGGCAAGCTTAGTTGTGTCTTCTGGTGCAGCATTTCTCAAAAACATTTTAAATTTTTCCAGCTGTTCACAAGTGAATTGCAGAATGCATTGTGTTGCTGGTGGAATTACTGGAAGATAGAGAGGAAGTGTCTTGCCAACATTGACTGGGAGGATGGTGTCTTGGGGAGCTGGGCAGTGCAGAGAGCAAAAATGGAGTCCATGGTTTGCGCCAGCTCTTTGCTTCTTGGCAAGGACCATGGAAGGCAGCAATGTGTGCCTGAAAAGTAGTGGCTCATCTTGGTGACTTCTTGTAGTTGTGGACTTGCTTATTTCAGTATTGCCTGCCTTGCCTCTGGCCTTCTGGGTGTTACTCTGTCCCCGGGCACTACCTCAGCAGTCGCTGGATGTGTCTGTTATCAGTGAACCTTTGGCAATGTGTTCTTCCTTCTCTTGTATGTGTTCTGTGCACAGAGTAAAGGTCCCGTAGTAAGGAATTTGATCAGCTAACTGTATTTCTTCTGCCAATAGTTGTATGATAAGCTCTTCTTGACTTGCATTCCTAGTTTGAAGATTTGACTTTGGGGTTGTTTTTTTTTTTGCATGTATAGTTTTCAGTGTAGAACTTAAGGCTTCTACAAGGGTTGGGGTGAAAAGTAAATACTTTGCTAATTATAGTACTCAGCTTTGCTACGCAGGACATAATGCATCATCACTGCTTGAATTGGAACTCTGAAATGTTCTACCACAGATCCTGTTACATCTTTCAGCAGACATGTCTTCAGTTAATTGGGGAATTTTCAGGGCTTTCCCAGGAAGTAGAAGGGGTAGACAGAACTGACAACTTTCAGTGATGTATCTAAACTAAAAATTAACTGAATCCATGGGGCAAAAAAGACGTGTGTAGTCTAAGGGCTTTTGTACACTAAATCGTAATATGATACAAAAGTGAGGTTTGGTAATTTTTCAGAAGCAAAGATTTTGAATCCTCCTTAAACAGTATTCGAAACTAACTCCAGAGGTCACCTTTAGCTTGTTCTTTAACACCTGTGTTCATATTAAATACAATGAGAAAGATCACATTTACTCAAAGGATAAGGTTAGAAATACATTAAAAATGAGTGCTGAAACAGAACAACTTGGCAGGGAATAAAGCAGCGATAAATTCATGGTCCAAATGTAACTAACGATGTTTCACCTATTTTTTAGTTTTACATATAATCAGATGACATGGAACGATGGAGATGGCTCCAGTATCCCCATGTTTTCTCTCTCCTCTAATGCTGAGAGTTGTGAGTTTTTGTAGGCAGGGATAGTTGGATCTTTGTGTAGCATGGAGTGCTGTGGCAGTCCATGGCTGCCACAGGGACGAAGTGCTGGGGTGGGTCCAAGTGCAGCTGCTGCTCCTTCTCATTGTCTGTCAGAGCAATTCAAAGCCTGCGGTATTCTTTTTTTTTTTCTTGTGAGTTTTACATAGTGTAATTATACTTGATGATTCATATAAATTTTCTTTTCCTATTTAAGCCCATGGATTGAAAGATTTAATTTTGGTTTTATTTAATGTAATAAAAAGTAGATTGATAAGCAGGGAACAGCTCTTCAGTGTTTAAAATCTGTCTTGCTCGTGAGATTGCTGTGCCTGCAGTGATATTTATACTAAATGTTTCATTAGTGCAGTGCCACTTAACTCTTCTACTGCCTTCAGCCGGCTTGAGACACTTGCTTCAAGTGGTACTTCATGGAAGCATCTTTGCAGGACGTCTTACTCAGTAGCAGTCTTTTCCTTTTGCAAGGCCAGTTTCATCAGCTCTCTGGCTGCACGTGAGACAGCTCTAGAAAATAGGGCTTCTTCTCAGAGCTTTTTGCCATAAGATATCTGAGACTTTTTGTCAGTGCCAGTCATGGCAGTCAGCTGCTTGAGCAAGTGCAAATCTCCACGTGGCTCTGGAACAGCCCCATCCATCACACAGACCAGAAAGGAGGATCATTGCTGAAATTATTTCCTCAGAAATGTGTTGCTGCTATCAACTTTTAAAGATGGGGAGTCAGTGTTACTTGTTTTCCTGTATATTTTTTGGCAGGTGTGGTTCCCTCCATACACATTGCTGTATGTCTCTTGCTCAAAATCAAAATTGGTGACAAAGGTTCTGCAGAAGTTGTGATATCAGTGCTGCTGCTGATATTTAACTCCATACCCTTCTCTTCCTGAAGCAGTTTTTACAGTTCCCACAGATTTGTTACCATAGTTAGAGCCAGTATCCTTACAGGTGGATATGTCCCTTCGTAGCAGTACTCAGGACTTCAATTCTGCAGGTGCTTAGTTCGAATATCAAGTCCTCTGAGACTTTTTCAGTCTTTTTGGAATAGTCTTCTGTGTTTGAGTAGTGAGCTTCTTTGGTTTTGATTTCTGCTATATTATCTTCTATATGACACTGAGACCCTTATGAAAACCATTTCTGCTTTGAGTAGTGTCTTCCCATGCATGGAAGATCAGTAGATCTTGTGCTTCAGAGCAGTCTTGTTTTTTGTCTGTTTTCATAAATTCCTAACTTTGTCCTTGTTTTATCTGTATCTGATCAGCCAGTACTTTTTGGAGGGGATTCCCCTTTCCTCTTCTTTCTCTTTAGTCACATTGGAGGCATCTTGAACTACTTTGCATTTGGAGCACTTGGGGCTTTATGTGGTTTATGCAACTTCATGTAGTTCATTCAGTGTTTCTTTCCCTTACCTATTTCAACCAGTGCTATCTTGTGTCTAGTGCATTGGCCTACAGGAGGAGCAACTGGAATTCTACTCGCCTTGCTTCCCCTGGTCACGATATGGAGGTGTGGCCAGTATGTTACCAATAACAGTTTTGCACTGCAACTCCTTTCATGCTGCTTTTGTTCTTTTGTTTAGTTGGAACAAACATGGTTTGAAAGTCAAAGAATAGGGTGAATTCTCTTGGTCCTTAGAGGAATTACATCAAGTCTAGCTCTCAAGATTTAATTCTTTCAGAGGTAGTTTTTTGTATTTTTGAGTTCTAAAATTATGAATTTTTTTGTAATGTCTCAGTAATCTTGATAAGATTCTGTCACTGGGAGTAAATCCAGGAATCATCATCCTGTCTCTCACATGTTTGATTATGTCCATTCATACAGCAGACAGAGCCAAGATAGTGGAAGGACACGAACCAAGCTGACTATGGAGGAGCTGAAAGCATTTGTACAGCAGTTATTTAGCTTGCCCTGTGTTATCAGCCAGGCCCGACAAGTAAAGGTAAGTTTACATCTGTTCCTTGGATTTATTATAAGTGCAGGATTTATTATATTTTGCTTTTCGCTAGATGTTTGTTTATTTGGTTTGTTTTTCATGGCTTTTTGTGTGTGTGCGTTTTGTTTGTTTGTTATTTTTGGTTGGCTGTTGGTTTATTTTTAACAGATAATATTGCCTGGTGTAAAGAACAAATGACTTTTCTTTAAGGATTGCTCCTGCGCTGACAGAGATTAATTGAATGGGGTGTTTCATTTTTAGCTTTTAGTGTAGGCAAGTAGCTGCTTTGTAGTGATATCTATGGCCTCAAGAAGGGAAGTAAGGTACTCTGGATTCATCTAGCTGCGTGTCTCCCTGCTTTGCTGCGTAATCTTACTGTTATCATAGAAGTTTTGCAGATGACATGTTGTCGTCTGTCCATGATGGAATGAATGGTAATGTGTATTTTCTACTCATTTCCTTGCCTGTTTGCAAGCATGCCTCTGAGAAGGCAAAGATGATGTTTTGTACTGCGCTAGTATGCCAGTGGAGTCATAACTGCTTAGTGTGTAGGGCTCAGCTGGGTTGCCTAAGCATGATTGTCTAGTGCCCTGGGAGTGGCTCAAAACTCTGCCTTCTGGCCTCCATTCCTATTCTGAAAGAATACCATAGATCTTGTGTAGCAGTCTCAGACAGGGTTGTAGCACGTGGTGGTCAGCATTTAGGCTTCTGAACCAAAGCATTATACGTGAATATGCAGACACTGTTAAGGTGCCTCTTGCAGTGGATGCAGTCAGACGTGGTGGTCTCATGGCTAAGCCAAGATAAAAGGTTCCTTCCATCTGTTACTGTCCAGGCAGCCCAATTTTATCTCAGTGAACCAGTTGCTCTTTTTCCAGCATCATTAATTCTATCTATAGTAGTGACATTTCCAGTTAAATCCTACCCTTCATATGTTTTTGTAGAAGCTTCAGAAGGCTGTATTGATGTGCTTCTTTAGGAGAGCGGGGAGGCAGCAGTACATTGGCAATTCTTCACTTGAATCTGTAAATCTTTTCCAGCCTTTGCTTTCCAGGCTATAGTCTCCTTAATCTGTATGCATGGCCTGCATTTCTTGTCCTTCGTATTTTTCTTTGCACCTGTCTTTGAGTGAATCTAGACTAATAAGTGATCCAGATCATACTGATTCCCCTGCTGCTGTTATCGTTCATCACTCTGGCAGTTTGTATCACGGCAAGAGTTTTCAGCAGTAATCTTAATTTGTTTCTGTATCTCTGAAGAAACGTTAAATACCATTTGGCCTACTAACCAACCTCTAGAAAAACTCTCCAGGAATCATCCGTAATAAATCTTTTTTTGCATCTTGAGAAATACTTCTTGATATATGTCAACCATTTATTAACCCATGTGTTCTCTGTTGATAGTTTTAAGAAAGAAGAATGTTCTTTACTGCTGAATTGAGGCCCTAAAATTCTGAACATCGCCATACGTGCAGCTACCTCTACATAAGCAAACATGTAGCTTAAAAAATAATAAAGTCTTGTTTGAGAAGACTTTCCGTAAAAGTATTTCCTAGTGTTAGTTACAAACTTTTTCATTCGTGATTCTGTATTAATTTTTCCATGGTCATTCATTACTGATATGATGGAGAGACTTGATATTGGACTTTCTTCCTGTCTTTAGGATATTGGCATGTTGTTGCTGAAAGTAGGTACCTTCAGTGAACTCCCCAGGACTGCAAGATGCACGTTGCCCAGGCCTGCTGACTCTAATTGCTGCCATTCAAAGATGTTCTTTAACATGTTTCCCAGCAGTTAATTGAGTGGAAAGTATATGATAGGAAGAACTTTTCAAATATTTACTAAACATTTCCTTTTCTGCCTCATGAAGTTTTATCATCGTACATTAATGGACCTATAAGATTGTTGAGAGTTCATTGATTCTAATGGATATAAAACATGCTTCAAATTAAGACACAATCCATAGATGACAGAACTGAGGACATCTTTTATATTCCTTGCTGGTTTCCTGATTGCTTATTTTATAGCAGTTTTTTGCCATTCGTTTCCTGAGTGGCTTCTTAAGACTTTTTGGCCGTATAATGAGCTCGGAACAGTTTTAATTCAAATTTTTTCCAAACATTTTCTCCCAGCTAGTCTCTTTTTTTTTTTTTTAATAGCCCTAGCAAACAAATTCTGTTGAAGCACTCTGTGTGAACGCATATGTTCTTGAGGCTTTAGCAGTCACTAACTAGTAAAATAGATAAATATTATCATTTTGCTGGTTAAAAATCATAGTTTTTGAATGAAGCCGGATAATGATCACTTATGCCTATGCACTCACTGACTTTGAGCGTGGCTTTTGAATACAATTATCCATCACAGTGAATTGCAAAATAATTGTCATGTTGGATGATGAGTGTTTTCTGACACAAAGGGCTTTATAATTATTAGACTGTAGTAATTTACTGTTGTCACTGTGAAGCATTCAGCGTCTGTTCTCTGTATCAAAAACCTTAAAATGCAGATCTTGTTCTTTTTTGTTGTTCTTGTTTCTTTTTTTGTAAATTTCTTCTGGTTTCTAGACAGTCATGAAAAGCAACATTAGACAAGAAAGGCAGTAAGTTCAGGGATAGTAAATGCAGGTTTTGCTTCTCATTGTGCTGCTGACTTGCCATCAGTAATATCTGTCTTTTTGTAAGAAACTCAGGAGTGAATCAATCGATTGTATGGGTTGAACGTCCTTGAATAAGTCTCCCACAGAGATACTCTCCTGTCTGTTTGCTTTCTTTGATTTTTCATTGCACTTCCAAAACACGAGAATGTGAGCAACTGCAGCGGTGCGGTTGGATTTTTGTGAAATTCTCCTTTCATTAGAGGGTTTTCATATTTTCATATCTTCACTTTCTAAACTAAAGCCCTGACGTGTTTGTGTGGTGGGCATGCTTCAGGAAATAATAAATGAAAACTTGACTGTTGTTCTTTTAATGATATTTTGGTATTTTTGTCCTTGTATAACTCTGGTTTGATCTTTTTCCTCAGCATGCTGTGTTCTGTTATGTGTTACCATCATTAGTGTAATGCCTCCAACAACAAATCAAAAGGATGGCATGTTTGCAGAAGTCCCTCCTTATCCCACTGTTTGAAAATAAACATATCTGGGCAGTCTGTGGTATTCTCTTTTGTTGGGATCTGTAGTTGTTTGCAGCCATACTGTTTTAGGTGCAGAATTTGATGCAACTAATACACGTAGTGTATGAAATGTTAGGCCAACTGTGTTTAGATAGTCTCTAACTTATATCAGACTTGATGGCTTCTGACAGGCCAGTTGACATTGTGTATAGAAGCTTTGACCGATGATCACATATGAATTCACAGCTGACTGATCCTACAGCCAGCTTGGTATTTTGGTTCTATGGGCATATTTTTCTAATCACTTTTTTACTGTATGTTACTCCAGAATCTACTTGATGATGTGGAAGAATTTCATGAGCGTGCTCAAGAAGCTATGATGGATGAGATCCCAGACTCGTCCAAGCTACAAGAGCTGATAGACATGGGCTCTGGCCTTTATGTCGAACTTCCTGAACTGCCGAGGCTGAAGCAGGAACTGCAGCAGGCACGGTGGCTGGATGAGGTGAGGTCCACCCTCTTGGATCCCCAGAGGGTCACCCTAGATGTGATGAAGAAGCTGATTGACTCAGGTGTGGGCTTGGCACCACACCATGCTGTCGAGAAAGCCATGGCTGAGCTGCAGGAGCTGCTTACAGTCTCAGAGAGGTGGGAGGAGAAGGCCAAGGTCTGCCTGCAGGCCAGGTGAGTGTTCCTTTGCAAACTGTTCTTCTAGGTCACATACTCCAGGGATTCTCAGCCTCTGTTGAGGAGCTGTGGTGAAAAGTAGGGGCTTTGAAGATGTACTGTATTTCTGTGATTGCTCAAGAGTTGAGTTTGAAGTTTTTGATGAGTTGGAGAAGGGTTGATTCCCTATTATTTTACAGTGGCAGGAGGGTGTGAGTGTTGCTGCTGTCTTTGCTGTTTACTCATCTGCCCCCAAACAAAAGAACACAGAGTATGCTACACAACACCTTCCTTCATGTTAAAGACCTCTGATGCTGTGCCCTTTTGAATTTGATTGTGCAAAGTCCACCAGCTTTCTGCTGAAGTTTGGTAGCCTGTAGCGCCCTCCAAAGAATAGAGCCGTGATATCCTACACTGCGGTGCAGTGATGAACTTGCATCACCAGCCTGTCAAATTTATGGCTTTAGTTGGCTGGCATTTTGAGAGAAGGCTGGAATCGGGTTTTTCTTACTCTAGACCACGCCAAAGCATGATGGCTCTGGAGGGCATCGTGAATGAAGCCAAGAACATCCCTGCTTACCTACCCAATGTGCTGACACTGAAAGAAGCCCTGCAGCGGGCTAGAGACTGGACAGCCAAAGTGGAGGCCATTCAGGTAGGGGTTACAGCAGGGACTGGAATCTTCTGTTTGCACCCTTTTATTTAGACATGCTCTTTATTCCTAGCCCCTCTACCCACAAATGTGACCTGAAGGGGATCCTCGCTATAGCTGTTAAACGTGCTTACCATAGATGGTGTGGATGAATTCCTTTTCTTCTTTTTGTGCTGCTGTTTCTCCATTGGCTATTCCATTTCTATTTTCCTTCCTTTTGTGCATTTCATAGGAAATGTAAAAGCTGACAATTTTTGTTATGGTACAAATGTGACTCTAGAGAGGCTTTAGTTATTATTGCTGCTCTACATACTGTCACTGGAAATACTTAGCTGCAGTGGAGGAGACTTCTGCTCAAAGGTCTTCAGTTTTGGAGATGGCTATGGGAATGTTTTGTTTTTCTACCCAGAAGGTGTTGAATAAATGCTTTTTGGTCTAACATTTAGTGATATTCTTCTATCAGGTATTTATTGGGAACTGAAGTGAGAATCTCAGTTGACTTCACATCAGGTCCTGTAGAACTCTGAGATATTTAGCTTGCTGTTGAGCAGATAGGATTTAAGACCGCCAACTAGAAATGAAATGTCTTACTCTCTAAGCCAGCTGGCTGTGTCAGAATGGATGTTAAAATAGAAACTGTATGAGATAGAGTTTTTAAAATAGCAGTAAGATTGAAACCCTACTTTCCATTCAGTTCTGTTTTTGTCACTGACTAAAATAGTATATGGCTTGAAATTGAACTGGCCACTGATACAATGGTACAATCTTTGGCTCAGAGAATTTTCTTTTACCCCAGAATGGGAACAACTATGCCTACCTGGAGCAACTGGAGAGCTTGTCTGCCAAAGGCCGCCCAATACCAGTGCGCCTGGATGCCTTGCCACAGCTGGAGTCACAGGTCGCTGCTGCGCGGGCTTGGAGAGAGCGCACAGGGAGGACTTTCCTGAAGAAGAACTCAAGCTACAGTCTGTTACAGGTGAGCAACAGACACTTCAGTGTCAGACTTTGGAAATAGATCAAAAAGTCTGTGTTTGGTCTTGTTCTTTCTGTATATTCAACCTCAACCATTGCTTTTGAAGAAACAGGTTAAACCTGTACTTCTTGGGAGTAACTGACAGTGTAAGTTCTCTTGGTGGTTACAGGTTCTGAGCCCTCGGACTGACATTGGTGTTTATGGAAGCAGTAAGAATAGACGGAAGAGGGCAAAGGAGTTAATGGAGAAGGAAAAGGAGAAGGATCTTGATCTGGAATCCCTAAGTGAACTGGAGGATGGGCTGGAGGAGGCCAGGGACACTGCAGCTGTGGTAAGGAGCAATGAAAGGTAGTGTCTCCTGATGCGTGGGCTTAACTTGTCTCTAGTCTTTGTAGAAATCCTAGGGAAGATCTCATAAATGAATCTTGCTGAAACAAATACCTCGTAATGTTTGACACAAGAACATAGTTCAGCTTTATTTGCAGTGAGAGTAGAGGGAAACACAGTTCAGCATAAGTGCAGGTATATAATATGTGTCTGGTTCTGTGGGTGGCTTGAATGCTCTTGACCTAATACGTTTGGCTGTTCTTCTAATATTATTAATACTATTCTGACAGGATTTCAATACATGTGGAATGAGATGTCACTCTACCTTAGTTAGTACCAACACATACATACTTAGGTTTATGCAGCATGCCAGACTGAAGTAAATTATATTTCAGGTTGTTTTGGCAATTGTTCCTCTGATTCTTAAGGTTTTATGGTAGCAGTTTCCTGACGTGAGTTAACAAATTTAAAAGTCTGTTCTAAATTTGCTGACCATAGATGCTGCCTGCCTTATTGTAGAAAGTCTTTTCACTTAAGCATTAGCCTTCCCTATTTCTACTTGAATAATGTGTGAGAGCAGTCTGTAGGCACTTGGTCCTAGAAACTGGGTGGCAAAGAATGGTACATCTGTTCTTCTTTGTTGAGAGGATATTGATGCAGCTTATCAGACAGAACTTGCTGTCATTTGGCTGCCGTTCCTCCATGAACAAAGAAAATACGTGCAAACTCTTTAATATGGCTTATACACATCCAATTTTACCTTAGTGTGCTTCATTATAGTTACTTGAATGGAGGCACCGAGGAAATGCAAGTTGCTTCAGGAAGATAAACTGTCACTCAGAAGTTCCTGCTGCTGTCAGCATTTAAACAGTGCTCAGCTGCATTGTCTTTCTAGACAAATGGTTGGAACGGATTCAGACTTCTTTCTTGTAGTCAAAATCTGTTCCTCTTGTGTTCTTATGACAGATTTAATTATGAATTTCAGAAAGCTTTTAGACACAGAGAGCGTTATCTAATGTTTATATAGTATTTCTGTCAGAAGAACATAGGGGAGTAATGTGTAATAGAGGAGGTATTTAACTGAAGTTTTAATTACATCACGCAATTCCATAATTTTGAGCTAGTTCAACTAAGAAGGTCTCTTGAGACGTGTGTTTTTTCTTTTTCTGTGCTGCTAATAAAATGTAATCTCTTCTAACAGTGAAGGTCATGAACTGTTTCTGTCTTTTGGATAGGTGGCCATATTCAAGGAACGGGAGCAGAAGGAGATTGAAGCCATGCATGCTCTCAGAGCAGCTAACCTGGCCAAGATGACTATGGTGGATCGTATAGAAGAAGTCAAATTCTGTATCTGCCGCAAAACAGCTAGTGGATTCATGCTGCAGTGTGAGCTGTGCAAAGACTGGTTTCACAGCGGCTGCGTGCCCCTTCCCAAAACAAGTTCTCAGAAGAAAGGCTCTAGTTGGCAGGCCAAAGAAGTGAAGTTTTTGTGTCCACTTTGCATGCGTTCTCGAAGGCCACGTCTCGAGACAATACTTTCTCTGCTGGTGTCCCTGCAGAAGCTGCCTGTACGGCTGCCGGAAGGGGAGGCATTGCAGTGCTTGACAGAACGTGCCATGAGTTGGCAGGACCGAGCACGACAGGCTTTGGCTACTGAGGAGTTGTCCTCTGCTTTGGCTAAACTTTCTGTGCTCAGCCAACGAATGGTGGAGCAGGCAGCACGGGAGAAAACAGAGAAAATAATCAGTGCAGAGCTGCAGAAGGCAGCAGCCAACCCAGACCTGCAGGTAGGGATATGAATACCTTAATCCTTACTGTGCTTGTCCTTCTTTATTCTGTCAAAATGCCTTATCTTTCTTGGAGAGGAGAGAGCAGTTAGTCTGAGAATTCAACATAGGTAGTGCTTGGGCTGTGGTTAGCTTCAGGCTGTTAGAGGCTTCTTCAGGAGCAGGTCTGTTACTTTGAACTCATTGTCAACAGCAACAGTAGAAGGTGCTTGTAAGGAACGTTGGTTGAAATGTTACAGCCAGCTAATGGCCTGAAGATTTCTGAAATAGCAGCCACTTTGGTGTCCAAGTTCCATTTACTTCTGATAGAATCAAAAGCGTTCATATTTATAAGTTCTAATGGATTTCGTTCTTGGGGTTTTGGTATCTTAGGAAACTTTGGTGAGGACTATAGGGAAGCACTGCTACTTTTTGCAGTCAGCCTGCTCATCTTGTGATCGAGACCGGAAGGCAGATGGTGCTGTGGTGAAGAAGTTTGTACAAATACAGGGTGGTAAAATTTGATGCCAATGAACAACAGTAGTTAAATCTTTCTAGTCACTATTACTCAAAAACAAGGGAATAAAATCTGAAAGAACCTACTTCTGTGGATATTTCACAGTCTTTCTGGTGTGAATGGGTTTTTCTGTGACTGTCTAGGCAGTTGTCCTCAGGCCAGAAAGACCGCTGTTTTGTTAGCCAGTGGCTATGACTTCAGCTTTTCTATAGATTTTTCTGGAAGCCTTCTTGTTTCAATCTCATATTCCATTTTTCATTTAGGGACACTTAACTAGTTTCCAGCAGTCAGCCTTCAGCAGAGTAATAGGGAGTGTGTCCTCATCCCCTCGGCAGACTTTGGATTACGACGATGAAGAGACAGACTCTGATGAAGACATCAGGGAAACATACGGCTATGACATAAAGGTAAGTGACTTGTCTGCATGGAGTTAATTCAGAACACCTGTTCTCTGTTAATTCAATTTATTCCAGAATCTCTTATGCTATTATTGAGTGTCCTGTACCCTGGCTTCTGTTGCAGAAGAGGTATGTCTTAGTGTTATCTGAATGTCTTAGCTTTGGCATATTGGGAAAGTTTTGTAATGTTTTCTTTCAAAATGCCCAAATATCCTATGATTGAGTTTCAAAAGATTCTTTTTAGTGCTAAAACTGTCCTTCTCAGGGGACTTATATTTATAATACCATTGAGATTGGACATTGTCTTCATGCCTCTTTCAGAGATACGATGAATCATAAATATGAGTAAGTGTCTATTTGGAGAGCTCTTCATTGGTTTTCACTACAGCAAAAAATTAGTCTTTGAAAACGTCATACCCTGCAAGAAGTTTCCTGGTGCCAGAGCTGCTTTCACGTTTTCATGCCTTTCTCTTCATTCATCTCACATACAATAGATGTATCTATTCAGTTTCAATATGTGGAAATGTTCAGGGCTTGATCTCTGGATCATATTGTGAAAGTATTCAATTCAGAAATTTTAACTGTAGTTAGACTTCAAAAAACATTCTGTAGAAGAAGTCATGAGAAAAGGCAATTGTAGAGATAGCTGAGCATTTTCAGTATGATGTATTTTGTTTTAGAACTTCTGAAATGTCCTTCTTGTATGTGTACAGACAAAACCAATGCCGCTGTTTCTTCTTACGCAGTGGTTTCTGTTTAGTTGACAATGTCAATTCTAATTTAAAAGATGCCAGTTTCAAAGACAGTGTGGTCATAGAGATTATTTTAAGGCAGATTTTCTGCTTTCTAGAGGGACAGCAAATTTTTCAGGTATGTTCTTCCTCAATCTCCTGTTTTTAATATTTTGTCTCTAAGTAGCTTTATGCAATTACATGCATTTGTCTTTTAGGCCCAAGTGAAATGCCAGCAAGAACAAATTGTAATTGGATATTACAACTTTTAATTACAGTAGCTTTATTTAAAAAAAAAAACCTGCAAACTGTTCTTTGCATTGGAAGTCATAATAAGGCAATTCTGAAACATGTGGCATGTTCTGAGGTTGTGATAAAAGAAAGCATATGTCAAGAAAGATGGCATATGCTTGTCAGGATCTGAGGGTTTTGCAGGAGTGTAATTTTATTTCTGTTGTCATGATTTTAAAATCTGTTGCTTACCCTTTTGATTTGGGTGTCCATCACTGTATGTAATTGTAAAAGTCTGACAAAGCAAAGCAGATAGGGACCAGGAATGTCTTTTGCTCGGGCAGGTAATGTGGATGGAAGAGCATACAAATTTTCAGACAATCACGTTCTTTGATTCTAGCCTAGATGCAGCAGAGTTCAAAAGAAATAGCAGAGTTGATCAGAATTTAATTCTTTAAGCTGTTGGTTTTCAATTGCTTTTTTCAGGATATGGTCTATGAATGTTTTCCCCTGGAATGATGGCTTTAAAAATAATGTATATAGATAATGATGCATCACATCTTTATGTGCTCTTAGGAACTTCTTGTGGACCCTATAGAAGTAATCCTTGCTTCCCTAGGGGTCCATAGACTGTAATTCAGCACCAGTCTCTCTGACATCTGAGGTACAACAGTGGTTACAAAAACAAACATAAGAACGTCTGTCTGATTATATTCTGTTTTTTCTAATTAAAACATGATTTTTGCCAACAAGTACTTTGTTATGAGTGCAGTAGCTAGGCTTGTTTTAAGATTTATTCCAAGCAGGCTTATTATCAAAATGACTTTAGCTTTTCCTCTCCTTTAGTTGCCTTCATTTTTGTCTTACTTGATATGCTAAGTATGTGTAACCTGGTGGGCAGTTTAATCACAGGAGTAGATAAGTTCTGGAAAGTGCTGTGAAAATAGATAGCTGGCTGAGGAGTTTATCCTTAAGAATTTCTCCTGTGCCAGGGGTGAGGAAAAAGAGGGAGAAGTGAATACTAGTGGATATCAGGGTATCTACTCAAAATGACTTTGTGCATGCTCTTAATCTGCTGCCTGCTGTAATGCAAAATCAAACTAAGCTTTTCCCACTCCTGAGACTTCCCTAATCACTCTTCTGTTCATGGGTCCACCTGCATGTAAAGCATGCATCGCATTTGTCTGTGTAATGCATTTTAGAAGTCAAGAAGTCATCCTATACAACTCATAGAGTACAAACCAATGCCATCATTATTCTGTTCCTGAAAATATTCACAACATTCTTAAGTATTACAGCCCTTATCATTTTGGTGTTTGTATCTTAAAATTGTTCAAGATTGCCATAAAAATCATGATAACAGGGCAAAACTTGATTATTTGTTTGCTGATTGATTTAATTCCTGTGCTGGATGGAACACATGCTGTTTTTCTTCACCTGTAAGATCTTCCAACAATTTCTTTCTGTAATAACCATTATTTACTTTGCATACCTCCACTTTACTAAAGATGCCAGTCTTTATGGTCTTGCAGTCAAATTTTTCAAAAAAAATTATACAGTCTAAGTGCAAGACTGTCATTATGTTGACTTCTAAAGACATTATGTGAAGGACTGCTTAGGGAAGAAACTTGACAAGTGTGACTCAACGCTGATTATAAATCAGGATTCACCTGCCTCCACAGTTGCTGCGTTCTTCCACTATTGAGGGATGTAATTTTTACCTTTTTTCAATGGTTTTGGTGTCTGTGGTGGGTTTACTTCAAAGTAGGGTTCAGAAACAGCAGACTGGTTGGTCTTGGTAGAATTTACTGTTAGTATTTGCTAGATCCAGATGTTACATGTTATCTATGGGTCTTTTTCAGGACAACGTCAGTGTAAAATCTTCTAGCAGCTTAGAACCAAATTTGTTCTGTGATGAGGAAATCCCCATTAAATCAGAGGAAGTGGTGACACACATGTGGACGGCTCCCTCGTTTTGTGCCGAACATGCGTATTCATCTGCTTCTAAAAGCTGCTCTCAAGGTATGTGCTTTTCTGTGCATTAAAATTGCTCAGCTGGGATGAGCAATCAGTAAAGAGGGGAACTGCTATATAAAGCTGTGTCCAGTATTTCTGTGGGTTTTTTGTTGTTGTTTTTTGTTGTTGTTGTTGGGATTCTCTCCTTCTTTAAGTAGTTGTGCAAATTATATCATTTCTTTCTTGTTTTGATCTCTTCCTTTCATCTTGATGCAACTTGCCTCCTGTCTGAAAGGTTCTAGCACTCCAAGAAAACAGCCTCGGAAAAGTCCACTGGTACCTCGCAGTTTGGAGCCCCCTGTGTTGGAGCTGTCACCTGGAGCGAAGGCTCAGCTAGAAGATCTAATGATGGTAGGAGACCTACTAGAGGTTTCACTGGATGAGACTCAGCACATCTGGCGGATTTTACAGGCTACTCATCCACCCTCTGAGGACAGATTCCTTCATGTAATGGAGGTATGAACTTGAGGAAGTACTCTGATGTAGGAAAGAAAAAGCAAACAACCAAACAGTTTTTGTTTGTTTTTTTTTTGAGAGGCTCACAAGAGAAAAGTCTGGTTTAACTAACTTAATTCCCTTTTATGACAAGGTTACCCACTTAGCTGACCAAGGAAAGTCAGTTGATTTAATCTTTTTGGATTTCAGCAAAGCTTTTGATACTGTCTCTCAGAGTATCCCTCTGGACAAAATGTGCAGCATATAGCTAGACAAAAGCATAATGCAATGGGTGAACAATTGGCTGGCAGGTCAGGCTCAAGGGTTATAGTAAATGAGGTTACATCAGGCCAGCAGCCAGTCACTAGTGGGCTTCTGCTGGGCTCCATTTTAGAATCTTAGAATCAATCAGGCTGGGAAGTGAAGGAGTAGGTGCTGATCTCTAATGACAGTGATAGGACTCAAGGGAATGGCATGGAGCTGTGTTAGGGGACAGTCAGGTTGGAGATTAGGAAAAGGTTCTTCATCAAGGGGTGGTTGGGTACTGGAACAGGCTCCCCAGGGCAGTGGGCATGGAACTGAGCTGCTGCAGTTCGGGGAGTGTTTGGACAATGCTCTCAGACATAGGGTTTGAATTTGGGATGGTGCTGTGTGGAGCCAAGTGTTGGACTGGATCATAGAATCCGGCTCAGGTTGGAAGTGACCTTAAAGATCATCTAGTTCCAGCCACTCTGCCACGGGCAGGATTGCCACTCACTGGATCAGGCTGCCCAGGGCCCCATCCAACCTGGCCTTGAACGCCTCTATGGATGAGGCATCCACATTCCCTGGAAAGCCTGTTCCAGTGCCTCATCACCCTCTGAGTAAAGAATTTCCTCCTAAAATCTAACCTAAATCTCCCCTATTTAATTTAAATACTGTTACCCCTTGTCCTATCACCATCAAACCATGTGAAAGTCAGTCTCCATCTTGTTTACAAGTTCCGCTTAAGTACTGGAAGACCACAGTGAGGTGTCTCCCCAAAACCTTCTCTCTTCCAGGCTGAATAAACCAAGTTCCCTCAGCCTTTCTTCTTAGGAGAGGTGCCCCAGCCCTCTGATCATCTTTTTGGCCTCCTCTGGACCTATTCCAGCAGCTCCACTTCTTTCTTGTGCTGGCAGCAGCTTTTTGAGCTTGTCCAGATCCCTTTGGATTTAGTTTTAGGTCATTGATAAAGATATTGATAAAGGGAAAGAACGCTGCTTTTAATAAAACGTCGTTTGGTAATGTAAAATAATAAGATTCTGGTTCTCCTCAGAATAGTGCACACACTGCTGTTTTTTAAATATTCTGTGAAGATGTGCTGACCTCTTTGCTCTGCTGAGGGTGAATTAGGCAGGTGTATGTGGTGATTCTAAGGCCTGTTTCGAATTATTTATGCCTCATTAATGCAGTGAGTAAATAATGTGTATGAATGAGGGATGTGTGTTAGAAAAGAAATAAACTCTTGTGTTGGAGCTGTACAGGAATCCATCCCCTGTCACCTGAGGATAGGGGTCAGTTTGGCCATCTGTAGTTATGGAGTACATACGATTGCTTTTTGATGTACTGAACAGTACGGGAAATACGCTGAATATTATTCTTTCTTGACAGTAATGTGCAGTAACATAAGATGGGTTACATTTTTTGAACACTAAGGTTACACTGGCATACTGATCAGTTGTCTCATTTTTCTGAGTGCCATCCAGTACAGTGGGTAAGTCAAGGTGTGGGCAAACTGCCATCAGGTAGGACAGGAGTATAATGCGGATGCTGCTTCCAAAGAAGAGCTGCATTACCGTGTTTGGGCCCAAGGGCTTCACTTCATAAGCTTAATTTTCTGGTAATGTTATGGTTTGGTGTGGGATTTTTTGAAGAGCAGTTTGAATGCCAGCAAATAGCACTTCATAAATAGTATGCCACAGCGTTATGCTGATAGTTAAGAACAGCTTTGTGGGTGGAGGGTAGGGTTCAGTATTTTCTGGTTAAGCTCTGTGAGTACTTGTTTGGCCAGAATTACTCATTTTGAATTGAATATCTTTCTGTGTCTATTTACATGCAGAATAGGTAGACTTCTGTAAAATAGTCTTCAGAGAATTTGTTTTAGGGTGGAGTGGCTATATTAAGTAATGTACAGTAAACAGATCCGGTGTTTACTGGCTTATGATATGTCCTTAATCTATTAATATAATTAAGGTTAAAGTATATGGCTGGATTAACTAAAGTTGAGTCAGTCCTGTTTGTACAAAGGAGCTGTACATGCAAATCTTGTGGGTATAAATAGGACTTGTTGCTGTGGATGCTACCTACAGTGACAGCTTGCCAATTTTAAACCCCATTTCTGATCTCAGTCTGCTACTTAAGAGCGTATGGCAACACCAAGGTTTTTACAGCGTGTGCCAGTTGGGGAGCTATTCAAATAATGGATCTGTCTCGTTCTTGCCTTGCTTGAGTTGATAATACATTCTAAGAATTCACCAATTGCTCCTTATTAATCTCCAGAATAGCAATTGCTTTCTCTCAGAAATAATTATAAGCAAGACTGACCTAGGATGAAAAACAAGCGAGAGCATCTAGCAAATGATTAATCTTCTTAACTTTTATTAAAAAGCATTGTGAGAAGGGAGTTGTGATTACTGCCTGTTTTGCCTCCTTACTCTTGCTGATATTTTACTTTTTTTCCACTGGACATTGTAAATTCATTATGCTTTGACTACTGAAGACTTTTTCTAGCATGGTGAAAGTAAGGTTGAGCCTCTGTTATTTATAATTTGTAACAGTATGTTCTTGAATAAGTTTCTTCACCATGTCATGTTAATGGTGGAGGTAAACACATCTTAAACCACAGATTTATAGTATATGAATTTTTTTTGTAAAAAAAATCTATCTCTTTTCACCCTTTCTGTGAAGGATGACAGCATGGATGAGAAACCACTGAAAATGAGAGGGAGAGACTCTTCTGAAAGGAAGCGGAAACGAAAGCTGGAGAGAGCAGAACAGTTCTTTGGAGATATGAAGCAAAAATCTAAAGAGCTGAAAAAACTAGAAAAACCCAAGAAAAAGAAGTTAAAACTCACCATGGATAAGACAAAGGAGCTGAACAAGCTGGCAAAGAAGCTGGCTAAGGAAGAGGAGCGGAAGAAGAAGCGAGAGAAGGCAGTTGTGGCAAAGGTGGAACTGGCAAAGGAGAGCACAGAGAAGAAAAGAGAGAAGAAGGTTCTAGATATTCCTTCTAAGTATGACTGGTCAGGAGCTGAGGAGTCAGATGATGAGAACGCAGTGTGTGCTGCACAGAACTGCCAGAGGCCCTGCAAGGACAAAGTGAGTTTTTGCTTAATTCCATCACAGTCCATTTCATGCAAAGTTAATTTAATATTTAGGCTGAACAACACAAGCAGCAAAAGCAATATGACCTGAAATGAGGCGTTGAGTAGTACTTGGGTAGGTATGTAAGTGTAAATAAAACTTAACAAACCTATCTCGTTCTCTTAACTACTTCAAGACATGAGATGAAAATGAAAATTACAATCTGGTGAAAAGTACTCTGTCCTGGTTTGGAAGTTTAACCTCTTCAAACTGGACTTCTCTGTAACTCTTTACTGGTAATGTGGGACGTGCATTGTCTGATGCAAATAGTTAATTCTTTGTCTCAGCAATAAATGTTACTGATTGCATATACTGTTCCTGAGCAGAAGTGGGATGTGCAATGCCCCTAAATTAAGTGAATTTTCTGTATTTCTTGCACACAGTCTGTGAACAGTGATGCTGTGGGATCTACAGACTGCAGTGCTTCACCTTTCTTTTGGGAGATGAATAATCAGTGATTTTAGACTTGATTGGTTTCTTACAAAAAAACTTGAGCTGCCTCTCTGTGGCGCTTTCTGTCCTGATTGTCAGCTTTTAATGTGCAGTCTTCATAAAATGTTTTTCAGGTTGTTTATTTTCTACTTTAAAACCAGAAAAGCCCTACTTCCAATAATAACTGTGGGATTGACCCTGTGCAGCACTGGTTTGCACAAGAGAGTTGGATCAAGTATAAATACCAAAGATTTAGTCTTTTTTTTCAAAATATAAATGTGGAATTGAAGTGTTCATGTAAGTGTTAGAAGAGTGTTTTTGAAGTCCTAATCTTAGGCCTAAGTTAGAAATTAACTGGAAAATAAATCACTCATAAGAAGATACAGTCTTTGTATGACTGTTCTCTTTGCTTCACAGATGTTTGGGTTATGTTAGTACATTTTTACAGAAATTGAGATTACAAGAAGCAGGGGAAGTGCTTTTAAGTTCCGGTTATAAAGAAGGTCATACTAGAGTCATCAAGCTTCCATAAGTGAAACAGTAATCTTCTTAATTAAAGCTTTTCAGGGAATGCCTGTCTTTCCATGAGACTGAGTATGTGTTTGCATGTTCCCTAAGTGAATGCAGTACAAGTGCAGATACTGGCAGATCTGGCAGATATGGGAGTGTAGTGCCTGTAGCTGCTCCTGTCCATTACTGGTCACCTCTAAAAATTCATTCAGGAATGATTCTTCTACGAACTAAATCTTAGATTCGTTGCCACTACTGTTATTGATCTACAGTATTCTCATTTTCACATTGCCCTGTAAGTCAAAAGCAGAACGATAGCAGTAGCAATGTTTATAGCTGTAATGGTGCATTACAATCTGTTTGTTATCCCACAGATCTCCGTTTCTGCTTGATGACTGAAATTAATATTCAGTTTTATTCAGAGAATGACAGAAATCTAGAAACTCATCTTAAATTTTTTCCTTCTTAATTTCGGTTTACTTTTTATGCCTTTTCCTAATTGTTATACAGAAAATTCACTTCAGTTTGAAATATTTTAACGTAAATGCTCTGTGACTTTGGAGTTACAGTGTGTGTACATTTTTGGCCTTCAGTGACTGGCTGTATACCCAGCGTCAAGCTAGAGGAAAAATATTAAAACTGCTAAAGTAGTGGCTTTTTTGTAGCCAAAAGCAGTAATCAAGTCCCTTTGTTTTCTGTGATTTTGAAGTTGCAAAAGCCACCACTTGACAACGCAGTCTAAGGGAATATATGCGAGTTAGGGTGTGTATCTGCGGGATTTCACCTACACTGAATTACTGTCTCTGAGCATGCTCCTCCTTCAAATGTGGTCTGATGTACCTGTCTTTCATTCGAGGGGGGCTGCGTGCCATCTCTCTCCTTAGAAGGAATTTTGTAGCTGTGATGGCCTAGGGATGCAGTACGAGCAGGGTTTGTTGGAAAAGTATTACTTGATAAACCGAAGCAGCTTGTTAAAACAAGTTTTGTAGTGCACATTCATTTGTGCCACTTTTTGTGTCCTGCATGTGTTGGGCGGATTTAACAGAAGATGTTTTCTTCGCCGAACCTCTGCCTCTCCGTCTCTCCTTCTAATGTTGCTGACACAATCTCTTGCAGGTAGACTGGGTGCAGTGTGATGGTGGCTGCGACGAGTGGTTTCATCAGGTTTGCGTTGGCGTCTCTCCAGAAATGGCCGAGAATGAGGATTACATCTGTATAAACTGTGCAAAGAAAACAATGCAGGGACCAAGTAGCCCTGCTCATGCACCACCTCCTCCTTTCTTATTGAGCTACAAACTACCAATGGAAGATCTTAGGGAGACAAGTTAGCAACTACTTGATGTCTGGAACTTGCTGGGAAATGGACCACTGAAACCCCTACGGAAAGAGAGGGTTTGAATCTAATGTAGCCACTGAGCTTCACTTCCAAGGATGTACAGACCTGCAGCAGAGTTGGTCCCTTCCTTACAACTGGCTTCCTTCACACAGCGGGGATGTCAAGGCACAGCGGTACTGGCTCATCTATGCAGACGCCGCCTCGTTAGGAGCTCCAGCCAGTATTTGACTTGAGCGTTTCCATCTTTGAGAGTGACTGTTGCTCTTAGAGACTGAGCAAACCCGAGGCTGTTAGATTAGACACTTCAGGGTGTTAGAAGTCCATGTTGGCCGTGGAGCTGGCCTGGAACTGGTGGCACAGGCTGGAGCTTTTAGCTGTACCAGGTTGCCCTAAGGAGGTGACTTTGGAAGTTGTCTTTTGCCTCCTCGTGTCGACCCAGTGAGAAGGGCAGTGTCTTGGGAGAGTTAAGTTGCCTCTGTATCCAGGCAGCTAACACTACACTACAAGGACGGGAGCAAGTGGATGAATTACTTTTAATTTCTTTTGTAGCTAAAGGGCAGAGGAGCTCATGATCTCAGACGTCAGCTAAGGTTCTATTTACCAAAAAGAAACCCAATTCTACTCCACTAGCAAAATCTTTCCCTTAGTGGGGAAAACAGCTGATCTTCCTGTCCTGAGGAGAGCCACAAAAAAATGATGAAGATGTCTAGCTAGACCAGAGCTTGTGAAAAGCAGAGTGCTTCCCTTTCCAGAGGGATGCCCTCTCCTGTTCTAGGCTTTGCTTAGAGTTCTGCACTCCTGCACGTTAAAGTTGTCTCACGCAGGATGGAGCTGGCAAGGAGGTACAGGGCACCAGCTTCTGTGATCTGTACCCAGGGATGGGAAGGAAAGAAGACAGCCCACTTACCTCAGAGGTTACACTGACATGTGCTTCTGTGAAAAGTTTCACTCACAACTATTTCCAGTATCACCAGGCTACGGGCATGGCCTCAAGCGATACCAGCAAGCAGTCTGCAGATACTGTTCGCAGTGCAAATTCCCCTCCCTGCTGGCCTTGCTGGATGTGTACCAGTGTACAATCAGCAACAGTTCTTGTTCGAAGTTCCCCCTGGCTTTGCCAGAGGACCAGAGGGCTTGGGGTCATCCTGGGTGACAGTTGTTTTAGTAAATCCATTTTTAAAGAAGGACTTGTTTTTACTTTTTTCTAAATGTCTCAGACTACTGACTTGTTCTATAAATAGATTATTTTTCTTTGATTTTTTTATACTTACCACTGTTAACCAGCAGCACAGACAGAGGTTCACAAAGCAAAAACCTGCCCGTGGGCTTGGGTTTTTTTACTCCATTCCTTCCTTGTAGTACAAGGAATTAGCAGTTACCTTCCCCATTCTAGCCTGACCAGCTGCCTGTGTTTAAATAGGTAAATACATTTCATGTGCTACCTTTGTGTTTGGGTTTGTTCCTATTAGTGGGGCATCTGGGCCTTAATGACTCCAGTCAGTGCTGGCTTTTGTGTATGTGAATGTCTGAAGCCAGCACTGGGCTGTCTTGTCCCCCCCCCTCCACTCGCTCCCTATTGTGTTTCCATTCTTCTGCAGTTCTAGGAGTGTTGTAAGTAGTGTCCAGTCTTACTAGGAGCTGGATTGGGATTTAAAAAAAAATTGACAAAAACGGAAGTGTTCTGTCTTGACTGTTCTGTGTCCCTTCTCTTGTTCTCTGGTATTTGAAAGTTTATTTATCTGGCAGAATTGTCCATCCGAAAAAAAAAAAAAGAAAAAAGAAAAATCAGCTCAGGTAGATGAACTGTATTGGTTTGTTTCATTTGTGCCTGCTACCTGGGAAGAGGAAGATGTGCAAAAGAAAAGAACTAGGACAGAGGGCAGAAGGTGCAGAGTCTTGGGAGTTTTTTGGGTGCAAATTGGTCACAGACTTCTAATTCCTGCTCCTTGAAGACTAACGTATTAAAAGCAAGCTGTGGTTAAGCATGTGGCTGAACGGGCACCCTAGCAAACTTAAGAATATTATTTGTTTACTTATTTATGAAGGAGTCTATGCTATAGCTAGACATACCCTCTTTTTTGCATCCAGTAACATTTATTTTCTTCTCAATGTACGTTTAGTTTTGGTAAACTGGTTTAAACAGTTGTTTCTTTCCTTCAAGCTTTAACTGATGGTACTACATAAATGTTTCCCTATATGGAGTGGATAGACTCTGTCCCAGATGTTTAATCGTTCCAGAAGTAGACTAGTACAAGATTTCCTAAAGAATCCCAGTGTTCTGTATTCTTTCATGACTCCTAGAATTCGTGACACAACAAAGAAAATACGGTCAGCGTATCCTGTTAACTGTTGAGCGTATCCTCTTAACCCTTCTGACATTCTCCGTCGTGATAAAAGTCATTGTTACATGTGATTTACCCTCAACTGGAAAGAGACCTTTCAGTAAATCTGCATTGAGTGTCCCTGTTGCTCTCAGTAGGTGTGGTCACAAGCAGAGGGAAGCACACAGCTGTGCCGTGCAGTGCTCAATCATTCTGCTGGTAGCAGGCACAGGAAGCAGCGAACGAGAGAAATGTGCAAGTGGTCACATTCTTAGTAGCTGTTTCTCATGTGATCATATTAAGAGGCTTTTATGTTCTCGGTCGGAGGTTGCCACACTTCTTTAGTTATGTATGTCCCATCTATTTTCGGGTAAGGTGTTCATAAGCTGAAGACCATTATTAGCTTTACATCTCGCTGTTTAAACGTTTATTTTTGAAAGCATAATTCCTCTCAAAGGATTGCTGATAGTATAAACTTTTGAATAAATGTTGACTTTTTGAAAAATCTGTAGAAATGTAGTTAGTGGTTTTAAAAAAAAAAACTACACAAAATCACAAATTTCAGCTGTCTCAAGGTCTCAGGTTATTGCTTTTTGTTATAAAAAACATGCAAAGAAGCAAGCCAAAGTTAAGGAAATCATTTCCATAAATGTTTGCTACAGCTGTAGGAAAAAATTTCTCATGCGTTAGAGACAAAATTTCAGTATATACAAAGTCTTAGCTCTTGTGTATCTGGAGCAGGACATGACTTAATACTGTATCCTGCAAAGGATATTAACCACTGTTCGTGTTGTTTCTCTTCACCTGTCAAGTGAGCAGAGCCGCTCGGAGGAAGAAAAAGCGGCCAGGACTTGAGTTGTGCCTGGAGTTGGGCAGCTTTGCTTGCATAGAGATAAACGTCACTCCTGAACTCGTCAGTACCATTCATCCCTTAGGATTTATACTTCTTACAGAGCATCTGTACCTGAACGCCTCTGCAGCCTGGACTACTTGATAGTGAGGGCTTACGTTGAAATTGATGATGCTCTGAAAACTGTCTTGAGTTATTAGAACGTGAAGTTACCCAGCACAAGATAACAGAAACAGATGTCTGTGTGATCTTTTAGCAGCACCGTGAAGCTTGCATTCTTATTTTCAGTTTTTAGACTCATTGAATAGTTTAGGTTGGGGAGGCTTCAGAAAGTCATCTGAGTCAACCTGGTCGAAGCAGGGCTGGCTTTGAAAGTAGGTCAGGTTTTTCAAGGCTGTGTCCAATCAAGTTTTGTGTATTTCCAGGGGTGGACATTTGACAGCCTCTGCCATTTCCTGTTCTAGTTCTGCAGGATCTTCAATGTGATTTTTTTTCTTTTTTTTTTCTTTTTTTTTTGTTATAGCTTTCCTGTTGCCTCTGCCAATTTTTCTTTTGAGAAAAGTCTGACTCCCTCTTTTCTATAACTATTCAGTAGATATTTAAGACTACAGGCCTGCAGCCTTAATTTCCAGGTTGAACAAACCCAGCTCAGCCTCCTTTGAGCTGTGTCATGTGTTAGTGTTTTAACAATTTTGTTGCTCCTCTGCTACGCTTAGATTTGTCAAGCATCTGTTTTTGTACTGATGAGCCCAAAACTGGTCACGACACTCTAGGTCTGGTTTACAAGTGTTGAATACAGGAGAAAAATCACTTGGGTTAATCTCCTGGCAATGCTTTTCCTGTGCAGCCTGGTACGGAGTTGGCCCTCAGGACTGCCAGGAAGCAGGCACACCGCTGACACCTATTCAGTGTCTCCACCATTATCCCCAAGTCCCTTGGTTTAATGTTTCTCGGGTGCAGAACCAGTGAACTTACTGAATTTTGTCAGCTCATCGCTCCAGCCAGAGGAGATGCAACTGAATGGACTTCCCTCCCATGTTTTAAGCTGTCCTGCTCTCCTCCTCCCCCCATTGTTCAGTTTGGTGTCATCTGCAAGTTTGCTGAGGGCACAGTGTATCCCACCACCAGGTGAGTAACACATGAAATGCTGTTGACTTCACTACCAGCCCCCAGGGTACTCCACTTCCAGTTGGCCACCTAATAGACTGCGCGCTGTTGACTGCTAGTCACAGCAGGGCACCGTTTTTCACCCAACTTGTAGGATTTCTATCCACTCCGTAAGTTTTTGTTTTCATTGTAAGACAGGGTAAACATCCACTCTTCTCCCCTTGTCCCCTAGGGCCCTTCACAGAAGGCAACCAGCTAATGCTATGTGGTCACCTTATCCTTTGTGGGCCTCAGTGTGACTTCAAGGAGGATTTCTCCCATAATTTTCTCAGGGATCAGAGTGAGATTATAGCTGCTCTGCATCCACATCTCTTCATTGAATATGGATATGATGGCAGAACAGTTCATCACAGTGCATCAGGAAAATGATTCTGCGTACAGACATTTCCTCGGCTTCATTCATCATTGTGGCATGTAAGATTAGAAGGGGGAAAAAAAACATACTTGCAGTTTGTAAGATGCATAGAAAACAGTAAATGACAGAACTGAGCTTCTTTGAGTGCTGCTCATGCCTGAACTCTGTGGGCTAACAAGCAGTGACATCAGTTCCATAGATTGAAGATGAAGTTCTGAGCGGGCTGAGTTGAGGTCAGTGTTACTGATGCGTGCCCCTTTTCCATGCAGCTCATTGCACTAAATGAAAGGTGTTATATGAATGAGGGCAGCTAATTTTTGCTCTAGGAGAAGCAAGGAAGCCTGCAGCTTTGTTGATTTACCAGTGGGCTGTTTACTAGGCAGCTGCCTGAGGACAGCTATCACCTTTGTTTTGTGTAGTTCTAATAACAGCTATTGGAATGAACGCCTTTGTGGCCAAGTAAAGCAGAAGCTATTTGGATATACATCACTTGTTTACCAGACGTGCCTCGCTGTCGTTCCTGGTGGGTTGCACGTGCCTTTTAAAAAAATTGTCAGTGGCTGAAAGAACCGCTACACATCAGTGGGCGTTTTGTACTGTGGAAACGGAAGATTTTTAAAAGGTGGAAAAAGTTCTTTAATCATTCTCCCTGAAACCAGTTCATGGCTTTGTAAGAAGCTGAGCATACGGTCTTGGTAAAAACAAGGTTTGAGACTTTTCCCATTGGATGAAAATGAAGAGCAGGGAGCTCCTTCAGATCCTGTCCAGCTGCAATCACTAAGAATGTGTTTGTCAGCCTGCCTGAACCAAACAGGAACTCTGCTTGGAGCGCCGATAGTCAGCAGGGAGATGCAATAAATTCAGCCCTTATCAAAATTCTAGCCACGCTGGCTTTGGAGGGGTGATAAATGCATAGGACAGCTGGAAACTGCACAGCAAGAGATTTAGAGCATTGTACCAAGACATCTCATTACATAAGGCTCAAATGAATGTTAAGTTGCAAGGTAAAGGCATTGAAAGTAGCAAGGCTTTATTAAAACCCAGAAATACTTGTAAGGAGACATGCTCTGAATGCCTTCAAAACAAAAGCCGTGCTGCAGTGAACAGTTTTAATCCTGGATGGGGCATTGTATCTAAATTGGAGCCTTTGCAGAGGCCGATTTTTGGCAATTGCACCTTCACAGAAAAAGGAAAAATCATTTAAAGCGAAGTGCCTGAGTGGCTGCTGAGGGTGTTAGTATCCGAGGAGCAGCCACCTCGGAACACAGGTCCTGGGACAGCTGATGGCATTGGCCAGCCCAGCGTCTGCTTTAGTGTGTTGGTCGTGTGCCAGCAGATCAAGGCGCTCCATCCGCTTCCCAGCTGATGCAGTCCATGCTGTCTTGCAGCGACTCAGCTGCCTGCAAGGCAGCAGGTACAGTGCTTTCTTCCCCACAAGAAACAGGGCATTTGCTACTGATGCTTTGTGATGATAGCAATGGAACCTCCAAAAATCCAAAAGTTGAATCTGAGAAGCAGCTCAGATTTTGGGGAGATGCAACAAGAGCAGCACGGTATTTAATTCTGACAACTGATAAGTTAACTTTTCCCTTTATACAGCTGGAAATTTAGTTATCTCACTCTTCCACATCCCTGCAATGGCATTATCAGAGCAAAATACTGTGAAGATCAATATCTAAGTGTTATCAGTTTACTGATAGCATTGCATCCCATTATTTCTTTGCCAGATTTCTTGATAGTCTCTTATGCAGGAGGGAGGCAGGAGATAGATGCCTTAACTTTGCCTAGAAGCATTCTTGAGAGAGAAAGTCAGTGCACACCAGGGCCTGAGAGTGGCCGGATTAAGAAGTGGGACCCTGTAGCAGCAGCTCAGCCTACTGCTGTCACCCCACAGCTGCGTGCATGCTGCCTTGGCTCTTCACCTCTTGCTAGAGGGCAGTGATAGCTGGTGCAGCTGCAAAGCATTATCCACGTTCATATCCTCACTGGTAAGGCTTAAAGCCAGCTGGGATGCTTGTTTTCCAGGCATTACCTCGCACCATGGCATTTCCTGTAGTTTTCAACCAGAGACAGCAGATAGTCAGCCCTGGCCACTTTTTCACAATTACTGCTGTGTGAAAGGAGACCATGGAGCAGCTTGCCAGAAGGAAACCGGAGTCTGTGCTCCAAAGGGCAGAGACTGGTCTCTGGGGACAAACTTCCCCAGTAAACAAATGTGCATGGAGAGCCTACTGAGTGAAGGAGGGAAGGAGCCGAATGAATCTGGCACTGACGCCCTCATCCCTGCGCTGTCACTGACTGCGTCTGCACGGAATGTGGATGCAGAAGGAAAAGGATTGTGAGTGGTTTTCAGAAGGAATTAAGGGGCTGAGGAGAGCTCTTCCCCTGTCTGTTGCGCTTTAGTTGTCTTTCACATCTCCAGTGTTTTTTGCATGCTGTATTTGTTAGAAGGGAATGGGTGGGTTAGGTAGTAAACATGCAATCGGGTGCTCTGGAAGGTTCCTGCGCTGTTCCTGGATGTGCACACACAAGGAGCTGAGGACAGGAGAACTGGTTTCCCATGGCTTCTGGTAGGAACACGTTTGGTCTGTATGGACCTCACGCTTCAGGGGTTAAGGCTGTTAGGGAACTGTAGAATACACAGAAGTACAGAAGAATAGCACATAATGGAAGAGACTACATGGTAATAGAAAAGTTCCTAACTTGAAACATTTTTTTTTTCCCTCTTTCTAAGCAAAAGGCAATTTTAGGAAGCTGGCAGGTCAGGTTCCTATTTTGCATCAATTGCTACATGCACTTTCTGCTTTCTTGCCTCGGGCCCTCCTATTATACAAACCTGGGAAATCCCAAGGGGAGTGAGGCCAAAAGCAATAGGGCCACAGGCCCTTTGTGCTCCTCCCCAGATGCTCTCCCTTCCCAGTGGGGAAGCTCTCACCTCTATCCCCTCTAGGGCCCCCTGCCCCCTTCCAGAGAAGCTGTGAAACCGCAGGCTGCCTCTCCAAAGCTCTTCCTGCCTCTCGGCTCTGCATTTGGTCACCCTGCTGCAGGGAGGCGCAGAGCTGCCTCTCCCTGCCTCCAGGCAGCGTAGTGCACCTCTGCCATCCGTCAGCCCAGGCAGGTGCTCCAGCTTCTCCCAGTAAGCCATGCTTCTGGGCTTGGAAACAGGGCAGGGGCATCTTCAGGGGCTGCTTTACCTGTGGTGTGTCAATGGGCTGTGGGGGGCATCACTTGGGTTCCTTTCTGTGGCAGCACAGTTTTCTCTCTCCTGCTTCCTTCTGAAGTCCTCTCTGCCTCTCTCCGTCCTCTTCAGTGAGCCAAGTGCATCAGTTCATGCCCACGAGCATCATTAGGACCAGATCTGAATGGCAATAAAAAGAGTTTATTTTCCATTTGCTCTAGTGTAAATCCACAGCTTCTGCTCTAGCAGTGTGGTGTGTCCCAAAATGTCTGCGCAGTTTGAGCTTTACTGTAGGAAACTTGCAGGGTAAATGAGGATATCAAAGACCAACCTCCCTTCTTACCTTAGATCCCAGTTATGGTAAATACCAAGATTCAGGATTTGGTTGGCTCCATATTTATAACTTACCTCATCTAGACACAACACCACGGATGCTTCTCTTCTGCAGATTTGCAGATTGCGCATCTGGGCTGCGCTTGATGCAATGAAACCAATTTTCAGCACTCATCAGATGACCAAAGGGCAGCTTCCTGCACTCACCTCTGCACCTGGTGCCTGGGCGCCAGTGCCCTGCTCTGCTCCTGCTCCTCCTCTTGGCTGGAAGGGTTTGCTGTCCTCCAGGCATCAGCTGGCTCTCATTTGAAGATCAGATATTTCATATCTGGCACTCATCAGTAGAACGTTAAGACTGTCTTAAAGTATCAAAACTTGTAAATGATTTTTTACTCAAATGTCTGAGGAAAAAATAACAAAGCAGATGCAGAGCAGGAGGCTCAAGCTGCCTCTGAAAGGGGATGTGCCATGTGGTGATGGTGGGGCCGCCCTGACCAGGAGCCATTTTGGGAGCGGGCCCTGGGCTCCCAGCCACTGCTCTCCAAGGGCCCGGGAGCTCAGCCCCAGCGCTCCTCCCATTGCTGCTTGGGCTGCCCAGGGCATTTTGGAGAGGCAATGCCTCCTGGCAGCGCAGGGATTTTCTGAAAATCAGCTGCATTTCTGAGTTTTAGAGACAGGGAGAGCTCAACCAGTATTTATTTCCTACTGGCAGCTTTGGAAATGCAGTATTTTTTGTTTTGTCATCTCTTGCTAAGAAAATTTATTTCTGAGAATCTTTTTAGAACTTTATAATTTGTGGGCAAAATGAGACAAGTGATTGGCTTTTCTCCCACAACGGACACTTAGCACTCTGAGTAGTTACGAGCCCTATAGACCTCTTGAATTCAAAAATACCCTTTTACTTTATTGATGCCAATAAGTATGGACAGGTGCTCTGTGAACACTGCCCTGACCTTGTCTGTTTAAAAACAGATTACAGGTGTTCTTCAAAGGAATCAGTTAAGTGTAACTGTGTCTCACCTCTGAGAGAAGCTTTCCCTTTTACCCCCAGAGCATCCCTCTTCCATGCAGGCAGGGAACAGGGGCATCATAACATCCCAGCCCTGTCAGTGGCTTTGATGTCATTCTCACTGCAGCACGTGTCAGGTTTATAACCTTCACCTTAGAGCAGTAAGGTGTGCAGAGCACAGGGGAAGCCCATCATCCCCAGACCAATACCCAGCTCCTTCTCTACACCCTGGTCTATGCTGTACGTAAATCTGCTGGGTTTTCATATCTCACTTGTGGGCCACTCCAGCAATACTGCTATCATTAGTCTGAAATTATGATTTCCTCTGGCATGTGGTTCTTGATATGGAAATGCCCTCTAATTAGCTCTTTGGTGGCAACCGCCAATGAGTCAGGTTTATCTTTTTCATGCCAGCTACCCGTTTTCCCACCAGGACGTAGGTGGCTGGTCTTCAGAAGGGTCGTGATTCCTGACGCCTCCCTGAGCCAGGCTCAGGCTCAGGCTCAGCTCCTGCAGTTGCTCTGCTTGGGCTGCCCAGCCTCGGGCAAAGTGCCACAGGAGATGAGCCGTGGGGAGCTGCTGGTAGCTGCTGGAGGTGGGAGGAAGTAGGAGATGCCAAAGGGCAGGGGGAGGTTCAGGTTGGATGTCAGGAGAAATTTCTTAGCAAGGTGGGAATGTGTTGGAACGGGCTGCCCAGGGAAGTGGTGGGGTCACCATTCCTGGAAGTGTTCAAGAACCGTGGAAATGTGGCACTGAGGGACATGGTTTAGTGGGCATAGTGGTGATGGGTTGGCAGTTGAACTTGGCAATCCTAGAGGTTTTTTCCAACCTTAATGATTCTATGAAAAAGTCTCCCATCTTGGGAGTCTTTGCTTGCTATTCAGCTATTGCTTATATTACACATGAAGTTATAACCATATATGTAGGGCGTGTAACTGCATGGTCTTTCAGAAAGCCTTTGAATGGTTTAATTTTTGTCCATAAAGTGGGACACTTCTGAAATCTGAGCAGAAAAAACCCCTGCACTGAGAGGGAACCACAAGCACCTCATCAGCCGATGTGCCGAGCGTCCCCGCTGGTTTCTGCACACTGCAGGCCTTCGGGCAGGTCCCGAGCTCAGTCCCGTTATCTCCTGCCAGCAGAGCAGGCTGCCACGGGCCGGCCTATCTCGTGCTGCCAACACAAAGCCCCCGCCGCCCTGCATGTGTCCACCATGAATACAGCTTTTCTTGTCTCGGGACCGTGACCACTGGGCTGTTGTCTGGCAGCACATATTCTCCAGAGAGGCCGTGTTTGTGGGAGCCTGCCCAAATGGCCCCGGTGGCATTTTCCCTCACCGCGGGCGCTGTAGGCTCTTGCGATGACTTTTGGTTCCTGCCGTTGTTGTTTCAAAATAAATGTGCCTTTCTTTGAACCTGGCAGCTCAAGCAGGAATCGATCCTTTGTGCTTATTTCTGATTCTTTCTCTGCAGTATCAGCCTCTATTTATCCCCTTCCTGTGCATATTTGTGAGAACTGTGCTTTCTGTGCAGCCGTTTCCACTTAAGCTTAATAACGTTTTCAGCCTGAAAAGGCCGGTAGCCCGGTGGTTATCAGATGGAGGAAAGGCATTGCATTTGCTCTGGCCTTTGGTTCCCAGATAGCGTAACGGCGAATTGCGTTCCTGGAAGCCGGGAGGTGGCTTGTGAGATTACACAGCGCTGGGGTGCGGGGCCACTTGGTCACAGGTGGTGGGGACTGCGGGGGGAGGCGGGGACACTGCGTGTGCTCGGCTCACGCACAGAGCCGCATCCATCACGGCCGCCTCTGCTCCTTGGGGCTCTGGGAGCAGCACAGTGTCCATGCCATGGATGCTCTCCTGTAAGTCCTTTGGTGGGTTAGGAACCAGCAACCATCTTGTCCTCTCTTCAGCCACCGAAACAGGCATGGAGAAGCCGGGTGTGCCGTGTCCCAGCTGCCCCTCAGCACCCCAGGGGAGGCATCTCTGCAGCACGGCCGCTGCAGCATACGGCCCAGCAGAAACGCACACACCTCACCTAGGTTGGCTCCTTTTATTTTTTACTCCTGAGGTTAGCTGTATTCCGTATATCTTATTTGTTTCTAGCAAATCTATTTCCAAAGCGCTTGCTTCTGCTTGTCCTTGTTCTTCCGCATTGGCTTAGATATCCGTACGGATGCAGAATCTTAGACACTGAGATTGATTTCATTGTTTGCATTTTTCCCTTTGGATTTTCATTGCCTCTGACGGGCTGATTAAAGTCCCTCCCAGTTTCTTTGCCTTCTGCAATTTTAATAATGTGTATTCAACCCATCTTTTGCTGTAGTCTTTACTGATCCTTTGTGATATGTGTTGGTCCTCTTCTCATCTTCAGTAAAAAAGATCAAATTATTTCTTTTTAAGCCCTCTGATCTCTCAAGGAACATCTCCCAAAACCATGTTGACTTTTTCCTGTTTCTCCCCTGAAGACACCAAAAGAGATGTTTTATTTTGAATATGCTTTGGTAAGCATTTTTCAGCTTTCTTTTACATGTGTAGATTTAATATTTCTCCTTGCTGCTTATGTTTACACTGAAGATTTGTTTTCATTTTAAAGTTATTGTTGTGTTCAGTGCAGCCTTATCTGTCCAGGCAGAAGTCAAATAGTTTGTTACTGATTACACCATTTCCTATCGCAGTCCATTAGTTCCTGCCCATTAGTTTGTCTTCTATTTAGAGTGTTGATAAGAAAATTGTCACTGGCGCACTGTAGTTATCACTGTTATCCAGGGACATTGGCGCGGTGATGCTGATGCACACAACAGTTTTGAGGATCTATAGAAACGTTTCCTTAGTCAATCTCCTCTCTTCTATGTGAATCCATTGCACAAGGCAAGGCATTATTTGGCTTTGCTCTCGTTGTTTTTATCCCTGTTGTTCTTACCCTTGCTATTTTACTATGCTATTGACTGTTGGATGGTTTCTCTCCAAGGATATTCTCCCATCCTCACCCTCTGGTGCAATTCCCCTCTGCGATGTCTTCCCTGGTTTCCAGCCATCTCCAACTTGAGGACTGGAGGTGACTCTTATCTGGGCTGTCTGGTCAGGGCCCTGCTAAAGCAGAGTGCTCTGTGGTTGACCAGGTCGCTCTCTGAATGATGCTCCATGGCAATGGCCGTGGATACACTTAATTATGCAGTGTGTGTGTATGTGGAAAATATTTACTTTGTTTTAAGTCTGAATATTTCATCCAATGCCAGTAACTGCTGCACTATGAGGTGTAGAGAATGATGTATTCATCTTCGCTGCCGCTCTCTCGTTTCCTAGACACCTGGTACCTCCCACTCTTCCCACAACAGTCGTAGTGTGCATTATCACCCCTTAGGTGAATCCATTCCTGCTCCAGATTCCCCTTCCCTGTTTCTCCGGTGGGAATTCCAGCACTGTGAATGTGGCTCTGCCACAGATTAACACAGTGCAGCTGCAATGTTTCCTTCCTCTCCTTTCCCTGTTTGCTTTATGAGCTGCCTGCCTATGGCTCGAGCTCTGCTGCTGCTTAGCAGGCCTGGCTCTGAACCCAAAGGCACCATTTTTTTTTGCTCTCTTTCCCCAGATATTCACCAGCAGCCATAATGAAAATATTTTAAAGCCTTGCCTCATTTACATCCTTGCACCATCACAGCTGTAACATGCCTACTGTGAACAATATCCAGTTCTGCGCATCTTATTTATGGTCTCCTAGCACGGACCTAATGCCTTCAGATACTGACCTGCAGCAGTACCAGGCTCTCCTTCCAGCACCTCGATGGCTGGTGCTGCAGCTCTGTGGGGTCCAGGGTTTCATCTTTGTGCATGGTTTTCCAGCTGCTGCTTGACTGCATCTCCTGTGGTGATGTGTGGCATGAGAGCTGCCTCGAGCCCGCGTCCCCTGCAGACCCTATGGTAAGAATTCTCCGCTCAGCTGGGATTCATCTCTTACCTCGGCTGGGCTCGTGGTTTCAGCTCCTGATTTTCCAGCAATTCCATGGCCAGTGATGACACCACCATGTGCGACTGTGCTGGAGCCAAAGAGTCCTTGGCCAGAAGGGCTGGCGAGGTACCGGCAGCCCCAGCGTGAGCTTCTCGCAGGCAGCAGGGGGAAAGAGCCCCTTTGCACTGGCCATGAAATCAGTCATGTGTAGGTTTTTGTCCGGCCCTGGGGGGTGGGGGAAGGAATGTGGGTTGGGCGAAGTCTAGGATTACACCACGGCTGAAATTTTTCTTTCCACACTTTAAATCGCCAGCACCTTTCCGTCCTGCTGTCGCCTCTCCCACCAGCTCGTGCCCCGCCAGCGCCATCCGCCAGGTAACCGCCCGCTCCCCGCGCCCACCCGTGTCCCGCGTGGATGGGAGGTCACCGCGCGCTTTCTGCTTGTTTAATCATTTTCCAGTGCTGACGGTTCCTCCTGATCCTTCCAAGCAGCTGCTGTCAAACTCCTGTGAGGGCTTCTCGCCCCTCTTTGCCTCCCCAAGCGCTTTATAGGGGGCCATACCGGACAGGGCAGGGAGGGAGGGAGAGGATCAAAGTGCTGCTTTGCCTGCTTTTTTTTTTTTTCCTCCCCTCCCCGGATGGAGGAAAAGTGTCATTCACTGCCAGTGCCTTTTCCTGCTCTCCTGGTGAGGCGTGAATGAATGGCCAAAATTTCTTGCATTAGGCAGGGGCTTGACGGTCTGCTGGGGGCTGGTGGCAAACCTTGTGGAGGAAGGTGTCCTCCATGCTGCAAGGGTCTTCAGCGATCTCAGCTTCACTGTGGGGCTTTGGAGGGAATAACTGCCCTCAGCCTTAGCCCTGCATGGCTCTGCAGCCAGGAGGGCATCATGCCTGCAAGGAACAGGCTCAAACACCTCCAGCCTCCTCAATGGTGGCTGCAGAGCCAGTGCCAAAGCCTCCCAAGGAGCGGTGCCATGGGAACCTCCTCAGGGAATGAGCAGAGCCGTAGGGAGGAGAGATCCCACATGGTCATGGCATCTATAATTTTTCTTTTCCTACACATAGAAGGATACAGTTGTCCTCAAAATCAAGTTATTCTTCTCTTGCTTTTAGTAGATAGCTACTGAGAGCTGCCATCAACTGAAAGCAAAAACTCTTATTTCATTTTGTCCTCTTTCTGCATCTAAGAGTTTTGTGTGCTTTCTGACTTTCACTACATGGTTTATAAAGCCAGACATTAGTAAATGGCAACATGGGAGAGGAGAAGCCGGTATAAAACCTCTCCTTAAGTATTTAATCCTGCTGTCACCTCCCTGCAACCCCAACTCTGTTCTGCAGTCTCTGCTGCTGTGGGAGCTCCTGCAGATGGATGAGCTTCCAGAACCAGGAGTGCTTTGAGATGGGTCGATTAAAAATGATGAGACTGGTAATGGCTCACACACTCAAAGCTCACACATGCTCTTGGTAGCTTGCCTCTAGCAGGAATCGTTATAAGGAACAAGACAGGGTTCAACACATAGATGTTGGTGCATCTCCCCCCTCTCTTGCCTTTCATAGCCCAAAGTTTGGCCTTGTTGCATGGCGTGTTGTAAATATAACGAAGGAAACTCCTTCTAAAGGTGGGATGGATTACAGAGTCCCTGGTGCCGTTAGCAATGGCGAAACGGTGCCCACACAACCCGGCACGGAGAAGAAGGAAGAGGATGAGACCCTGGAGCGAGGGCAGTGGAACAACAAGCTGGAATACATCCTGTCAGTGGCTGGGGAGATCATCGGCCTGGGGAACGTCTGGCGCTTCCCCTACCTCTGCTACAAGAATGGTGGAGGTGAGTGCAGCCCCAGCTGACTTCAGGCACTGGTCACCATGTCCTCCCCTTGACGCTGCTGTCCAGCCCTCCTCACCGCTGGCAGCAGCTGTGCAGAAGTGCCCAAGCCCCAGGACTCACCCTGGGGCTTTGCAGCAGAGCAATGTGGGACAGGAGCAGGGTGTTGCTGTCACCTGTGCATGGTAAGTGGGTGCTGCCTGGCCTCCTTACTCAGCAATGGCCACTGCCCACCCTCAGGCTGCACTTTTACAGGGTTTTGTGCCTGCTTTTAGCTTAAGGCAGCCTTTTAGGAGAGAAAAGTTTATTTAAAAAATCAAAGCCCAAAGCTATTCTCAAGCTGGGTTCGGTGGCGGGTGAGGAGGGAGCTGCACTCCCCATTTGGTGATTAGTTGCTAATTGGGCTCTCCGGAAGGGCAGGGGCAAGGGGATGCGGCACTTGGCCGGGAGCTGGCGGGCACTGGGGACCCAGGGCTGAAATCCCCTGGCATTGGCTGGGGGCAGCCTCCTGGGCCCCGCTAAACTGCTTTTGTCCCAGGGGCACAAAAGAGGATTAGCTGCTGTTTAGCTACTTTCACGCTGTGCTTTGCTCCATCCTTGTTCCTTTTCACCTGGTGCTCGGGCATTTTATTCCCTTTGGAAAGGGAGGGCTTTTCTTGCTCCCCTTCCCGTGGAGCTGTGTGAGCAGCACCTGCTCCCCTGGCTGCTTGGCTCCTGGGCAGGATCCTGTCAGGCAGCAGCACCTGGGGCCCTGGGTTTGTGGGGGTTTGGGAGAGCTGCCATCAGTGGTCGGACAGCGAAGAAGTTCCTCAGCCTTATTGTGTACAAACTGAGCCTGAAGCAAAGCCCCGTGAAGGGCGAAGCACGAGGCCCAGGCATAGTGGGCAGCGTTGCTCTTGGGGCAGGGCGGTGAGGTGAGGCCAGGCCCCAGCCGGGGCCCTGCTGCCCCCAGAGCCCAGCCCTCCCCTCGCTGCTGGCGGCACCAAGTCCCTCGGAGCGCATCGAGGTTAGTTCTAAAAGCTGCCAGAGGTTTTGTTCTGTGCTCCTTCGGTAGCCCTGGTCCAGACGCTTGCTTCCCGAGTGTTTAAATAGAAATGAGGGGCTTTTATTTAATTTCCAGCTTCAGGTCAGTCACGACCTGCCTGTAACCACTTTCTCCTGTGCCAGTGTCACCCTGTGGCTCTGGCTGGCTTTTTCTGACGTGTTTGCAGGCAGTGGTGATATGCCCTCAGCCAGGCTCTTCGCAGAGAGAGATCTGCAAAATCTGAGGTATGCAAATAGGGGCAGCCTGTCACTTTGTCTTCCTTGAGGGATATTTCCGCATAGCAAAGAAACTCTTACATATTTAGTGATAACGAGGTCCTGTACAGTGTCAAAAATAGAAAGTAAATAGCCAGAAAAAGAGTTCTTTCCACTCTTGTTGGCTCTTGCTCTGTGTCGGGTCAGGCCCTCCCATGGCAGGCCGGCCCGGCCGATTGGGCAATACCGGGGAAGCCTGTCTGGTGTGCGGCCGCTGGCGCCGCGGGGAAGGGGCCAGCACACCTCCACCGGGCACCGGGTCCCTGCTGCAACATCCCACCTCATCCCATGTGGGGAAGGGCAGCACTTCTGGGGTAATGCAACCGCGACAGGGTGGGAGCTGAGGAGTTGTGTTCCTACAGCTCTTTCTCCTGGTCACTGCATGGGCAGGGCTCCCTGCTCCTCCACTGCTGACAGCTTTCAGCATCCTGCACTCTGGCCGCTCAGCCTGCAGGCAGCTGCCACGATGCTCTCCCTGTGCACTTGTTTTCATTACTAATTTTTTGCAGGAGGGGAGGGCTGTGGCCCTGTACCCCACTGGGCTGAGTGTGAGGTGGGACTTCTGTCCGACCTCCAAGCCCCTTCCCTCTCTCTGCCCATGCATGCTGGCTAAGCTTCTTAATGAAATCTCTTGGTTTTTGAATTTGTTTGTGCCTTAGGATTATTATTTATCCTGCACCCCCTCCTACCAACCTGACCTGAGAGCCATTTAGCATCTAACTGGCATGGAACAGGGCTATGCAGAGGGGATGCAGGGCTGGTGTATCCTCAATGGGTCGTTAATGAAGCTGGGAGCATGAACAACTTGTGGGGCCATCCCTTGGGCTCTGCGGTGCGAAAGGCATTGCTGCGTTGCATGCTAGCCTGGGGTAACCAAACACATTTTGTCCCTCCCTGCCTGATTTCATGACATGGCTTGACCAGGAGGGCAGCCCTGCCTGCTGGTGTGAGGGCTATACATGTCTGCAGCACTTTATTTTCCTTTTCATATCCGCTGCTTTTTGGTCAGCAAACCCAGGCCAGGTGAAGGTATTACTCTGCATGTATCATCAGTGTTTTGGTGTTGTCATTCACAGACGATCAGAATAATCAATGTGAAAGGAGTCGCCAGCTTGTTCAAAAATCGTAGTGGTTTTACAGCAGGGTATTGTCCATTATTTATAAGCAACTACTGAGAACTCTTTTCTGCACAGGCCCCATAGGCTTTCCTTTTTCACCATCTTTCCCAAATACTAAGTTTCTCAGACAATCACATCGCTCTGGGCAATACAACTAGAGGAAAATCCCCTTTTCCATGCCTTTCCCACCCTCCTCAGCCCACATCCTTCCCATGCTGTCACCCTGGGATACGCCGCAGGGACCTGCTTGGGGCCAGGCTGGAGATGAGCTGAACGCAGCCACCTGACAGGGCTTATTTCTCCCATGTGCTGCTTGAATCTGTCAGGTGCCTTCTTCATCCCTTACCTCATCTTCCTCTTCACCTGTGGGATCCCCGTCTTCTTCTTGGAGACAGCACTGGGGCAGTACACCAGCCAGGGAGGGGTGACGGCCTGGCGGAGGATCTGTCCCCTCTTTGAAGGTGAGTGGGGTGAGAGTGGGGGGCCCTGGGGACCTGTGGGGCTCTGCGCTTGTCCTCTGCCCACCTTTGTGCATCCCAGCCCTTCCCAAAATCACACTTTCTCACTAAACATTTTCTGTTCTTACATTGCATCCTGGATTCCTTCTTCATGTCCAGGGCTCTCGCCAGGAGCTTTGTAGCCAATAAAAATGTCTTCCAAGATCTAATGATAAGAATGCTCCTGGTGCTTATGAGGAACCTAAAATATATTATTGTTCCTTTAAGTTAGTGCTAAGTCCTGACTTTGTGGAGGGCTTCAAACCTTAGTGGTGAAAGGTGTCAGTTGTCTTAATAAATCATTAACTGTCAGATCCACTTCTGGAACTATTTCAGCACAATTATCCAGTCTTAAGCCACTTTCCGTGATCTCTCTGGTCTGAAAGGTTGCATCTGTCCTGTATACCAAATCCTTTAGATACTCCTCTGGCACCTATGAGGGAAGGTGCATGTTGTTAATACAAAAAGTCCCCAAACAGTGTAGAGGGAAGAAGGATGAGGAAATAAAGAAAAAACTGAATTTTGGTAGAAGAGGTGCTCTTCAGCAGTGGAGCACTGTCATGTGTTTCTGTCCCTTTGGGTGGCTTTCCAACCACAACCCACCTATCCCCTGTCCAGACTCACGGTCCTTCCTTTCACCTTGAGGCTGGCCCCTGCAGAGTGCTTCAGACAGACTGCCCAAGGCCTTCTGGGCAAGTTCAGCTCCCTGTATGGCTTGCCAGACACCCAGAGTCTCAGCTCCTTGCAGGACTGCATCTCTGGTAGATCTGAAGCCCCAGGAGCTGGCCACCAGTCAGCAGTTTCACACATTTGTCCCACAGTGATCACCCTCCAAGCCCATCTGCTGGTTCAGGTTGGGTTAAAGCACCTGCATGGATGGTGGGATGTGGGAAGGGGATGATGGCTCACGTGGCTGACTCGCTGGTGTTGATCCAGCAGCACAGTCAAGATGTGGAGGAAGGATGTAGCACAGCTGGGGCCATCTGAGAGACAGGCACTGATCCCTTGGTGAAGCCTTGTCCCATCCCTCAACATGTGGTTCACTTGGGGCCTCCTTTCTGCAGGAATTGGCTATGCCTCACAGGTCATCGTTGTGCTGCTGAACTTCTACTACATCATTGTCCTGGCCTGGGCCTTGTTCTATCTCTTCAGTTCATTCACCATCGACCTCCCCTGGGGCAGCTGTGATCATGAATGGAATACAGGTGGGTGTGGAGGCCCCCTCAGCTCCAGGCAGAGGGGTGTGCATGCAGAACCCATGAAACCCCAACTTGGATTGCACCAGAGTTTGTAGGGGTGAGGAGCCCTCAGTGATCACGGTTCTGCTGGTGCTCTAGGGAGGAGGCTGCAGCCACAGAGGGTATCTTCCTCCTTGGCAGTGACGAAAAGTCCCATCATCCTGTGCTGTGCATTAGCCATAGAGACAGTGCCGATCAGGATGGCTCACCTTGCCTGCTGGATGGAAAAATTAAATGCTGTCTTCTTAATTGTCCTAGGTTTCTTGCCAGCCTTGCCCTGGAGGGGACTCCTTTGGTGCATCTTTGGGACTATTCAAAATTTGTCTCTGAGTCAATACCAATGAGTGTTGACACTGTGGATGGAAAGGGAGCGGTTTTTCTGATCCTCCAGTACTCCAGCCACTGCTACTCACGCTCCTTCTCTCCCTGGGCCTCTCCCGCAGGGAACTGCATGGAGCTCCAGAAGGCAAACTTGACTCGAAACGTGACCAGTGAAAACGCCACCTCCCCCGTCATCGAGTTCTGGGAGTAAGTAAAGGACAGGATGATATCCCTCTTTCCTCCACTCCTCAGGCAATGAACCGACCTGCAGAGGCACTTGCTATTCAACCAGGCTGGTCAGAAGAGGTCAGAGAGCAAGCTGGGCATGTCAGGACACAAAGACTCTCAGGGACAGCAAAGTCAGTCAAGGGTGACATCACTGGACTCATAGTGTTTGTCCAGAGCTGTGCTGGTGTGCCTCAGTGCCAGTGGACTTGTCCTTCTCTTACATCGTGGGTGTCCAACCTTTTGGCTTTCCTGGGCTGCACCAATTGAAGAGGAATCATCTTGGGCAACACAAAAATATATATAATATAGTTAATGTACATAAGAAACAAAACTTCTATTTTTTAATATTTTTTAATAAAACATAAAAGAGAGGGCAAAACATAAAACTAGTGGGTTGGACAAGTAAGTCTTACACCATTTTTCTATGCCCCTGGACTATTTGGGCTTCTAGTTCTCACTGGCCTCAAGTGATGGCCAACTGACGCTGTGCAAAACCTTGCCTCACTGTTGCTTTACTTACTCTGGTCCTTGGTATTTCTTCTTCTCCCTTATTCCTACTCTGCTGTTGCTCTCCTCCTTTCTCCTTGCTACTTCTCTCCCTGCCTCCTCTCACGTTCTTCTTTGCTACCCATGAACTCCCTGGTGCAGTTATTTCCTCCTGCAACATAGGTGAATTGTATGTATGTTCCCCATCCCCAAACCATGGACCAAGCTTACCCAGAGTGCAAACCTCATTAAAATTAGAGGCACTCCCTCAGGATATGAATGCCATTACCATATGGTTTAATCATGATTTGTATACCTTGACCTGCCTGATGGCCATGTCCATGCTCAGGATATGGGTCCCAAGACCGTAGCTGGGAGAGGGGTGAGATCTGTGGTGATCCACCATGCAGCAGCTCAGTGGTGGGTCTTTGCATATTTTGCAAGCTTTAGCACGTTCAGCTGTTGAAGAGGAGACCTTAAAAGCCCTGTGATGTCCTGAAGGAGTCTGTGCTGGTGATGCATCAGGTGATCTCTTTCCTTTGAACCCGTGCTCCTGTGAGGCACCAGCAGATTCCCGGGAGGCTCTGTCATGGTAGATGGTGATTTTTGCTGGCAGGCTAATTTTCATCTTAAAAACAGAAAAAAAAAAGTGGAGTTTTTTATTTCAGAGTGATTAATATGCAAGCCATTCTGAATGGAGAAGCTCACCGAAATGAAAACAAAGTGCTGAGTTCAGCTCACTTCATGGTGAAATTTGCTCCTTCATATTTACAGTCGTGACTGTGCATTAGTTACTTCAAAGTACAGAGTAACTTTATTTCTGGCACAAAGGCGTAGGCCTGCTGGCTTGTGATCTCTGAGGATGCTCAGTGTGTCCTGGGAGAATGGGCACAGCCCAGTGCTGAGTCCTGGCTGACAGACGGAGAAGGCAGCCCCTGCTGCCACCACAGATCTCCCTTGTGAACTGATGCTGGCAGAGAGCTCTGCCCTCGCTGCTGTGTGCCACCAGCATGAAGCAGACCACGTCCCTGGGGCAGCACAGGGCAAAGCAGTTTTCCTGTGTGTGCCTGTGAGTGGAGAGATTGTTACAGGCTGGAGGGCACTGGGTACATATATTGCTGCTAATAAGCTTATGGCTTTAATTCCTTCTGTTGTTGGTATTTTCCTCCTACAGTACTCTTTTACTTTTTTTCTTTCAAGCTGCTTGCAGGCTGTTAGATGCTGTCCTGCCTTAGTCTGCTCTTCCTGAGACTGGCTGCTGGAAAAGCTGATGCTCTCTTCACTGCTGTGAGCATCCCTGTGTTACTGAGGAACCAGCACACAAGACAGGAAATTTCCACTGCAGCATCTAGGTAGGGATGTAGGATGCAGGACTTTCCTAGAGAAGCACTGACCTGTCACTGTGGTGATGACACGTCTGTGGCCTCTCCTGGCTGAGGTAGAGTGCCCAGTTAGTTATGCACTGTTAGCATCCTTCCAACACTGGTTATAGCGTCCGTATCCCTAAAAGCAGGGAAGAAGGGCAGGATGACAATAATACGTTCAGAGGAACAGCTTGATTTCCTGTGAACCTCTCTTATCCTCTCAATCAATCTCAGACTGTGGTCCTCCAGGGCTGTAGCCTTTATTTGGGGATGGCTGCAGCCTTTTGCAGCTGGGTGGGTTTGTAAGCATGCTCCATGCAGTGCTGCTGGGACTCCAGGGTAGTGCATGTCCCTCTCTGTCCATCTCAGGGTTGGTGTTTGGGACTGCACCATGGTGTTTCACACTCAGATCCATCAGTGCAATGTAGGAGACAGAAGGAGGAGAGTGAGTCCTTGCTCCTGTAAGTGGTGAGGAAGATTTGACATACCCACAGCTCTGAAAGCTTCTTTAAGGCAAGGGTGAGACTCTAAGACCTTGGTCTTGTGAGCTTGTGAGTACAAGAGGGACAAGACAGACAAAGGGTTGGAGGGACAAGGGAGAAGAAATGCCTTGTCCCAATAGGCCAGCATGAGAGAAAGTGTAGAAGCACGTGTCCGTGCATGATCCACCAGCTGGTAGTACTGGTGCAGCAATGTTAAGTCTAGTTGTAGTATACAGGGGGAGCACTGTTTGACACCTCTGCAGCTTGCAGCTCAGATATGGGTCTTGTCTGTAGAACATCCTTTCTCCCCAAAGCTGTCAGGTGCTCTAGAGGTGTGGTGAGAGGTGTGGTGTTGGGTGGCAGACATCAGAGACATTCAGGTGCTTTTTTCTTTCACCCTTACAGGAGGAGAGTGCTAAAGATTTCCGATGGCATCCAGCACCTGGGCAGCCTGCGCTGGGAGCTGGCTCTGTGTCTGCTGCTGGCGTGGATCATCTGCTACTTCTGCATCTGGAAAGGGGTCAAGTCCACAGGCAAGGTGAGTGCTTGGCTTACACTGAGCCTCTTTCGCTGGCCAAAACTGGAGTGCTTGACCCACTCACCTCTTGTATGTTTAGAAAGGCTTGGAAATCCCACCCCGAGCTGTCAGGACCCTGCAGTGCACAGCTTGCACCAGCAGGGAGATCCAGGCCCTTTGTGATGGGTAGGAAAGGATGGGAGTGCTAGACAGAGGTGGAAGGCGTCTCAGAGCATTAACTTCCAAGATGCAGGTCCCCGTCTGGTTCCTCTCCATCTGCAGGCCCAGGAGACCTTGCTGTCTTCCTGTGTATGGATGGGGTGGCTGCAGATTCCCTTCCCTCCTGCCACAGCATGAAGAAGCAGCATGTTTTTGCCCCTGCTGGCAAGTGCAGCTGGGATAACTTCAAATTCATTAGACAGTAACTAAGGTAACTCTCGTGTCCTTAAATCTCTCTCTGCCTCAGCACCATAAGGACCTTCTTTTTGTCTTTTTATTGGTCCCGTCTCTTCCTGTAGTTGTTGATATTCCCCAGCTATAGGGTTTCCTTTTTTAACCACACTGGTTATCACAGAGGTATTTCTCTGTTGCAGTGTGTGTCACTGCCATTTGCGCTGACACTGTTACTGAAGTCTCTACTACTGTCTTCTGATCCATTTTCAGACAGCTTTGTCTGGAGCCAGCAAAAACAGATGGAAGAGAAAAGGTTTAGTGTGTTAGCTAAATGGTGCCTTCTCAGTGTGGTGGGTTGTAAATGGTTGTTGCATCCATTTCCATCAAGTTGATGGCATGGATGTTAGCAGATCTTCCTGCTTCCAGGATGGTCTGGAATTATGAAACATGAAGAGGAAATCAAGCAGCTTGCAGAGATTTGCTGGTTTCCATGGAGTAAAATTAGAAGAAAAGAGCAACTGCTTGCTGTGGTGGCCTGGTAAAAGAAAGCAGAGGCAGTATAATAACAGCAAATATGATACCAAGATACAGCAAACATAGTGTGGGAAGTGCTGAGAACAAATCCAATCTATTTTAGATACAAGTTCTATGTTAAATGCGTTTCTTAGCAAAAAGAACTAGTGATGATGAGCTCTTACTCCCTTGAAAACAGAAACCTTTCAGTAGAGAAACACGGCCCATCGGTTTATCAGCCCTTGAATCCATCCTGCACAGAACAGTTTTGCAGCGGTTTGCATCGTCGCATGCAGGGACTGCCTGTCCCTGGGGAGCGCTCACGGTTGCAGGAGGTTGTCACAGATGGAATCACTTTGCCGAGGCATGTGGACCGGGTTCAAATAAAACCCTGTATGTTGTTGACCAGCATGGGACAGAATGATCACACTGATCCTGGCAAGGTTCCTAGTGGTGCAGTTAGGCTAACAATGCCCGAGAAATAAGAAGATTGGGTCTGAGCCAAGCATTGAGTAATATCTCATTGGATCCAGATGTTCATGTTGTTAGATAGAAGTTTGGCACTCTCCATCCAAGAAAACATTCTCCAAATTCAGGCCGCTGGTCTCAGTGCAGATGTGAGAGACTGTTGAGTGACAAGCTCAACGTGCACGTTCTTGCAGGCACACAGGACGTTACCAAGAGCTGCATCTGAACCGTACACCAGAGAACAATAAGGTTGTGTTCGGAGCTCCTAAAACTGATGTCATTTAGAGATCCAGCCGAAGGTGTGCAGCCTGCCATCCTGGATGAATATGCAATAATGTTCAAAGGCAATGGGTTATTTTTAAGATTTTTTTTTTTAATATCTTGATTTCATGAGCCGAGAAAGATTAGACTTCCATCCTGTCATATCCCGAAGCAAAAATTTGGTTGTGTGGTGAGTACAGAGGTGACTGCTAAACTCACAGGACCCATAGATTTGATTAACTGTCACTGAGAAGCTCTAAATCAGAGCCTCCTTGAAACCTTGAGATTGAAATGAATGATGGCATTTGCCAACGTTGAAGAATGCTGTCCCTGGGTTCCTTCAATGTCCAGGATGCAGATTCGGACAGACAGGGATGGAGCTGCTCACACAGACATCTCAGGCAACCACGAGCCCCAACAAGGAGGTGTTTTTCACTGATCTCTGTGGCATTACCCACAACTGCTGTGATATATAGAGCAAGGCATATGAAACGCACACAGAACTTGTGGCTGCAGACAGAGGTGATAATCTAGTAGTTTGTTTTTCAAGGACAGGATATCACTCAAATCCTTCTGTCCTTCCACACTACAAAACTGAATCACCAAAACACGTGTATCTCGACTTAGAGCAGGACTCCCCTTGCAGTGTCAGGGGTTTTTTGTACGTTGCTTTACTCAGATGGAGCATATCATCAGGATGGACCCAGGACAAATCTTTGAATCACTGCTTGTGTCCCAAGAACTATCCAGGGAAGGGAGAAGGTGGTTGTGTTGCCCAGGGAAATGATCCTCTCATGGCTGGCAGTGCCTCCTCTGCTGCAGAAGCTGCTGCAGCAGTGACGGAGCCTGCTGCTGCTGCTGGGGGATGGCGGGCTTTGGGTGGGTTTTGAAAGGGCTCACTCTGGATGGATGGGCAGGTGTGAGAGACAGATGATTTCACAACATCACATATTGCAGTTCCTCTAGAGAAGTTCTTCAGCTCTCCAGTGCGTAACTGCCGAAGCTGAGAAAAGAGCTGGAGGGTAGCAATAAGTTGAAGTATGCTGATGTAAATCCTTGCTCAGCATGTCCACACGGGAAAAACCTGAAGGAGCAACATTTCTTTACAGGCTCAGTGTGGTACAACAAACTGAGCAACTGTTTCTGAGGTGATCAATAAGTCTTGAAGGTGCAGGAGCAATGAAACTACATTAACGACACTGCTTGTATCCTGCAGCAGACCTCACTTGGCTTGGCTGTTTGGAAGCACAGAGCACAGCGTGGTGGTGTTGTGGCACACTAGCAATTAGCAACTGAGGTAGGGATGCACAGCCCCGTTGCTGATGCACACCAGTATTACTGCTGGCTGTGGCAGAGCTGCTGTGGTGACAGCCTGGCTCTCACTCTGGATCACTCGGGATCACTAGAACTAGCAAGGTTTTCTCTGGCTCCAAACATGCTGTGCCATGCCACGGGATGCCTGGGCACATATTAAAAATGCATTTCTCCCCACCGCAGGCTAAAGCAAGGCGCTTGGCGCGCTCACGCCTGTCCCCTCGTCCCCCTCCCAGGTGGTGTACTTCACAGCCACGTTCCCGTACCTCATGCTGGTGGTCCTGCTGATTCGGGGAGTCTCCCTGCCTGGGGCATCCCAGGGAATCCTCTTTTACCTTTACCCAGACCTCAGTCGACTCGGGGATCCCCAGGTAAGGCCAGTGGGGAAATGGATGGCTGAGCTGTGCTTGCCTGGATGCCTGTGGCCACCCTCTTTCCCTCTTCTTCCTTTCCATGCTTTCTTTCTTCCAATTCCTTCTGTCTTCTCTTTCCCCCTGCTGAGTATAAGGCAGTGCTGTGATTTGGATGGATAATATGGATGTCCCCACACTTTCTTGCCCTGTGTCCTTCCTGTACTTTTAATCTGAGCTGGCTCTGAACTGCCTGGGGGCATGGGCAGAGGTGGCAGAAGCCATCAGTGAGTTTAACTTCTCAGCAAGAGGGAAGCTGGCTGAACCTCTCATTTCCTGGGGATACCCGTATGCTGCTGGGGCTCTGCGACTGCTGGGGCTGCAGGGACAGGCAGCGCTTGAGGAAGAGGAGGATGAGGATGACTTGATGCACCCTAGGACTCAGCTGCCTTCCTCATCCCCCTATCACTGCTGAGAAATTCCTGCCTGCTTGGCCAGAGGGCCAGTGCCTGACTGCTGCTGTTAATCTCTTTGGGACGAGTTCTTCCACATTAAATCCTGGCTCCAGCTGAGCTGCTGTACCAGCCTTTGTGTGAAGGTGTTTCCAAAGGAGATTAAAGTGTGCCTGCCTGGAAAATAGGCCAGCAAAACCCTCCATAACCTCATTAACTCTTCCTGCTCTAACCCCAGTGCTGCCTTTGCTTTTAATTTTGCAAGTGAGGGCAGCTCTGGCTGATGCTGCCCTGCCTGGTGGAAGGAGAAAGGGTCCCTGGAGCGGGGTGACAGTCTGCTGGGGCTGCTGGGGACTCTGAGTCGTGCCGGTGCCGCTGGATTGATGTGACTCTTGGTGAGCTGCTTTGACTTAGGGCTTCCCATCTGGGGAGCTGAGCGTGAGTTTCTGGTTTGCAGCTGAAGGCGATCTGGTTTTCGTCATATGAAATGCTCAGAGTTTCTGCTCAGCTTTCTGGAAGTTGCTCTCTGGCCATCTATATTCCCATGCAGTGGCTGAGAGGCATCATCTCACAGTGCTGCCTTCTCTCCTGCTCTCTCTCAGCTGTGGGGAGGAGGTGGGCAGGACAGCCCTGCCTCCCTGTGCAGGTGCAGCCAGGTTGGAAGGCATTTTCTGAAACTCTCAGGAGAGGGAGGATAGGTCTGTGTTCACACTGTGTGTGGCTCTGTGTGCGCTGATGCGGTGTGAGAGCTTTCTGCCACTTTCACACAGTTCTCCCTCGCTCACGCAAAGCCTTGTGGCCACTGGGGACTGCACGAAAGCCCCTCAGGCACGGCATGGTCTGCTGGGGCTGGCTGTGTCCTCGTGAGCTCTGACCTGGCAAACTCTTCCAGTTACAACCCAAGCTTTGCGAGCACGGCTTCCTTCCAGCCTGGAAAATGCCAGTGCATGGGTGGATGTGCCAACGACCCTTCAGAGCATGGTGTCTGCTCCCCCTGCCCCAACAAACCACATCATTCTCTGACAAGTGCTTTGCTTCTGGGGGAGAAAAGGGGAAATCATTAGCGGTGGTTGCCTTCCTACAGAGTGACTTAGCCATCTTACCAAAACAGGTAGCAAGGCTTACAGGTGCTTCCATTTTTATCCTGTTGGAGAGTAAAGGCAAGGGAGAGGGCCCCAAGTCCTGTGCGTGCACAGCTGTGCCCCTGCTGCCAGGGACACGTATGGGGATGGCATGTGTCCTGCCAGCCAGGCTGATGGTAATTGACTTGTGCTCACAGGACTGTCAGTGTTTACCCGTGGTCCACTGCTGCTTGGAAAAATGCACTGTTCTACAGTGCCTGGAAAGGGATGCTGGAAATCTGGAAAAAAGAAAAAAAAAATTAAAAAAATAACCTCTTGGATCTGAACCTTATGATAAGGAGTCTCAAGAGGAGGTTTAAATGAAGGGAAAACAATATACAAGGGGACAAAAGGATAACTGCTTAAAAGTATATGAAAACGTATGTGAGAAGAAGGGATGAATTATTTAGCAGATTCTACCAGGGGAGAAGCAGCTGAGATGTGATTAAGTGTCTGTGTGGAAATCATTGCTTTTCACCTGCTCAGTGACCTTGGACAGAACTGTGAAATCCTGTGCACGAGAGCTGATTGATGGTGGTCTCTTCTGGCCATAAAGTCTCCAATTCCCTAAATCTTCCTGCACCTTCCTCTTCCCCCTCTATAAGATGTTGGTAATTAAAATGTTAAATGCAAAATATGTACTACTTGGGCAGACCAGATTATACAGTGAAACTGCCAAACAAGTTTTGCATAATAAAATCCAATTCTGCTCAAATACAAGCAGGTAACAGCAAAACCACCTGAGAGAGAATTTATTTTGAACGATATGCCCCAAACTAAAAATTTCCCAAAAAGCAACCCCATACTTTTTCACTTGTATAACATCTAGTATTTTTAAGATAGCATACTAGCCAGTTACTGAGCTCGATTCTTTTTGTCCCTCCTTGACTGCATTTTTTGAGCTCCAGAAGGTTCCAATGTTTGCCATAGTGCAAGACTGTGTTTTAACACAAATGGGGACTTAAGCTTGCTCACCTCTTCCTCTTTTGCTGGCTCCACCCTTCACAACTCTCTCTGTGGTAATTTTATCACTCATTTGTTTCAGTAGATAACACTGGGATTTCCTGATGTGATTCAGGGGAGGGATGCACGGAGCAGTCCATTTGCAGGAAGCTGAAATGAGAGGAATTCACACTGAAAATTAGGGTTAAGTGTGGGAAGCTGGTCATGGGAGCAACTTTTCTCCAGCACTGGCAGGCTCTCTGTCCCTCAGTGCTTTTGTCCCATGACCAGACACCATTGTGATGGACAAACTTGAGGAGATAATTTGTGGGCTCAATGCAGGAAGTGTCGGCAGTGTGTTTGGGCTTGCTTGAAAGAGAAGAAATGTAGTGGTCTCTTTTCACTCTGATATCAGTCTCAGGCATTTTTAGCTAAATTTCATTAGGTCTGTTGAGTGAGAATGAAGGAGTAAAATTTAGAAGCCCCTGAGCATGTCCCTCTCTACACAAAGTGCTTCTCAGAACATGCCCAACAGCTCCCGCTTTCGTTTATCCCAAAATTTCCAGAAAACACACAGTCTTGATGTGTGTGCTTGTGCTTTACCCTGAGAGCCTCAGAAAGCCTTTGTACAAAGGAGAGCTTTCCATAAGGAGCTGCCTCCCCTGCAGCCATTGAGGATTTCTTGGCTATGGGCCTCTGCAGCCATGCTGGGGAAGGGGTCAGAGCCTCCTAATTCGGACCCCTCCTGCTGGTTGCTCTGCTGCTGCTGCTTCCCAGCAAGAGGGAAGGATGACCGTGGGCCTGCTAAATATTATTTGTTCCCCTTATTTGTTTTTTTTCTCCCCAGCAAGCCTTTAAATTGATCCTGCATGCTCGTGTCATGCTGTTGCTGGCCCCCTACTTCCCCTTTCTGAAGGCAGATTGTTTGTTTTTGGGCAGGGCCATAAAGCCTGGGGGCCAGGAGCATCTCCTGCCCCTCTCCATCACCCTGGGGCAGGGAAGTGTGCAGCTGTGCTTTTTGGGATGGACCAGAGCCTGTTTGTTTTCTTGTAGTGTTTACAAAAAGCCCCGGGAGCTTTGGGGGGGGGAGGGAGGGGTGTCTCCTGGGTGTAAATTGTGTCTGTGGGTTGGTGGGGAGTGCAGGAGGTTGATGCTCTCTGGTGGAGCACCGTGGGGACCCTGAGTGCCCAAGGGCCAGTCCTGAATGAAGGGGGAGGGCAGTAATCTGGGAATTGTGCCCCAAGCATCCTAAAGTGAAATGCTGGGGATCCCACAGCAGTGGGGAGCTGAGCAGGAGGAGGGGACCCTATCTCTGTGTGCAGCAAAAGCCCACAGACATCTTTCCCAATGGAAGTGGGACCCAACTTGTGATTTTGGCAGAGGAGCGAGGGGACACCTCCACAAGCTTCTCTTTGAAACATCCCTGGCCTCTGTGGCCATCGTTCCCACCCCCCTTGTCACTTCTGCCACCCCTGCACAGGCCCTTGGCTGCCTGTGCAGACAGGGCATGATCTGCCTAAGAAACAGCTATGGATTTGGGGTTTTTCCCTTACCTGGTGGTTGTGCCTATGGAGTGACTCGCTCCATGCTGTGTCCTCTGCTGGCTGATGGGGGCAGCTTGGGGCTTCTCAGCATTGCACCTGTACTTGATGTACGACACACGCAGTGGGGTTCAATAGCATTTTGCTCTGAAATTCTCTTTACTGTTATTTGTAAGTGCTCTGAGGTCTTCCTAAGAAAGGATCTGTTTCAGTATGGGGGACTATTAAATTCTAGTACGTGTAATAAAAGCAGATATTGCTGAGCAAATTAAGGGAGGAAGGAAAATGTTCTCTGATAGGCCATAACCATCTGGGATGACTGCAGCTCAGGTGTGAAGGCTTTGGTTAAAAACAGAGAGTAGGAGGTTATTGCAAACTGAAGTAAACAACATGTTCAAGGAAATTGAATTATGAATTAAATAAACTGGACGGCTTAGAAAACTGCAGACAGCAATCACATCAAAATACCCAGGCTGCCAATGTGCCAGCAAAATCTGAACAACGGGATGAACTTCAGCAGCTTCTTTGGGAGTGGCAGTCAGAGAAGAGCAGCACGCTTTTCTGCAGGGGAAAGAGAGCTCTCCGTGACCCCATCAAGCCCCTTTAGCTGAAGTGGAAATATTGAAATAATGAGAGGCTGTTGATCAGCAGCATGGGAGAAAGAGGGGGGTATTGGAAGGGCTGAAAGGAATGTTTCTCTGAGTCACAGTAGGGAGAGGAGAGAGCACAGGCAGCAGCTCGGGGAGGGCAGGTGTAGGCTGCTGTTTCCAGGAGTAGGTGCTCTGTGTAGCCCCCGTGGAACTGTGGGGCTGAGGTGGGCTGAGGGCACAAAGGGTGAGCTGAGGACCCTTCCAACCCCAGGTCCTGCGCTGTGCTGCTGCGGCTCAGCTCTGTCACAGCTGGGTCAAGAGCACCCATGGCATCAGTCTTGTTGGAGTCCATCAGCACCCACGCAATCTGGAAAATGCCGGGGTTCTGGGAAGGATGCAAAAGTGGCTGGCCTTTGACCCAAAAGCTGCAGTAGACTTTTAAAATGAGAAATAGAAGTGCACACAGCCTGAGCTTATGCTCACTGTCGTGATGACTGAGTAGGACCTGAAGCTCCACAGATCATGCTTAGCTTATATGCACTGGTTCAGGCTGCCTTGCTTGAAGTGGGAACACATGCTGAGGCAGGACCCGTGTTCCCTACAGCCATATCCCTTTGGATGCGCACCCCAGCAGGGAGCAGGAACCTGCAGACCCTGTTCTGGTCCCTGCTGCACATGGAGGGTATTGCTGGCTGTAGAAACAAGCCATTTCATGAGTCACAGAGCTAATGAAGCTTGGTGTCTTGATATTTGACTTCTACCATTGCCTGGTTAAGCCCTTGGGATGTTTCTCATGTCTCTTGCTTGCGTGATTTATCTGATATTTAACACTGGTTGACTGTTCCTCCTTGTAGCTTTCGTCTCAGTGGGGATGCTGAGTCTTTCCTGTTCCCTGGTTGTTGTGAAATTCATGAGTATTTGGTATCTTTGAGATTTCTGACTACTGTTAAATCAGTTTGAAACTGGGCAGCTGGATCCAGTGTTACAGCGGGGAGGGGAACGCTGTTTGATGGCAAATGTCTTGTTACCTCAGCAAATTGATCTGAAAGTGCTGCAAAAGCCACAAGAGAGTGGGATTCAAGCTAGAATTTGATTGGAAAAGCAGAGCGCAGGCAATGAGCAGCAAAACAACAAAACAAGTCTAAAAAAACTTTCCACCGACCTGTGAAAACATGTTTAAATTGGTGATGCAAAGGTGTCAGCTGGACCAGCCTACCTCAGTGCCCTGCTGTGCCAAAAAGCAGTGGAAAAGTGAAGGCCATGCCCTGACTGCCTACAAGCACAATGATTCTTTGGGAATTAATTGTGGGGGGAAAAAAGTGTTTTCTTTTCTCAATCTTTTTGAAATGCAATAATAAGCTAATATTTTGGTCTCCAAACCTGCCTCCCTACTCCACTCCTCCAAAAAAAAAAAAAAANNGGTAAAATACACTGAGGTCAGCTACTTTTTCAATATCCTTGTGCCCAGAACTAGCTGTTCCAGTCCAACCTCATCATCTGTCTCTTCCCATTCTACAAATCAAAGATTTGATCTGACGCCCTGTGGAAGGGTTTCTTCTCATCAGTTTTGACTGATGAGAAGAAGGTGGGGCTGAACATTCACTGAGCTGCTTGCCAGACAGCAGGTACACCAGTGAGCCCTAGCTGACTGCCCCTCAGGACATGATGCCTTGGTTGCCCGGGTTCGGGTGCACTCTGGTGCTGTCTGATGGCTTGTGTTCTCCTCAGGAGACATCCTGGGGCAGGGCCCTGGGCGAGGTGGGGTTTGAGGACTCACCAGCGCTGCTGCTCCAGGGTACAGCCACTCGGAGACTCTTTTCATTAAGCTTGTCCCAGTAATAACTCTCTTCTGCTTTTCTTTCCTGACTGCCTTCCATTTTGTCTCTAGAAGGTGGCTGCACTTCAGCATTGATTGAATGATTGCCTTATCTCTATTTTATAAACCCTTTAGAAAGAAAGATGTTAGACAGTAATCCTTGTCATTGCTTCATTCCTCACTGTTGGTCCCTGCTTTTGCTATTCTCTGCAGAAGACAGTGGCTGTGATTGCACCAGTGACTGCACACAGCTATTCTTTCAAATCAAATTTGTCATTGACAATTGTCAGCCTCTGAGCACTGGGACATGTTCTTGACAGAGAGATCGAAGTGCGGTTCAGGCTTCATGGGACTAACATCATTCTAGTATTTTCTTTTAAGACATGTCTTGTGCTAGCAACTCTGTTTGTTTCTAATACTCTTCCCCAGTTAGTTTGCTTTTATGTTTTGGAGCCTTTCAGGTTAGGTCTTGGAGCAAAGGGCCACCACCCATACATACCCATGCCAGCCGGTGGGAGACCAGGCCTGCCCAAATCATATCCCCCTCCTCTGCAGGGAGAGGGCTCCTTCAGCAATCCTGGATAATATTCACCCAGTCTCTTGCTACCAGGAGACTCTCGAGAGTCACAGTTTTCTGCAGATTTGCCTGAGGAAGACAGGGATGAAGAGCTCTGCGTGCTGTGGGTTTGCAAAGCCTCTCAGCACATCCCTTCCCTTTGGCACTCTTGCCACCCCGGGGTGCTTTACAGAGCACTGTAGTTGCTGGTACTGTATAAGCTGCTCCCACCAAAGGCTTCTCTAAATGCAGGGCATTGCTGGCTGCCTGAGCACTCATTTTTCTGCTGATTACGGTGACCCCCCCAGGGCTCTGCCTCTCCCCATTGGTGCAGTGTCTGCGCTCTGTGCTGGCCTTGTCTTCTTACCTCTGTTTGCATCTCCCTTGCAGGTCTGGATGGATGCAGGCACTCAAATCTTCTTTTCGTATGCAATTTGTCTGGGATGCCTGACAGCTCTGGGCAGCTATAACAAATACCATAACAACTGCTACAGGTAACTGGAGCACGGCTCTGCTGCCTTGAGCCTTCCTTTCCCTTGACATCAGTGCAAATTGGCTGGTGAACCTCTGGAGGCCTTTTGAAGTGTCATGTTTTCCATTTCTACTCAAGGTGTAAGGAAACACTTTCCAGGTGTTTTCTCCTCAAATGCAGCTCTCTGTGCTTTGTACCCAAGGGAAATGTCAAGAACTTTCTGTCCTTGCCATGGATGACAAATTCCCTCTTCCACACCATATGAGACCCATCAAAGCCAGATCCTCTTCACTGGCTTTGTGATCCCAGTCCACACCACAACCTCCCCTGTTTACATGGGTGGGGGAAGCAGAGCTGTGAGATCGAATGGCTCTAGATTGGAGTCCTTTCACCTTCTGATTTATCCTCCCTAAGTTCTTTTAGACCTAGTGTCTCGTACAGTTTTCAGTGCTCTGGATGCCTATGTGCTGTGTAGGGTCTATATATAAACCTAAAGGTGTGACTCCTGTCTCTTGCATTTTCTCCCCATGCTGGACTGCCCTTGAGCAGAGATAGCCAAGCTGCCAGATTTCATCAGGCTGTCAAGTTGAAGTGGTCAGGTGAAAACATTTTCAGTTTGCTGCAGATGTACCCAGCATCTGGAGCTGTATCTCCAGAGGCAAAAGGCCAGTATGAGAGGAAGAGACCAGAAAAGCTACATGCCTCCCTTCTCACCCTTTCTCTGCTGGCTGTGTTGCTCTTGGTACTGGACTCTCCACACACCTTTTACATTCAGTTTGGTTGTTACTGCTGTTCAAGGTCTGGGCAGACCACCACATGGCCCTAGCTTGGCATCTTTCTCTTCACCTTAGAACTTCACACCTGCTGTAGGGATGCCTTTCCAGCAGCTGGGCTGGGACTTCTTTTCCTTTTCTTGACCCTTCTGTCTGATGCAGTTCTAAGAGAAAAGGCTGTGGGAAGAGAAGATAAAATGGGTTGGCTCTGGCCTGCTGCATGTCTTTGGGCGTTATTCCTGTGCATCTCCAGTCTGGATGTGTGACATTGAGCTGATGACAGGGGCTGCTGAGCAGCAAGGTTGTGAAAAGCTTCTGTAGCTGCAGCTGGGAGAGGCAGTAGAAGAAGAGAGAGGTCCATTCACACTCAAGTCTCTTATGCTATTTGACTTTGCCAAGAAATTGCTCTTAGTTATGGTGTCAAGTCTTTGACCAGCCTGTTCCCAGATGTGGACTCAATTTTAATGAGCTGGTCGTGTACAAAACCTGCAGCTTTGGTTTCATCAGAAAGACAGGGCCAAGCGTTAATGGGACAGAGGGACACAAGCTTGGTGTCCCACAGTTGTCTCAGGCCAGCTGTAACCTTTGGAGACCTGGGAAAAGGAAAAGATGTGGGGAGGGTGGACCACTGTCCGTATGGTGGCAGTCCAAGATGGCACCATGCAGTATGGGCCATTTCTCATTCTCTGGGACAGTAAGGGACATCATGAAGGCTCCCTGGCTTCCTTTTGGGTGAAAATATGGGGATTCCTTTTTCTCTGGCCATTCCTTGCATGTTACCCCCCACCATGACACCCCTTCCCACCTGCCAGGTGACTGGAGAACATCTCCCAGCCCATGCCTTTCCAAGGAGGCTCTGACCTCATACATACATCTGGGGGAAGGAGGGAAGAAACACTGGGAAGGAAGAGGAGCTATTGGAAATAAATGTGAGTTTGTGTGAAATGGCTGAGAACATAACTTGAGTGGAGATTAAGTGGTTTATAGCAGGTGGAAAAAGGACGTTCTGGCGTGGGTATCCCACGGGGCTAGCTGAGCTTGGCAAAGCATGATCCTCCCTGTCAGCTGGGCTATTCATGGGGACTCACCCTGAAGGTCTCTTGAAGTCTCTCCTGCCTTAGTAAGGAAATGAAAAGGCAGAGCAACGGTGTTAGGTGACGGGCAGTCCTTGACCACTCAGATTGCTGTGATCTGGGAGGTATAATCCCAGCTGCCTGCACAATGCTGGGGCTCTGCATGAACTATTCTTTGTCTTTAGAAATAGTTACAGACCGTGAACAGATTCAGTTAATGTACAGGGAGGAGCGTGAAGCCCCCATAATGCTAGAGACCTAAAGACTGGTAGAGAAAATCACACTGGATTTGCAGAGTAGCATTTAATAAAGTCAGAGTAGGCCATGAAATGCCGGAAGGGTGTGTTCAGTTTGGTTCAGACTATTTTGGAAAGATTCTGGAAAAGGTTAGTGTTGTCCCCAGGGCTGCAGTCACAGGAGGATTGGGGAGACTGGAGCATAAAAAAGAATTGGATAGATAAGAAATGTTTAGTTTAACGAGTAGCTGGATGAGAATGAGATGAAACAGAGACAAAAGGGAATAGATCAGAGAAAATAAATTGGATGGCTCTGTTCATCTTTTTCTCATAATGCGAGGGCCAGGAGATACCTAGTAGTGCTGAGAGCCCAGAACATTGTAACTGGTCTGAGAAATCTATTAAGGAAAAATAAATGCCCCCCTCTCAGACAGAAATAATTTCTTACTTTCCCGGAAAGGAGGTACAAGGAGAGAGAGGGAAAAAAATTAGGTGTTTAGATGAGTAGCAAGTCTATCTCACGTGTGAGTGGCCAGAGTGGGAGAACAGGGGCTGCCGTGGGGTATGGGTCACACCTGGGCCCTCCAGCTGATGCTGTGCCCCCTTCTCCCAGGGACTGCGTGGCCCTCTGTTTCCTCAACAGCGGCACCAGCTTCGTGGCCGGCTTTGCCATCTTCTCCATCCTGGGCTTCATGGCAGGGGAGCAGGGCGTGCCCATTGCTGAGGTGGCCGAGTCAGGTGAGTGGGGGCCGTGGTGGGACAGCGGTGTCATGGGAGGCTGTTGTTTTTCGCCCAGGCCAGGAGGCATGCCTGCAGGGTACCTGCCCCAGAGAAAGTGATGTTGCAGAAGCAGGCTCCTGTCCTGGTGGGCAACTCTGCTCTTTGCTTCCAAAACCCAGGGAGAAACAAATGCCCGCTCATGAAACGTTGTGATGCAATGGCCATGTCTTGAGGACAACGTAAGCTGCCAATTGGGGTTATGGTTAGGCAGGTGATGTCTCTCCAGGAGGGATGAGGTGCCTGCATGGCATGTGCTGGGCTCAAAGGCTTGCCTGGCCCCCCGTCCTTGTGGCAGAGATGCAGCCAGTGCTTGCTGTGCCCCATTTCCCTCCCTCCCTGCTGGACCTCCTCTACCCTGCCTGAGTTTCCCACATGGTGCTTGGCCGGGCAGCTGCCTTGTGTGTGTCCGCAGAGACGTGCCATGCTGTGCCATGCTGCTGCCTCCTCTGAAGCCTTTCTCCCTGCAGGGCCGGGCCTGGCATTCATCGCCTACCCACGGGCTGTGGTCATGCTGCCCTTCTCCCCACTCTGGGCATGCTTCTTCTTCCTGATGGTTGTTTTGCTGGGACTGGACAGCCAGGTAAAGGTGCAGGATGCTTCCCTGCTGGACAAAAGCCACTGTCCCTTCAAGACAGACTTGAACTCGGCCGATGGAGGTGCAGAGGGTGCTGGGGAACCACTCAGGGTGGGCTGACAGAGGTGGGATCTCTGCTCTTTGCAGTTTGTCTGCGTGGAGAGCCTCGTCACAGCTCTTGTGGACATGTACCCCACCATCTTTCGCAAGAAGAACCGCCGGGAGACCCTCATCCTGCTGGTCTCCGTCCTCTCCTATCTGGTGGGGCTGGTGATGCTCACTGAGGTATTTTGGGCTCAGATCACCTGCATGGTGCTTGCTGGGTCTTAGTGCCCCTGGCAGGGACCTGGTGGGTGGCAGGGTCCATGCTGGGGGCAAGTACTCACTGGCGAGCCCCATCCTGTGGCCCAGTGCCTGGAGGATGCTGCCCTGCCCTGCCCTATCCTGTGGTGTTTGCACTTTCCCTTCTAGTCCTCACCCCTTTGCCAGTTACAGTCCTGACAGCTCTCCTGCCAGGACTGATAATTGGAGCTCTAGGCAGCCAATATGTCGGTTATAAATTTATCTCTGTATGAGCCACGTATTTACTGCTCTAGCCTGTTGCATGGTTTGGGGTTAGCCATTGTCCTTTTCTTTCCTCCTTTATGGAGCTACAAAAATGTATGCAAACATGGATGGAAAATTCTGTGAGCCAGAGTGTGCCTCTTATCTATTAAACTGAATTCCTATATGTTCTCCTTGTGTCTGAGAGTTAAAACTTTGGGAAGTCTGTGTGTTTTGGGGTTGATGCTACCAATTCCAATTGATGCCCTTTTCAATTTGCATCTTCTGTGTTAAGAGGCAATTTTTTCAAAATTATGCCCAAATGAAGTTTCACCCACAGCCTTGTGCCTGGACATTGCTGCAGGCCCATTTTTTAGATTGGTTTGCCGTAGTGGGTGGTGAAACATCCAAGTTGCAAGCCTGTGAGCCTGCAGCAATAGGTGTTTACAAAATTACATGCACAACTCATTTCTCTGTGCAAATTAGGAGGCCGAATTAAATCAGATGCATTGTGTCTTTAAAGGGGATTTCCACCCTGGCTCCTGGCTATAAAAGTTGCTTTGTTTTTGTCTTGTCCTAGAATATTCCCACCATCTCTGATGGTCACTTCCCCTCTCCCACCCTGCCCAGGACTGAAGGGTTGCTGAGGCTTCTGAGAGCAGGGAGTCACCTAGGGCTGCCGTGTGTCTCCATCAGGCCTTGAGCACAAAGGAGGTGGCCTTTGCTGTTGGCTAAAAGTGTGTCCCAGAGAGGGAAGTGCCCTAGCCTGGGGAAGATGCTCAGCTTGTGTCCTGCTCTAACTGGAGCTTGTGGCCTTTGCCTGACTCCTTTCCCCTCTCTCCTTCCCACCTTGGCTCGCTGCTCGCTCGGCCCTCCCCAGGGTGGGATGTATGTCTTCCAGCTCTTTGATTACTATGCTGCCAGTGGCATGTGCCTGCTCTTTGTGGCCATCTTCGAGACTCTCTGCATTGCCTGGGTCTATGGTGAGTATGAACCAGGGAGACCCAACTCTGTTCTCTCAGGCTCTCGCTTTCCCCATCCTCAATGTGCTGGTCCATAGTTCCTCTTGGCAATCACTCTGCAGTGCAAGGCAGCCCTCTAAACCCTTGCTTTGGTGTCTGTGGGCTCAGCAGGTGAGGGCTTCCTCATGGCAATGCCCTGGGGGATCTGCTTGGTAGATATCCTCAATGTGTTCCTATACGCCCCTGGGTTTGAGGCCCTCCTTGGGGATGTGGAGCTGGCTAGGAAGTAGTTTCCCAGTCTGTTTATAGAGGAGTCTGAGAACTCCGCAGTTCTTTTGAGAGCCCTCTCTCAGTCTTGATATTCACAAGAGATGGATAAAACCTGGGTTTGGATCACATCCTTGGTTTGTGTCCCAGCGTGGGAGATGCCAGCTGTGGGGCTGAACCTGGTGGCCCGCTGAGCTGTTTTGGGGTGAGCAGAACACTACTCCAGGAGCATTACTCCAGGACTGAAGTTGGCCACACTTCTCTTCGGTGAGCTCCCCAGCAGGGTTCTTGGCTATGCTGAGGTTACTGCCTCATCTTCTGGGGAGCTCTGAAGTGGTGGGTAAGCAGGGCCCTCACTTGCCATCCCTCCTGAGACACGCAGTGCCATGTTCTCTGTAGCAGTAAGGCACCCTTCCCTTCTTCTGCAGGTGCTGAGCGCTTCTACGATAACATTGAGGATATGATTGGCTACCGGCCATGGTCTGTCATCAAATACTGCTGGCTCTTCATCACTCCAGCAGTTTGCTTGGTGAGAGATGGGCAGAGCTGGGTACCTCTGAGATACAGATATGAACATACATAATATATATGGAGGGGTGTGCGTATGTGTTGCAGGCTATGTAGTCTCTTTTTTTGCCACAAAATTCTGTGTAGGTGTAGAGCCACCAGGAAAAACTGCTTTGACTAATAGTGTTGATTTTCTTGCACATTTTCTCTTGGCTTCTTCTTCTTCTGCCAGGCAACCTTCTTGTTTTCTCTGATCAAATACACCCCACTGACCTACAACAAGAAGTATGTGTACCCGTGGTGGGGGGACACCCTGGGCTGGCTGCTGGCCCTCTCCTCCATGGTGTGCATCCCGCTCTGGATCATCTACAAGCTCTTCACCATCAAAGGTTCCCTCAGAGAGGTGAGGCTGATGCTCTGGGATCAGGGCAAGGGCTGTGCTGCTGTCTGGCCTTTTGAGGGAATTGTCTGTGTGTTTCAGGTTAGTTAGTAGGAAGCCTAGAATGAATTGATTGAATGAGTTCATTGCTGTAACCAAGCTGTTGGTTTTATTGAGTTCTGCTTGACTGGAGGGCTGCTCCAAGCTGGCTGTTACTCTTGGTGCCCTCTGTTTATTGCTTCTGTTTCTTTTCATGCACCGTTAGGAATAAGCTCATTAGATGATGAGGACAAAGATGGTCCCAGTGCCTCAACTCGGCATGGAGACTACTCTTGGCAGCAGCCTGGGGTCTTGCTCCAAGAAAACTTCAGATCCTACCTGTTCTCAACCCCCTCACAAGTGCTCAGGAATGGGTTGTGACAGCGGGCTGGCTGAATGATAGCCGTGACTGGGAGGGGAGGGCCCAGGTCACTGTTTATCCTTGAGAACATGTTCAGTGCCTGCTTTTGCCTTCCAGAGGCTCCGCCAACTCACCTGTCCACTTGAGGACTTGACTTCCAGGCCAGGCACAGGACAGCCTCTTTCTTCCACCAGAGATGGCCTCCTGATGCTGACAGAGCTGGAATCTCACTGCTAGGACCAGCGTGGCTCTCTCTCCCTCCCCCAGGATGGTTTCTATGCAGCCTTTACCACCTGTTGGATAACACAAGGATTCGTCACTTACCAAGGAGAGAGGGGTTTCTGGGTTGAGCTCCCTTCCCTGGAAGATTTGAAGAGCTGAGGGAGAGGCTGCTGTGGAGATGTTCTGCGTGGAGTTAGTGATGCACCTTAATCCTCTCCCTAAGAGGGATCTGAAGGGACAGATCAAACATCGGTGTTCCTGAGCATCCCCGGCCTTCTGATGGGCAGAGAAGAAGGACTGATCATGGAGTGGAGACTGCCAGAGTCTTGAAGCTGTGGCTCTGATGTGGACTTTGGGAGCTTCTCCATTCATTCCATTAAATCCTCGTCTTTCCCCTTTAGTTACAATCTGTCTCATTTTGTCTGACCTGCACCCCTTGCTTACAGCGTGTTTGATGGGGTGTGTATCAACTAAGCTCTGCTGAGCTTTCAGGTCTGCATCTCTGTTGCACTGGTACATTTGTATGGGAGGGTGACAAGAGAAGAAGCAGCTTGTTTAGGGTAGGAGGGAAAGCAGGAAATGCTGGTTAGGTGGCGTCTGTAAGCAGTAGGCTTGGGGTTCTTAATGCAATGCCACCTTCTGCTGGAGCCACTGCCTGCTCCCAGCCAAAAGAGTCACCTGGCTGATGAGTCACCAGGCTATCCCCAGGGTCTGCGAGAAGAGTGTGGGCTGGTGTTTCTTCGTGCAAGTGAAGTATCATGGGGAACTGTCCATCATCTCTGCAGGTCTACAAGTCATTTTTGTGCTGACTGACTTCCAGGTGCTCTAGAACCAGTTGTTTTTGTTTCCCTCCATATGGAGGAAGGGCTGGGGATGGGATCTGTATGTTATGTCAACTCAACCACAAACAGGGCCCCTCATTTCCAGGCTGTTTGGGTTAAAAAAAATAATAACAACCATCAAAGAACTATTGTTTTAAGTGTTGTGGCCTCAGCATCTGAGGAGGGCAGCCAGAGGACATGTAGCCCTGGGAAGCTGGATAACTCTTAGGTAGCCCTGAGGAAGCCAGAGCCTGGGAAGAGACAAGTGAGTAAGCAGAGCTTGGCTTTCTGAAGGACACTGTGGTGAGCACCGCGGGAGCGCCCAGCACGGGGAGAACAGGAATTAAAACAATCCACGCGACGAGCCACCAGGTGGCCCCAGGATCTCACCTACTGCCGGCAGCTGAGCGGCGAGGTGCCGGGGTCCCTCCTCGAGCAGGCTGGTGGCACTGCTGGTGGTACACGGTGCTCTTGCAGGGTGGGAGGCCAGATGCCCAGCACCACTCCTTGGAGCGTGGAGGGGACGTGGAGAGGAGAGCGTCCTGCTGCCTGCCTTCTGGGGCCATGGGGCGCTTGGGACTGGATGTTGGTAGGGGTTTCTGCAGGGGAGGGTGCAGGAAGGGCTAGAGAAGACCCTTTCCTCTGATGCAGTGTCAGCTCTTCCTTTCCATGCGTACTCAGCATATAGTTGCCTATGGAAAGTAGTGCTAATTCTTAGTAAGCAACCTGCGCAGTGCTCCGGGGGATTTCTTCCAGCCCTTCTGGAAAGATGATGGTTGACCTCAGCTGGCTATCACTCAGACCAGTCTCAAGCAGATCAGGAGACCCTCTGAGCTGTGTGGCTCGTTTGTCCCTACTTGCACGGTGCGTGACAGGCAGCTCACCAACTGTAGGGCCAGAAAGGGACTTTCCCCTGGCTCATGATGATGGAGGCACTTCTGTCCCTGCCCACTGGCGTTTTCCATGCTTCAGTCAGTTCTCCCCCAGTTGTGGCACATGCTGGCTTAGCCTCCTTGAGACCTGCAGGTCAGTGCTCATGTGTGACCTGAGGGTAGGAAAGAGTTCAGAAACCCAGGAAAAGCGCCTTTTGGAAGAGACCTACAGTGTGATGAGGGATGGAGTCATCCCACTTGCATACAGTGCTGGCTGGTAGAAGTTATTTCTAGAAATTAATGAATAGAGTTTAATACAGAGGATAATTTTCTTTTGGCTTTTTGTCTGAATCATACTAGAAGCTCCAGCAACAGAGCCGGAAAGAAAATTGTACTTTTGCAGTAATATCTGTAAGATGTTTGGTCCACTGGGAAGGTGTATTCAAACTAACAGAAAATTATCCACAGCTACCTCCGGAATATGGCTGAGGTAGAAAGTCTGCTCAGCTGCATTTAGGCAAAGTGGGAGTCTGCTGAAAGGCTTGTGACTTGCTTTGTTTCCAGATAGTTTGGTGTCCATTGAATTGGGCATGTGGTTTATTGATCTGGTTACGTATGAGCCAGGAACTCTCCCAAATGTTCCTAAATGACCTAATTGCTGTAAAGTTCTGGATGAGCTAAGTAGGTCAGATAAGCAAGAAAAACAAAGGCTCGTTGGATATTCTTATTTGTGTCAGGACTTTGGGATGAAGTATTGGAACCTTTGTTGCTGGACTTCAGATATGAATATTCTGCATTATTCATTGAGCAGATTGATGGACTAAATCTGAAATGAGTATACTCGAAACTTCCAGGTATGACATTTTTGACAGCATTCTTGAAGACTCCATGGTTAGATCACAGCAGCACCACTCACCAATCTGTAGTGTTCAACCAAAATTTTGGTGAAATTTGGAATAAGGTGATCTTTTGTGATTTGGAATATGGTGAAAGGAGTTTTTTTGCATTCAGGATCACCCCAGCACTCCTCCTCCCACAGCCTGTGGCACGTACCCCTGCTCAGCATCTCCCCAGGTGGAGAAGGCATGGTGTCCCTTTAGACAGGAGACGTGCAATTCTTTAAAATACCTCTCACCTTCACAATCCAAAATCTGTAATCTAGCCTGAGAAGTCAATCCATAAATTTCAGGAATATGGTGATGAGATTGGAGATCCAGTTTTTTTCATGATTTATTTTCTTGTACTTTTTATTTTTAGTTACAGATGAGAAGTTCATGCAGAAATAAAGGAGTCCCTAAGATTCTGCCTGAGGTCTTCAGTGCCAGACCTTTCTGTCCATCTGTCCATGAGAAGCAGGCTCTGCTTTTCTCACTGCAGTGCTTGCATTAGTGGTGTCTAGGGAGAAGTCTCAGACCCTGGTGACACTGCTGTCTTCTTGCATGGAGCTTTGAGCACCAACATGCTCTCCTCCATCCCGACAGCCCCACTGCGTCCTTTGCATTTTGTGACCTGCGCATCACAGCTGTCACAGCATGCACCCCACAGCAGCAGATTTTGCTGCCCTGTGCCCTCTGCTTGACATTTTTCTGAAGTCCTCCTTGGCCTCTGATCACAGTAAGCACTGCTGTTGGACTCAGAGAGCCTGTTAGACCATGGACACTGCCCTAGCATCTCTTATCCTCCTCGCGGCCCACTGTTGTTGCCAACACCAGGCTCCCATACAATTTCCCCTTGCCTTGTCCTCCCCTTTACCATGGGAGCTGTGGGATAGGGCATGTCTCACCTGACACATGCTTCCAAAGCAGAAGATTCCTGGCAGCCTCCTCTTCACCAGAGCCCTTGGACGGGGCCGTCAGTGATGGACAGCATGGAGAAAGGCACAGCCGGAGCAGCGCTGCGGCTGCCGGAGCCCATTACGGTTCTGCAGGGCCTCATTAGCGCTCGTTACTTTGGTTATGTTCACTTGTGATTAGTTACGGTGGAATTGTTGTAGGAAGTCACAGGCTTGCTTAAGCAGAAATTAACCATAAACATAAAACATAAATTATAAGAATGCCTAAGGGAAGCGCCTCTAAAAATACAGCATTCAGCCGACAAGGCGAATTCCTGATCAAACAAGCAGCTGTGGAGAGAGCTTTTCTTAGGTTTCATTGGCAAAGCTGCCAAAGGGGGATGGGTGAGGGCTGTGGTGGCTTCTCTGGCTGGAGCCCAGTGGGATGGAAGCCAGGCTGCACCGTGGTCCGGCCTCAAAGGGTGAGAGAAGAGGGGAGGCTAGGTGCACTGCCAGCCCACAGTGAGCGGGGTGGGAAGGAGGAGACCTTTGCTGGGGTGCAGCACCAGTGGAAGCACAGTGCGAGCCCTGAGTCCTGGTCTCCAGTGCTCCCTGGGGTGGATGCCACCAGGCTGGCAGAGGATGGAAATTGGGTCATTGGGTTGTAGGCTGTGACACTGGTGTGAGTCCTTGGGGGGAGGCTGCCATGGCACGATGAAGGCACCCCACGTCCATAGCACTGCAGTTGAAAATGGCAGTGACTTATTGCTTGGGGAGAAACTCTGAAGTGCCTGTAGCTTCTGGTACTTTCTGGGTTGAGAAGTAGAAATGGCAGCTTTTTTTCCCTGATGGACAGTGATTTTCACCCATTTACAGATAAAGTTTTCATTTAGGTTGGCTTTCTTCTTCTTTTGCCTGAATGTCACAGGCCATTTCCCATCTTCAGTTTTGCAAAAGGCCGTGATGTTCTTGTGAAATACTTCAGTGTGGATAAATCAAGTTTTTAGGTCAGCTCTGCTTACCTAGGCTTATCTCAATCCCTCTCTGTATCTGGATAACCTCTCCTGCCCCTCTTCCCAGCGGCCCTGGGTGACGCCGGCACTCTGCACCAGGGCCGGCAGCGGTACTGTCCCACATCGGCAGGGATCACGATGCTCATCCTGCGTCTCTCAGGACTTAGAGGGCTGCTGTCAGCTCACCGGTGACCAGAGGGAGCTCATCTGGTGAGTGCTGATACCAGTGTGTGGTGGACACGTCCCAGCTTCGCTCCCGCATGCGGCTCTGGTTTGTCTGCATGAGTACATGAAAAGGTCAATAGGAATTTGGCAGGCGTGTTTACGGGCAAAGCAATAGATGAAACAGTAATAGCCATTAAAAAAATTTATGGAGCTGAACTATCTTGAGAAAAGTAGCAGAACTGGAATGCCTGCTGCTGGCACGGCTTGTGAGCAGCCCTGGAAAAGCGCATCAGGCTGAGACGGGTGCAGAATGGGCGGGCAGCTGGGGCCAAGCCGCAGGGTCTGTGGGCACAGCTCGCTGCCACTCGGCTGGGGGCTGAGGCTGGTCTTTGCAAACCTGGGCCTCTACCCTGCCCCACCGCAGCCACTCACTATTCCTGCTTTCCCACCAGGGCTGCAGTACAAGGTCTGGATGGGCACATGTGGAAAAGGAGCGGCAGAGAAAGCTCCCCCTCCCTGCAGCCGCCTCACCACCCACCTGAGAGCGGGGTGACAACTTGGTGGGGGGAGCTGGTGGAAGGGGAGGGACTGGAGGAGGAGAGGGGGGAGCCTTTGCCTTAACTCTTGCTGCATCTCCCTGGTGCTGGGTGGATTCCCTGCCTGGATGCCAGTGGGACAGGACTGGCTTGCCCGGCAGCCCCGCCGGGTGCAGGTGAGCCAGGCATCTGCCAGCCCAGCAGGTGTGGCTGGATGTGGGCCAGCAAATCTACCAGGGGAAAGGCTTCCCTGTAAGGGGAGAGAGGGCTGGAGGGTGGGGGGCATTGATTGGTTTGGATGAGCGCAAGGAAGAGCTCATTCCTGAATGGTTCCCACAGGCAGTGTTGCACTAGGGGCTGCCGAGGAGCCATGGAGCATGGGGATGCCTGAGGGATGGGCAGTTGGCACTGAGGCTGCAGCAGAGCAGGAGAGTCCTCAGGCAGTAGAAAGGTTGAGAAGGAGATGAGAGGGCAACAGAGAGGGATTGGGGTGAAAGGCAGCAATAGCTGGGTGGCAAAGGGTGTGGGGGAAAGCTGCTAGGGCAAGCGGGAGGTGATGACTCCCTTCCTCCGTGCTGCCCTGCAGATTGCTGGCCCTGTGCTGGTGTGCAGGCTTGGGGCTGTGGCTCCAAGAGGTGCGCTCAGCAGCATGCTCCTTGTTCCACCTGTTCAGGCTGTCCTCGGTCTGCTCCCAGTGGTGGGTGAAGACCCGGCCCAGGGGAGGGCAGGGAAAGGCACAGTCAGTGTGTGTGCTACACTCTGGAGATCTGAGAATGTGTTTGTGAACAAACTTGGGCAGATCACGTGGGGGTTTCATAACACCTGATCCACATCTCCTTAAATCAACAGTGCTTTTAAAGCAATCTCTGAGAATCAGGGCTTTCATCCAATGCCATTGGAAATGCTCTTACCCCAGTTATTCCTCATCGACAGCTGCAGATAGGAGCAGCTGAACCTTGGACCTGGCCTTTGCAACTCTGTAGCAGCCCAGCATTGCTGGACGTGTGGGTGCAGATGTGGTCCCTGCTGCGGGTTGGCCAAGGAGCCCCGGGCCTCACCCATGCCCACAGTGCTGTCAGGCAGTGCCCCGAGGCCTTCCATGCACACCCGCATGCTCCCCGGCACTGCGGCTCTGGCGACGGGCAGCCCTGCAGCCACCGTCTCCCCTGCCCTGGACTCTGTCCTGTCCTTGGGGCTGCACGACAGGTCACTGCCCTGCCTGAGCAGCGTGGCGTTCGGCCTCCTGCTGCCCCCACACTGCAGCTGGCTGCCAGGGCCTCAGCAGGCCCGAGATGGCTGCGGGGCTCGAGCCAGGCACCTCTGGCAGAGCCTGGCTCTGTGTCTGCAGAGCTGTGCTCTGCAAGGGCAGGTCGTGCTATGGTCGCGTGCTGTGCGGCAGCCAATGTGGCCGAAGTATAGGCTGAGCAGAGGTCTTGTTTCATGTTGGAGAAAATGCAAGCAGGATCTGGTCCTGGTGGCAGCCTCCTGTGCCCCCTGAACCTTGCTGGACAGATGCTTTGGGAATGCCCTGTAGCCCACACAACCTGAAAGTTAATTAAGAGGTGTAAAGAAGCCAGCTGGCTTTCAATAGCTTGAAAAGGAAGGCGTTTTAATTTGGTCTGCTGTCTGGGAGCTGATCACTTTTCTCTTGCTACACCTTCCTTTGTCCCTCTCCTTCTTCCAGCTGGAGTGAGCTGTGCTCCCACAGAGCTGGGGTTTGGGAGCAGCAATCCCCATTCACATCGCTGCCCTGAGGCCGGCTGGGAAGCACTCCTGCTGCTGGTGTTTCCCTGTCCATCTCACAGCTGTGAGCTACTCCAGCAGCAGCATCGTGCACTGCTCCCGCCAGGTTTGCTCCCTGAGCTGTCCCCTGGCCCTCTGTCCCTGCTCCCTCCTCTCGCCGTCAACATGCAATGCAGGATTCCAGCTGCCAGCTCTTACTGTGCAACCAGTGAAATTTCCTGCATCCTCCTGCTCCTCCTTGCATAATGCAGCCTGGCCTGCCTTCTTTCTGATTCATAGAATCATAGAATGGCTTTGGTTGGAAGGAACCTTAAAGTTCATCCAGCTCCAATGAGATTCCTCCCTCCCCACCTTGGATTGCAGTTTATGTGCTTGGCTGCTGCTCCTTCCACATAAAACCAAGACGCATAAACGCAGTGCAGCTGCCTGCAGCCATCACCTGCAGCTCTGCTCAGGCAACACCTACAAGTGTCCAAAGGTGCTTTACGTTGTGCTTCCCCTGCTGCGTGTTATCTTCTGCTTTTCAACATGGTATCACTTGCTGATTCACTGTTTGCTCCTGAGACTGCCCTCCTCTCATTTGCCTCAATAAAACAGCAGAAGAGGTCAAATGGAGGAGGTTGGCTTCCCAGCGGCAGGAGCTCCTGCATGATGGCACTGGGCTTGCAGGAAGGAAAGCTCCAGGGGAATCTCTAACAGCTTCTCCTCCTGTGCCAGAACTCCAAGTAGCTCTTTCCTCCGTTTTCTCTTGTTCCTTGTCTCATACGAGCAACCCTCAATAAGCACTTTTTGCCCTAGGGGTGGTCGAGGTACCTCCACGTTTTGCTTTCAAAGGGAGCTTTCATTATCTTCTTTTTTGTTCCTGCCTCCCCCTTCAATGGCAGCTTGCTCCCAAACTCAACCAATAAATATTGCTTTTCCGCACTGTGCTTTTGGCATACAGGACTGGTGAGTGTCCGCAGTGCTTCAGGTGTGCCCTTGGCCTTGCTTCCCTTGGGTGGCCATACCTGAAGGATCCCCTGATGGTAGGTGCAGGGCAACACAGCCCCAAAATCACGACCACGGAGAGACATGGTTACCTCAGTCAGCTGCAGAGGAAGGGACATGTTTATGCCTGCATGCTGCCTGCTTTCTTTGTAGCGCTGGCAGAATCCAGGTGGATTCTTACTTTTGCAGCATTAAAACGTGTGGAGAAAAAAGGTGGCTGCCTGCATGCACCATGCCCAGCCAAACCTCTCTGCGGGGAGGGGACAGGTCACATCTGCGAGGGGCACTTCAGCCCGGAGAAGGCACTCCGTTGAAGCTCTGGGGGTTGAAAATACAGAAGGGCACCTCAGAGAAAGGCTGAGTGAGGTCAGAGGGAGATGAAGACAGAGGATGGAGGTGGTGGCTGAGGGGGCAGGACTGTGGGCTGCGCCAGGTAGCACCTCAGCCATGGGAAGAGCTTCAGGGCAGGGGGACAAGTGAGAGGGACAACGAAGGAGCCAGGGGATTTTTCTCCTCGCTTTGGTGAAGGGAGAGCAGAAAAACTGCAGGCAGGCAGTGAGGTGAAAAGCCTTTTTTCCAAGTGCATGTGTTAAGGACAGAAAAATCTAAAGGGAGAAGAAAATGTCTGCATGTCAGGGGGGATGTAGCACAGTGGGTGTCTGGGCTGCTGTGGGAGACTCAGATTGTTCCTGGCTGGAAACAAGAAGCTATTTGTGTCCCCATCTGGCCTGAGAACATGTAGGGCAGGAGCACAGTAGGAGGAGATGTTCCAGAGGAGAAGCAGGAGTTGTGTGAATAGGCTTTCTCATAGAAACAGCAGGCAGTGCAGAGGAGGGAAGTAGCTGAGCTGTGTAATGCTGTGTGTTGCTTTGCCTGGGAAGGGAGAAACGGGAGCTCGTGGCACAAAGGGCCCAAACTTTGGGCACTGGTTTACTCTACCACTCATACCCGGCTGAGGCTTGTTTCCATAACCTGGGTGCTTCCCCCTTTTTAGAAGTAGGAATACAAAGCCACAAGCGCAGCATCTCCCTGCTGGTCTGTGCTTTCCCAGCACAGCGTCCCAGCTTCTGCAGTTTGTGTTGGCCTATTCTGGGCTCAGGGCATGGGGTCAGAGCCCTCATCCTGCTCCAGACATCCCCAATGGCAGCGCTGGGGCTCCGGGCTGACAGTCAGGGCACTGCCTGACAGTGATCTTCCCTGATCCTCTGTGAGATGGGGCTAAGGCAAAGCCAGGACAAACACAAATATTAGTGGAAATAGGCTGGTTCTTGGATCCCCTTGCATTAAAAGAATAAAAGCAAGGAATTAACGAAGTCCTCTCCTGTCAGCTTCTCATGACATCCTCAATAAGCCCAAACTTAAGCATCATTGTGCTTGATAATGTGCCCTGGACTGCAGCAAATTGGGACGTGCCAAGGACTGTGACAGATCAAACACGTTTCATTAAGTACGTGTTATTTTTTCTCTCCCATTTGACAGTGCGAGGAGCTCTGCTCCTCTCAGAGACGAGGAGGCTGTGCTGTAGCATCTGAATGAGCTGATTAGCCAGCTGGCAGGCCCTGCTGCAGGCAGGGAGAGGGGCTTCCAGAGGCTGGGAAAAGGCTGGCAGCGGGGCCTGGCGCTTCCCCACCACATCTAACCCATCAGGGAAGCGAAATGAAGGGGGCAAAGCTGCGTTTGGGAGGCCCACTGTGCTGGTGAGGTGTTGGTGCCCTGCCAGCTCTGCACCAGACAGCACTTGGGGTGCAGGCCTCAATTTCTGGGTTGCACCACTTTCTTTAAACATTGAGTTAGAAGCTAGAGGGCTGAGACAGCATCACACAAGTGCAGATCTGTGTGTGCTGTAGTGGGGCAGTGCAAGCCACACCTGCAAATAAGTCCTTTCTGGCATACAGACCATAAGGATGAAGGCTGGGGAAAGAAGGGAGGCTGCTCCCCATGTGTGTTGGTACATCTGCATTTGGCACTTAGAGATGGTGCCCACAGCAGTAGTGCCCCATGTCTAAGTCCCTATAGGGAATACAGTAAAAACCTTCAAGTTTAATGGGGTCAGAATCTTTTTGCAGTGCTTTTGAGCAGGCAGCCATGTAGCCAGGAAAACTGCCTTCCATGGGCCTTGACTGCCCTCCTCCATGCTTTGTGCCCCACTGCTCTTGCTCCTCTTACTAAAGGCACTGTTAGTACTTTGCATGGGATTCAGCCCCCTGCCCTCAGAGTCCGTGGAGACGTGCTGCTGATGTCAAGGTGAATAGTGTGGGCCCCTTGACACCAAGGCAGATGGTGATACAAAGACCTGGGCATTTAGAGAGCTGTTGGTGTATTACACTGTGGCCTGGTTTCTTTTCTTTATTTGAATGACAGAGGCAGAAAACATTCCTTCTGCCAAAACCTGCTTGCTTTGCTATGCACATTCACTAAATATTGTCTTTTCATATGCAAGTGTCTTTCTCTGCTGCAGGGCCTGATATATCCAGAGGGTTAGCATTTAGGAAATCATTTCATTTGCAGTAGGCAGCTTACAGAGGGCAAATGAGGCACAGTGATAACAATGCTGTGTTGTGTGAAGCAAGCGCAAGCACAGCCAACCTGCTCCTGCTTCCCTCTCACCCAGCTGAACACAGCACCAAAATAAATGCCATGATGTTTGTATGCTGCCAGGCCAGTCTGTTGGTAAGACCATATGTGCTGTTATTCCCAGTTGCCTCAGGCTCCCTGATAGTCCTTACTGCCCATGAGCCAGCTCACACACTAGCTAGCCCGAAGGGAGAAAATTGGAGAGAATGTATAAGAAGGGAGAGAATGGTGTCCTGGTTCCATCTGAGACTACAAAAGGTTCTGGGATGGGTTTGGAGGTTCTGTGGAGTCAAGCATGGTGAGGTAGTGCTTGTTCTGCTGACTGGGAGAGGTCCCTGGACTGAGCCAGTTCCAGAACCATGCCTGGACTTCGCCTGGGGGGGACTCAGCTGCAGCAGTCCGGAGGAGATCCAGGGGCAGGGGCAGAGATAAGCAAGCAGTGTGTATGGCTCAGATTCCTGTCTCTGCTGCTCCCTGGTGATGGGGATACCCCCTTAGGATGCACAGCAGAAACAGTAGATGTGCTATTAAAATACCTATCAAACCACCAGCAAACTAACATGAAGAGATGAAGCGCTGCTTTCTCAGCACTCACAGCTGGTGGGAGTGGAAGCCTTTAACAGAGATGTTGCTGCTTTGGAGAGAGTTGTTTCCAGTGTAGTTTCCTAATCCCAACATGGGAACATCCATCCCTTGCTGATGCCAACCAGTCCTTCCAAGGCCAAACTCTGCTCAGTGATGCCACAAACCAGATGTAGCTACTGCTAGGACTTCCCTGGCACAGTTGATCATCTACCCTGCTTGTGTTAGGTCTATTCTTTCCATGTGCATCCTTATACCAGGTAACTCCTTAGAGAAAGCTTCTGAGCAGGACTCTTTCAGCTGAGTCAAAGGAAACTTCTTGTCTTTACACTTTATCTCCTCCTTGTAATCAAATAAATGCCTGTAATCAATGTGAAAATGTTGCCAGCAAGAAGATTTGGTCAGACCTGGGTAATGTTTGGCTAAATTTAGACTGACTAGCTGATTAAAAGGACTCTGTGTATGATTTTGGGAAAGGAAATTGTATCTTGCAACAAGCAGCCAGTTACTTTGCTTAATTAAGATGGCACTAAGCATAATTCAGAATTCAGTACAGACTGGAGAACGTCTTCCTCGTGCCACCCCACAGGCCCAGTCACACTCAGCGCTTCCTCAAGCAGTGAGTGGGTTTGCTCTGTGACTCCGCAGCTGGCCTTTCTTCTACTAAATTTTTCACTGCAACTTTTTCACTTGTGGTGATAGTAGGAACAGGTCTGTTGTGGTGGCAGGTCCTCTCCCTCCTCCTCCCTCCAGCAGCTCCCTACACCCTGCACTGTGTTTCTCCTCAGTCCCACAGAGCCATGACAAGAACCGCCATTAAGGAGGCAGAGCCCAATGGGGCCATTGCAGCTCCCGAAGAGATAGAAAAGGAGGAGATGGAAGAGCGAGGCCAGTGGAGCAGCAAAGTGGAGTTCGTGCTGTCCGTGGCTGGGGAGATCATTGGACTGGGAAATGTGTGGAGGTTCCCATACCTCTGCTACAAGAACGGCGGCGGTAAGTTCTCAGTATGAGTTGTCCTTGGTCTGTAGGTGCTGCAAGATACACTTGTGTACCTGGGTCTGTTTCTCCTACACCTTGTGTGCCCCCATACACATTCCCTTACTGTCTACTCCAGCACATTGCCTCCTGCCAAAACCAGGACCTGAGCAGCACAGGGAGGTGAATCCAGCTCCCCAGTGGGTGCTGTTTCTCAAAGCCACTCTGTCAGGTTCCGATTACAGATGGATCTTTCAGGAGCTGAGCCCTCCCAGGAGCTCTTCAAGGATCTTGGGTGTTTAGAGGCACAGATGGTCTTCTGAAATAAGTTGTGAGGGATCAGAAAGCCAGCAGCAGCTTCCTTCTACAGCATTATCTTTCCCACCATGCCTGTTACTCCCACCTCTCTCAGGTCATTGACATGGGAGGAAAAGCTGTGATGGTGTCAGTATCTTTGCCAAAGCCTGGCACCTGGGTACCCACTTCCTTCTCCAGAGAACTTGAACTCCCACCAGCTCCTCTCACAGGACTGGGTGCCCCGTAGTTATGATAGAGACATGGTGCTTTGTTATGTCAGTACAACTCAGTTGGCTCCAGAAACGGTGGATGGCATCTGCTGAAGCACCTTGGCTTGTCTTATAGGCAAATATAAGACAGAAAGGCCATCTTTGAAAACATATCTGGGAAGGGTTTTCTCAGAGGGTGGGAAGAGGAGGATGCAGCTTCCCCTTCCCCAGGAGCAGTTCTCCCAGTTGTCAACTCACTGCTTGGGAAATTTGTCCCCAGGAAGAGTCTATTCTCTTCCCTTTTGTTTCTTGTGTGACTGCCCCTTTCACAATAACAATGCAATAAAATCATTAAGTCGTTAAAAATATTTTTTCTCACAGCAGTAACATGTAACTGGGAAGGAAGAAGGGAATAACTGACTGTCACTAGCTTTTGTTAGCATGTTCCCCTTGCCTTAGACTTCCTTTCCCTGCAGACCATGTCACAAAAGCCATTCTTGCCCATATGCTGTGAGCTGTCACCGATGGATTACTGATTCAGCTGTTATTCATCCCAAGATTACCAAATTCCTGTCCCCCATGCAGTTTCTGGAGTTCTTCCAAATCAAGCTGGAGCCAATACAAAATCTCCTCTGGGCCAAATGGGGGTTGGATAAGAAGATGGTTTAAGAAAATGGAAGGAGTTTTTACTTAAACCTTGGGATGGTTTTTAGCAGATCCTCTGGCGTCCTTCTTTTTGGTTTTGATGACAGGCACTGGAAGCAACAAAAGCAAGTCAGAAGGGCACAGGATAGCAAACACTGGTTCTGCACCTGATTGAGCAGCCTGTTCTGCAGTGGTGCTTTAAACAAAAGTCATATATTTTCCACAGAAAATTCCTTTCTGGGCTCAGATGATACCTTTATAGTGTATGTCTATAGCATCCAGTTCAGTAGTCCTTGTAATTTGTATGCTAATTAGTGTGAAAAGGCTATGCTGTTCATTTTAATTATCCCTTTTTTTTACCACTTTGGATTATCTAATGCTGTGGTTCAGAAGCCAACAAGGCTAGGCTTAGGAAAGATTAGGATGGAAGAATCCTTTTCTCCCAGCTCACACACTGCCATTGCAGAAAGTATGCTATGACTGTAGAAGGTACATTTTTCTCTCCAGTGCTCCAGGGAACCACATGGCCAACAAACTAGTATGGGACAACACACTGTCTTTCCCATGACGCTAAAAGATATCCTCACCATTGCAAAAACCCTTGAAGTTGTTGCAAAAAAAGGCATTTGCCATTTATAAGTGCTCCACCATTCCCAAATTGGAGAATGGTGTCCTGCCACTTTACCTTCAGAAGCAGTGAAACAGTTATAAAGTTGTAAAGACAGATGACATAAAAACAATTGTGGTACCTTTCTGTAAAGCAACTGAGTGTAAATCTATGTATGGTTTCACTTCAAATTTTATCTAACTGCTCTGCATCCTGAAGTTGCTATAGAATCATAAGGAAAAGGGATCTATTTCTGGGGCCCTTCTCAGGGCTTCCCTTCCCAGTGGAGCAACAAACTGGGGAGGAGATGGCAGCTGGAGTATCAGCTGGTAACAGCCTGGGAAGGATAAGGGAGACAAGTCAGGAAGGATGTAAGAAAGCCCTGATAGCTCGGGATAAAATGGGTCAGCCTCTGAGACATAACACCAAAGTAGAGGGTCTGAGCCTGCTGGAAGTCTCGTTGATATGCAGGATAGTAAAGTTCTCCTGCAGATTTGTCATGAAGATGTCTTGTAACACCGAAGGAGCCGCTGCCTCTGGTTTAGCATAGGCAGTTCCCTCTCCCCACTCTGCAAACCTGGATGGAGGCTGTGAGCCGGCCTCCCTGCCTCCAGCCTCAGGTCCCCCACAGCTCCGGCACAGCTGTGTTTAGGGGAAATCTGGATGCAGCTTGTTATTGTAACATTGCTGGCTTAAAAACAAGAGGAAATGTTCCTAATTGCTAATTATCCCTCATGAGAAGGAATTTCAGCGCAAATGGCTGTGCTGGCAGGGGAGCAGCAAGCCTGGGGACAAAGCCTGTTCCTGCTGAGGACAGAGCCCTCATCTCTGCTGCCCACACCGGAGCTGCTCCCCAGGCACTGGTGGCAGGAGATGCTCGTGTCCAAATTTTACTGTGTGATGGAAGGACCCCGACTGTTGTTGAAACAGGGAAGGCAGCTGCCCTGGCCTGCTTTGCTTATGCTGTCTGTCTTTGGAGGGGCGTTAAACTGTGAAAACCTCACACTGATGTTGAAAGTCTATGAGACAACAGAAGGGAAGCCGGCAGAGAAGCTGAGATCTCAGGAGCATTTTTGAGCAGAACAGCGAAAGTACTGGGTGTTTCGGTTCGGCAGCAGAACCAAAGAGAAGAGGAAAAAAAATGTACAGGTGGCTGAACAGGGTGTGTAACTCGTTTTCTTTTTTTTTTTTAGTTTGTCTTTTTTCTGCTGCATTGTTTTTGTTGGTCTTTCTTTTTAGGGAAACGACTGCTGTCTCTCTCCCTCCTTTTCATTAAAGGTTAATCTGAGGGCTATTTCAGGCTGATTTCTCTTAAGACATTTTTCTTCATTTTAATGAAAAATTGACCGAAGAGAGACACTGAACTTTTTCATTTTGAAAAGACTTGAAAGTTACTCTCTTGCCATCCCCTACTTCCATTCTTCTAGTGCAAACTACTTGTTAAATTTGATGTGAAATTTGTCTCGAGTATTTTATATCCCAGCAAATTTATTATTTATCAAGAAATGTCACTAGCCTCTGGGTTTGTATCCTCTGAGCAAGTTTTGTTGTCACTCCCAGGACAGGCAGAACAAACGTGGTCGTGTGAAACAAGGGCTCCTTGTGCTTTGCCCAACTCCTGCTGGAAGTGAGCACGAGACGGGGAGTGACAGCAGGGACATCTTCTCCAGCGTGGTCTTTTCTCCACCTGGCTCCTCCTTACCTCTAGGCTCTGGCTAAGGCCGAGTGCAGCAGTACTGCAGTAGCACACAATGGACCAGACTTGTGTTTTTCCAACAACTGATGGAGTTAGAGAACGTGCTCTTTTGCACAGGCCACACAGTTAATTCAGAGAAATATCTGTGATTATCAAACCCAGCTGGGGCCCCAGATATCTGGCAAGAGTTATGGGGGGCAAGGTTTTAAAGAGTATCCTGAGGCAGTATCTCACCCCTCTCTGCAGGAGCCTTCCTCATCCCCTACCTCATCTTCCTCTTCACCTGTGGGATCCCGCTCTTCCTCCTGGAGACGGCGCTGGGGCAGTACACCAGCCAAGGAGGAGTCACTGCCTGGAGGAAGATCTGTCCCATCTTTGAAGGTGAGTCAATTACGGGAATTGCTGGTAGCGTTTTCTAAGAATTAGTGACTCAGAGCCTCTTTTGGAAATGTTATTCTCGTTCCCTCTTTCTTTCTTTCTTTCTTTCTTTCTTTCTTTCTTTCTTTCTTTCTTTCTTTCTTTCTTTCTTTCTTTCTTTCTTTCTTTCTTTCTTGTCTGTCTGTCTGTCTGTCTGTCTGTCTGTCTGTCTTTTTCTGTCTTCCTGTCTTTCTTCCTGTCTTTCTTCCTGTCTTTCTTCCTGTCTTTCTTTCTGTCTTTCTTTCTGTCTTTTTTAATTCTCCCTCCCTTCCTCTCTCTCCCAGCCTTGTTGTCTCTCCTGGTACCTACTGTGTATGCAGGGGCAGCACGGTGGCTCCTGTGGGTGACCAAGGGCGAGTGGTACTGGCTGGGGGCTGCACTGCCTCAGCTTTGAGGAGAGAAGATGGAGTTGTTGATAGACAGATGCCTCCATGGGGGCTGGGACAAATGCTGAAGAGAGAAGAGGATGAGGCTGATGTCCCGCAAACTGGGGTTGTCACTGCACCCACTGCTTGGACAGCCTGGAGCTGGGCTGGAGCTAAGGCATGTGTCTAAGAACCAGGACTGCTGAGTTTGTTTTCTTCTGGAGGAAGATTGCTAAACGGCTTTAAGCTGTTAATGAATTTAACTTTCACAATTCTCCTGTCCAGATAAGAGCATGTTACACCCATTTCACTCACAGAGAAACTTGTGTTCAGGCAGATTAAAGACCTGCACAAGGCCTGGAGGTGGACAGCAGCGGTATCCCTAAAGGTGCTGACAAGCAATTTTAAACAGATGAATTGGGACTTTCTGACCCAATGACCTTTCTGGTGTACCAGAGAGTGATGGGTCCAAGGGGGACCCAAGGGCAGAGATCATCTCCTGTATCTGTACTTTTGCCCCAACACCGTACTTTATGCTTGGTGTACGTCAGCAGCAGAAACCCTGAGTCTTTCCAGAAGGAGGAAACTCACTTGCATTTCTTTTCTTTCAAGGCTACAGCTGGTTTTCCTGCAGGAGAGGCAGTGTAATGCAGTGACACATTACTGACAGAAAAATATTTTCCCATCAGTGAAAAGTTTTCTCTCTCTGTTCCACCATAGAGCAGTCTAGAGATACCAGCATTTCCTGTCCTCACGCACAGTCATAAATCCCTTCTCTTTCCCAGAGGTAGGTCTCATCCTATTCTCTAGTGACCTATGTGGTTGGCATTGCACCCCTCTTGCTATGTCATGGACTACGTCTTTTTTCGGGGCCGAGCTCAACGTTTTGCTATCTGGTTGACAGACTTCTCGAAGGCCTTTGCTTTCCTTCACAGGAATTGGATATTCCTCACAAGTCATCGAGACCTATCTAAACATCTACTACATCATCATCTTGTCCTGGGCACTCTTCTACCTGTTCAGCTCCTTCACCACGGTGCTACCATGGGCCAGCTGCAATAACCCCTGGAACTCAGGTACGCCTTCCTCTGTTTGGCTTCTGGTGGGAGCAGGGGTAGGAGGTGGAAACCTGCTTTTCAAACTGATTCCTCTTCCCGCTTCCCACTTCCCAGACATTGTTTGTGTTTTGTAGAAAATACTAGTTTTACTTGTCTAAACATATTTTTACTGTAGGTGAATGTCTTGGTTTCTGACGTTGTAGTGGTACTGTGAGCTTCACAGAGTGTAGGCCAGGGGGGCAGCTCCCATGAGGTGCTCTGTGACTCCTGTGAAGGCAGCAGTCTTCATTCACCATGGGCAAGTGCCAGGAGCAGTGAATGGTCTGGCCCTGTGCTTAGCAGTAGAGGACAGTAAGGCTATTTCTCCACGGAGATATTTTGGTCATTGAGATTTCACTGAAAAGTCCTCGTTTTCTGGGAAGTAGTATGGCTGGGTTAGGGATAGTTTTCCACCTAGAGCCCTCCTCACAAGGCAAGAGCTTTTCATTAGCTCTGGCACAACAATTGCTCTTACAATTCCCTTGTGTTACTCCACTCCTTCAGAGCTAGTGGAGCAGTAGCTGTCATGCACTCAGCTGTTATCCTTTGCACACTCAGCTTATGGCTAAATCAGCCCAGGCCTGCACTGGAGGATTTGCCAGTGCAAGTCTCCCAGTGCAGGAATCAGGAGCACAAAACTCTTTAAGCACTCTTCTTCTGGTCTAATCCCTTTGTGTTGGCAAGGGGTCTCAGCTCGTCATGTCTACAGCTCACAAAACTGTGCCCATCAGTGAAGACCTGGCTTTGGTTTAAGGCACCTGGACTGTTTCTGGGAAGTGGAATAGATGTGAGGCATCCTTCATGGATCTGACAAGGCTTGACAGGCATTTTTTACCACACTGAACAGGTTGTTTTGCTTTCACTGCAAAGCCAAGCTGGAAAGGGATTTGGCAGCAGCACGATTCCCTCCCTTTTTTTCTTGGCTGTGATGATTCATTCCTGTGATGTGTTAAATTTCCCCACCCTATGGGCCATTTACTCACAGCTTCCTCTGCCCCTACATCCCAGCAGAGGTAAGCAGCCTTGCAAAAGTGGATCTGATTCCTTCAGCTCCCTCAACATGTTGTATTTCTTATTTTTTTTGTGAGGAATGCCACAGATGCTCTCTTCACATGCAGAGGCTTCCCAGCTGGAGCTGGGCTTCCTCTGTTTTTCTGTGGACCATCTTTTGCTTGCCAAATGCGTGATGAAGTGCATTTCTTGGATGCGTGGCATCTCCTCCATTTTAAGCAATTTTACGCTATGTGACAGAGTTGGGTATGGTGTAGTGGAACATGAAGGCAATTGTGTTTGTGAACATGTGCATGTATGTGTGGATAGTGAGTGATCTGTGGTGTGGAAGGAGAATGAGATTTTGTATTTTTGCATTTTTTGGCTACCTATAGTGGCTATCCCACAATAATCTACATTTTGCAGCCATCTGTTTCTATTTGGCAGGGGATTGCTCCCCCTTCCCTTCTCTCCTTCCCCAAGTCCTCTGACTACTCCTGTACTGGAATTCATAGCCAGGGAGAGCCAGGCTTTAATGAGATGTTTAATCAGATACAAGAGTTTAACAAGATGCTCTATAGCACAGGGTGATGAGCCTGTGTGCAGTCAGCATGAGGGTTAGGGTACAGAGAGGAAGGAGCATCCCTCATGAAGGAGCCTTGGAGAATTTCTCTAGCTCATTGGCTTCCTTTTCTTTTGGTAGATCTCTGTGTGGACTTTCTGAATAGCTCCAGCTGGGACAACAGGACCACGCCTGCAAATGCCACCTCCTCAGTGGTTGAGTTTTGGGAGTACGTGATCACTTTCCCTCTGTTCAGGCTCCTCTCTTGTCCAGAGGCTGAAGCTGTAGAACTATGCTCGTGCAGGAAGGGGTTCCCTCAGGCCAAGTGAGGTGCCATGTGTCAGAACCAGGGACATGGGGAGCACAGTGCATGGAGCTGCCAAAGAGATCATCATGGATCCCAGGTGCATGAGGACTGGGTGCACCCCAAAGGCTGCTCGCAGCAGTGTGCCTGCCCAGGGGGCTCATGTGGCTCATGTGCATGCATGCACGTGTTCTGACACTGAGGTGTCTGGGTGAAAAAGAAGTACCAAAAGAAGATGAAGACTTTCTGTAAGCAGGGTGTACTTGTGTTGGGTGGCAAGCATGAGAAGTCAGGGCAGACTGATCAGTCCTCCGTAGTGAAACAGAAATGGACAAAACTGCCATTTCACATCAGACCGTGTCTTGCTGAAGGGAAGAGGTCTGTCTGGCTGCTCTGTCTTTGTACCTGGGGAGGAGACATCTGAGGCAGATGGATGAGACACCAGATGGGTGTTCAGGGAGATTCAGCTATGGGTCTGGAGGCAATAGGACACCTCTGAAAGGAGGAGTCCTGCACCAGGCCACACAGTGTCTTGGACAGGCTTCTCACTGCAGCCCAGAGAGGAATCTGCTTTGGATGGAGAAGTGTCTGCCTGGCAGCTGCCAGGGTAACGGAGCAATGTGGGGCAGGTGAAGATTTCATCCTGTGTGGGTCTGATGGGCACACTGCAGTGGGCTGGGAGAGCGGGAGAGCTTGGACTAGCTGCAGGGCATGGTGGAGCAGCATCCATGGGAATGACAGAGAAGCAAGCCCTTGGCAATGCTGGGGTGATTTGTTCATCTAGGAGCTGGGGCAGAGGTGTTGTGGACAGTCTGTTAAGTCTTTTCATGGGGTGATATGGCAAAGGTCTGTGTGGATTAATGGGATCAGGGATGTTAATGCTTCTCTCCCTGTCCCTGGACACATGCAGGAAACGAGTCCTGGGGCTCACGGATGGTATTCACAAACTGGGCAGTGTGCGCTGGGAGCTGGCTCTGTGTCTCCTGCTGGCGTGGATCATCTGCTACTTCTGCATCTGGAAAGGGGTCAAGTCCACAGGAAAAGTAGGAACAGAGACTGTCCTCCTCATCCATAAGCTTTCTCATACCCATCTTACACTTCTTTCCCAATCTCTTTTCTCTGTTCGTGAAGTAGAGGCTGGAGACTCACAGTCAAACCTAAGATCTGGTGGGTTCATACTGATTTATATTGTTTGTATTTGACCCATAAGAGGAAGAGAAAAACAGGTCAAATGGAGAGGGAAAAGCAGCAAAAGAGCTGGGAACTGATGGAAATCTTAGGTCACCTTTGTCCTTGCAGACACCTATGATGGCTGATGGATACTCCACAAGTGCCCATAAGAACTGTCCACTCATCAGTGTGTTGTCCCGGTGTGGCTTATGTTTGTGTTTTTAGCTAGATCCTCTTCAGTATCAAGCTTTCTATCTCTGGCAGTAATTAAACACTTAAGCAAAAGAGACAAGCTTCTACCTGCAACTATCTCAGTGAATAGATCATTATTTTCTCCTGCTTCTTTATCCTGCAAAATACTTGGGGTAGCGGAGATGTCTTTGTGCTTTCCTTTGTGCTCTCCTTTGCCCTCTTTCTGGCTCTGTGGTTTTTGGCTCAGCAGGCTGCTTTGTGCATTTTGCTGGTCAGGCTGGAGCCAGTGCCCCCTCCTAATGTTGCTCCCATTGATCAGGTGGGCTGGTTATCCTTCTGGGGTGATGAATGTGGTGTGCCTCGGGGTGGCTGGTAGGGACTCAGCTACAGCCTTGATTTGTTCAGGGCCTCCTTCCTCCCTGGAGCTGTGATAAGATGGGTGAGTTATTAACATAAGGGCTGGCTCTCGTGAGCATCCAGGGGATGTCCTGACAACAAAGAGAGGGGTGCCAAATTTTGCAGCAGCCTTCTTCCTCCAAATTAGTATCCCTAATACTGGCAGATGTTCCCTGTAGTACCACACATCTGTGTTTCAGTGCCAAATCCCACCTTAACACCACACTGGGCCCCTGTTTCAACAGAGCAAAGCAAAAGCTTGCTCTGCTCACCACTGCCTCTTGCTGGCGTTGAACTGTGTCATTCATCACTTCCCAAGAAGAGAGAGTCAGATTCCACATCTGTGGGGAGAGAGGATGCTCTGCATTTCAAATTGTCACTCTCTGACGCTCCATGTACGTTGATTTCATAACACAGTGCCACCTTCACAAGAGGTGTCCTTCTGGTCTGGGGAGGCTGGGTCTGGGAGGCTGCTTGGTCTGCATGGAAATTTAATTGCTTTGTCCCAGATTCCCTTCAGCCCAGTCCCTTCGCTTCACCCAGCGCTGCCGAGGCACAGGGAGTTTGCCTTCCAGGAGAAGGCTGAAGTTCATTTGGTCTGGCTGGGACAGCTGGTTTGGCAAAGTCAGCCCAGATAGCGAGAGGAAGCAGTGAGCTCAGGCAGTAGCTGTCATGATTTTCCTGGGGCCACAGAAGGTTTTCACATCACATGCTTAGGATACAGGACCTACTTTTTCCTGGCCAGATGTTATGGACACGGTGCAGTAACGCAGGGTGGGTTCTTCTGTCCCAAGACATGCCACAAACCAGGCAGGCCAGCTGTCCCCTCTGCCGGCAGTCATAACGAGTTTTGCAGGAGCACTGTCAAAAAATTCAGCTCCTTTTTTCTTTTTTCTCCCTGACTGCATGTTAGGACAGACAGTAGGGAGGTCCCAGGAACTCTGGGTATGTACAAAACTTCGTTCACCCATTGCAGAGTAAACAATGCTGTGCTTGGAAAAAGGACTGTGCTCATCAGACAGCCCTTCCAGACCCTTGTGCTTAAGCTTCTGTGATTTAAGGAGTCTGAACTTAAAGAAACAATGGTAACATCAGGAAAACAATGTCAGATAACTCCAAGAAGACTCATTTTCACTGTGAGCCTTTTTCGTTTATTCATTTTGCCTACTCTTATACACATTCCATCTTTCCTTATGCAATCAGTTGATCTGTACAGATGTTCACCAGCAGTGATTTATGAAGGTAGATTTTCACACTTGTGCCAAAAATGCTCATATCCTCATTCAGCCAGGGAGCAGCGAAAGTGCCACGTGCTGTGACTAATTTTGCCAATTATCGCTAGGCAGCAACAACTTCATTTTTGACCCCTTACTTTGAATCCATAGAGTAAACAGCTTTTCATGTTACTTGGATGAATTGTAGTACTGAATGCATGTTAAGAAATTGCAGTTTGCTCACGGATATTTTGCAAACAAAAAAAAATGTTAAATTAGGCAATGAAATAGAGATGATTAATTCTACTGTAATGTCTGTTTACATCTCACGCAGGAAGATGTGAAAAGAGGGCTTTACAGAAAAAATAGTCTGTGTTTCCTTGACGAGCTTTGAGGATCCCGGTGCGTCCATTTTTCAGCAGTGAGCTCAGAGGCATTGGAGGGATGAGGGAGCCACACGAGCACCCCCTGGAAATGCAGTGTCTCAAATTGGGCAGCAAAAGTTGCTATTTAATTTGGAAAACCCTTGCTGGGAATGGGATCATTTTAATAACTCCTCATTAAAACTCAGTGACAGGAAGAGACCTAGGTTTCTTTTGCAGCTCTAGATAGATGAAGAGAACAGCTTGAGAGCAGGGAAATGATGATGACGGGAAAGGAAAAATAGCAAGAGCAACCAGTGACACAGCCTTGGGTGAGGAACAGAACGTAGATTAACAAAATCACCGCTGAGATGCAACCTTGATTAATTCCTTTCCCACCCCACATCCTTGTTAGCAGTAGCAGCCATGGCCAGCGGCAGAGTTATAGAATTATAGAACGAATTAGATTGGAAGAGGCCTCAAAGATCACCCAGTTCCATCCCCCTGCCGCGGGCAGGGCTGCCACCCACCGGATCAGGCTGCCCAGGGCCCATCCAACCTGGCCCTCAGCACCTCCAGGGATGGGGCACCCACAGCCAGAGAAGGTCAGCTGTGCCAGTGCCTCACTGCCCACTGAGTAAAGAACTTTTTCCTAACATCTAACCTAAATCTCCCATCTTTCAGTTTAAATCCATTCTCCCTTTTCCTATCACTATCTACATGCGTAAAAAGCTGGGACATCTGCAAGGCTGCAGACAGGAGGAGGTGATGCCTGCAGCCCCCACCAACCCTCTCTGGTTTCTCTGCAGGTCGTGTACTTCACCGCCACCTTCCCCTACGCCATGCTCCTCATCCTGCTGATTCGGGGCGTCACGCTGCCGGGTGCTGCCGAGGGCATTGTGTTTTACCTGAAGCCGGACATCTCCAGGCTGGCAGACCCGCAGGTGGGTGGGGGCAGGCCTTCTGCAGGGGAGGCCTTCAGGCCAGGGGGACCTCCTTATGGGGCTGAGCGAGGCCCCGTCCCCACGCAGCTCAGCCTCTCTGCTCGCGTCTGCAGCATATGGGCATATTAGGTCATTGCTACTCATGGGCTCAGCAAAAACGGAGGAGCGCATGAAATATTCAGCACGTAGCAGATGGTTTTGCTGGGTCTTAAATGCAAATAATTAAGAAAAGGTGGGGGGGAACAATCTACCACTCTCTGTTTCTTCAGGCCCGCTGAGCGCTTTGCTTGGCTGGGACCAGCCACGTGCCAGCAACACGTGCCCCAGTGGGCAGCGGGGTCGCTTCCCCCATGTGGGGGGGCAGCACCCAGGGCCCCCACCCCATAGACCCCTGTGCCTGTGCCAGCACCTCTCTGCCACAGCTGCCCTCCCCGATTGGGCTCAGCAGTGTGTGCAGGCTGTCCGTGCAGTCCCGTGGAGGTGCTAATGCAGCCCCCCAGCCCCAAGGAGGGTGTTTAAATGACATTGCTGCTAATTGTTTTGCCACTAAATCTTTTCGTGGAGGCAGCCAAGCAATATGCTTAGCCCGCAGCCTTGGCTTACCCCCCGCATCTTCCCAGATGGCCAAAGCCCCAGCCGCTCCCAAACCAGCTGCCAAACACGCTGTCTTCCCCCAAATGGCTTTCAGATGCAATTATGTGTTGTCAATACAAAATCTGTGGTGCGCTGAACACAAGAGCCAGCCGAACATAAATGGCATTTTAATATCAAAATAAATAAGGGGGGGTGATGGGGGCCGAGTGTGTTTTATTCACGGCTGGAGCTTATTCACTGCAAACCTCCCAGCCTTTTAAAGCCTAAACAAAGCCGATGTGGTCTTCCCAAGCTGCTGCAAGGAAGCATAGCGGGAGTGAGGAATTCTGCTATTGATCTCAGACAGTGCAAAGCGTGGGTGTGAGGCAGGATGTGTGCGTGTGCCCGTGCCTGAAGGACTCCTCTGTGTGCGCGTGGCTCTGAGAGATTCACATGGATCTAAGCAGCAGAGCCCAGGCTGGGATTTTCTGCAGGCTGCCAAATGGCAGCTGCCTGGCTGTTTGCAGCTTAGAGGAAAAAGAAATGGACAGAAAGGTGGGCCGTGTTCCCTCCTACCTGTTACCCTGTAGCTCTGGCAGGGCATGGGAGCTGTGCTGAACTTCGCCCTGCAGTGCTTTGGGAGCACTTCCTCGGGGTGAGGGCTGGAGCAGAGCTGAAGGAGCTCACTCAGCTTTTCCCTTGCAATGCCAAGGATTTGTCTCCACCCAAAACATAAAGGCAAGGGGTGCAGGAACTATGCCAGGCACTGGGCAGTGCCCTTGTGCCACTGTGATGTGCAAATACAGTCCCATCAGGAGCCTTTTCTGAGAGATCTTTCAGTTTGATAGCTCTTTCCCAGGGAGGTATCCCAGTTTCTGCATCAGTTCATGCAGTTTGTTCAGCACTGATGGAGGGGTTGTTGCCAGACAGGGCACAGCCACTTGTTTATTTTTTCCCCACTGACCTTCTCTGTTCCAGGTCTGGATGGACGCAGGCACTCAGATTCTCTTCTCATATGCCATATGCCAGGGGTGCCTGACAGCTCTGGGCAGCTACAACAAATACACCAACAACTGTTACAGGTAAGAGGAGCCAGGCTCCTTACATCCTTCTGGGAATTTGCTTAGAGACAAAGAGCATAGGGCTGCGCCTGAGGAAGGCTCTATCCACAGGGGAGACCTTAGGCAGTGTTCTTTTCAGTAAAGAGGTACTCTGAATTTGGAAGACTCAGCATAGGGATGGAAAGTGATTAGGGGAACAGAGGAGCTCCAGAGAATTGTTTTAGCAGTGCTCTCCTGCATGAGTCAGCTTGGAAATTAGAGGGATTGGAGGAGGAGGAATGGAAGTGGAGCGTGCCCAGCCACTGTGGAGACACCACAGGCTGTTTTGATGGGCTGAGTGAGCAGGGGCTGTGTGGCCAGCTCTGCTGTCACTTGCTAGGCAGGGGAGATGGTACAAAGATGATGATGGTTGGGCCCCCTGTCTCCAGTGCTTTACTAACAGCAGGGTAATGTACTGCCAGTGGCATTTTGATCCCATCAAGGAGATTAATCAAGTCTGTCTGGCCTCCTCCTTGCCCTTGAATTACAGTTCTGTTTTCTCCATGGCATGACATAAAGCTCAGTGAAGCCATCAGGACCATTTCTGACACATTCCTCAGAGCCCTCAGGAGTTGGGTCTCTGTTATTCCTTCCAGTGTTGCTCTAGTTCAGATGATGGGAAAATTTAACAGTACTCTGGAGACATCAGTCATCTCCTCTGCCCTTCTCAAAGAGGTGCTGCTGTGGCTGCTGGCCAGGCAGTCAGTACTTTCCCATTGCTCCCCACAATGTGTCTGTCACCATTGGAGCAGTGCGTTGACACCTTCCTCTGCTGTTTTGGGTGCCTTGCGCTGTCAGCCTGACTCTGGGTATCTCTCCAGCCCAAGTGCACCAAGTGTCTGTGCTACCCCATAGCAGTGGGTGCTGGCTGTGGAGGGAGCTGAAGAGCAGCACTGGCACTCAGTGCTGTCTGTCTGTCTGTCTGGGGAAGCTGAGTACAGGAGTGACCCCAGGTGGGCCCACCGTGCAGAGGGAAACAATGTGCTCTCTCGTCTCCTCCCACAGGGACTGCATCATGCTCTGCTTCCTGAACAGTGCCACCAGCTTTGTTGCCGGCTTTGCCATTTTCTCTGTGCTGGGCTTCATGGCTCGGGAGCAGGGCGTACCCATTGCAGAAGTGGCTGAATCAGGTAGGTTTATCCAGCAGAATTCAGAGCCCAAGGAGGTGAAGTGAAGCCCAGGATGTTTTCCAACCTTCTCTATCACCATGGTGTCTGCAGCGAGGTCTGTAGAACCAGTGCTCCCAGATGTGACCATGCTGCTGTCTGTGCAGGTCCTGGCCTGGCTTTCATAGCATACCCAACAGCAGTAACGATGATGCCGGTGTCTCAGCTCTGGTCCTGCCTCTTCTTTCTCATGCTGATCTTCTTGGGACTGGACAGCCAGGTACAGCAATCAAACCCTCCTCATCCCACACCCAGGTGCCTGTTGCTGTTCTGAGCAGCTCCTGATGCACATGGGAAAGAATTAGGTGGTTATGTGCTTTACCTCAGACACATTCTCCACACTGCCCACAGCCCTTTCATACCATGGGTGCCCACAGCCAGGGCTGAATGGAAGCCAGGGGGCACGTGTGGTGGCATCTCTGCTTGGCATCCTTCTTCTCACGTGTCTGTGAGGGTGTTTGAGCTTCATGCTGGCCAAGCTGTCTTGGAATAAGTCTCAAAAGTCTTGAGGAAAGAAGGACAGAGAGAGAGAGCACATGCTTGGGGAAGGGGAGACACTGGGCTTTGCGACGTGTCTTCTCCTGCAGTTTGTCTGCGTGGAAAGCATGGTGACAGCTCTTATTGACATGTTCCCGGGAGTGTTTCGGAAGAAAGGACGTCGGGAGCTGCTGATCCTGGCCATCGCAGTGATATGCTACCTGCTGGGCTTGCTGCTGGTCACGGAGGTAAGAAAAGTAGAGCTGGACTACAACCAAGCACTAGAAACCCTGCTAGACTGCTCTGGAGGAGCACTTAGAGGCAGCAGGCTTGTCTTTGATGCTTTTATTTATTCTTCTTTTCTGATGCATTAGCTGGTAATGGCTTTAAGTTGTGCCAGGAGAGGTTCAGGCTGGATATTAGGAAAAAAATCTTCTCAGAAAGAGTGATGAGGTATTGGAACAGGCTGCCCAGGGAAGTGGTGGAGTCACCATCCCTGGAGGTATTTAAGAAAAGAGTAGATGTCACACTGAGTGACATGGTGTAGTGATATGGTGGTGATGGGTTAATGGTTGGGCTAGATGATCTTAATGGTCTTTCCAAACTTAATGATTCTGTGATTCTGTGTCTCTCAGCCAGTGCTGCTGGTTTCATGATGCTCCTGCACTCTATATGAAGCCACAGATCTGAGCTTGCCACAGAGATGGCCCAGCAGCCTGTTGAGGCTGCCTGACCTACAGCTTTATGCAAATACCACCTTGCTCAGACAAGCTGAGCTGAACTCACAGAAGCTGTTCCAAGTGCAGCAATCATGTACTGGCTACTTTGCGTGAGGAGCAGGACGACAGGAGGGAAGGATGGGTTAATGAACGTACCATCACCTTGCCTGGGCCCAGGGAGAGCCTGATGTCTCTGGACCAGAAGCAGCAGAGTTGTACTGATGCAATGCTATGCATGTGTTTTTGTTCTGCTCTGCAGCTGATAGCCAAGCACCTCTGCTTGCACGATGCAGTGCTTTGCATGCATGCCACACACATGGGAAGGGGCTTAGCCCTCTGACACATTGCCTCCACTCGCTGTGTGGTGACAGCTAATTCCTTCTACATCTCTTGGCCGCTGCTGAACAATCCTCCAGCAGTATCCTGGCTAAGGGTTCGCTGAAGGCAGCTCCCCCTGTGATCAAGAGAGCTTGGCTGTGGGAAACTGAGTTCAGGGATCCCGTGGCTTTGATATGCCCCTCATGTGGAGGCATCTGCACCCATCATTGAGGGACATCGCCTTATATGTGGCAGGATGAAAGGGTAACTGCTACTGTTCTGCTACTCTATCAGTGGCTAGAGTCCTTCAGCACTGTTGGAAAGCATCTGCTTGACTTCTATTGGCATGGCTTTCTCTTGGAAAAAAATGCATGAAAATATGATGAAAGACTGAGCTGCAGAGCTAGCTGATGGCAAGTAGGCAGGGCTCAGCCCATAGGTAGGGGCAGCAGGGGAGCAATGTGCCTCTGTCATCATGGGGCATGGACTCTGAGCAATATGTAAAAATGGGTGTAGCTGAAATAAGGTGTCTGAATATCCTGATCATCAGGATTCCAATTTCTTAGGTGCAGAGATTTGCACTGCCATGTAGTACTTTGAAATAACACTGGAAACTTGCTAGCTGATCAACAAACTAACAAACCCGAACCAACAGTGAAATGGTTCCCACTCCAGTGGACACAGAAACCTGCCGCGACTCCCTCTTCTCTGTCTCTGTTACAGGGTGGGATGTACATCTTCCAGCTCTTTGATTACTATGCTGCTAGTGGCACGTGCCTGCTTTTCCTGTCCATTTTTGAAGTCATCTGTGTAGGATGGGTTTACGGTAAGTGGAGGACAAAAACCTGTGTTGTTTCTTCTCAAGGCAAGGGATGGGGGTGGAAGAGTGGAATTGGGTGGAAAAGATCCACCACTCCCTTAGGGGTAAAAGAAATGCTGTAATTATCTTCTTTCTTGTCTGTTTTCCAGTGTGTTTTCTCACAACATTTTTTACTTGCTCCACATTTAGAGTGGGAATGACTTTTCTGTCTCTGAAGCTTCCTCATCTAGTATTACCTTGCTGCTCTTCCCATTCCTCCTGAGTTAGAAACCCAGCTATGGAGGAGTCACTGCTGTTCTTCAGGCTCTCTGCTTCAGTCTCTGCCCCATGCCTTTCGTTAATCCTGATGGTTCATTCCACAAAAAGTGCTGGGGTGCAGACCTGCTGGGTGCCACCTCTGTGGTGATGCGTGCTTCATATTTTTCACGGGCTGTGATGTGAAGGCCTAGATCTGCCTTGGCTCTCAGTGAGGACTGTAACTAAACCACACAGGAGCAGGATTAGGCTGAGATCCATGAACTACCAGGAGGAAACCAGCAACTTGTCAGTGTGCAGTAAGAACAGTATCCACAGGAGATCTCTGCCCTGCTGAGCAGTGCCTGAGCCCACGGGCTGCAGCACGTGTCAAAGTTGGTGGTTTCCAGGAGAAGGGTTTAGCTGTGTGTGACGTGGAGCAGCTGCTTCCTGTCCTCGGCTTCACGAAGATCTGGGAGCCCAGCAGCTGCAAGGATAGTGCAAAGTGATAAAGATGTCAGGTTAGACCAAACTGCCAGCATTCCCCAAAACAGCACCTGCTGGCTCCTTGCTGCCCCAGGCAGTGTGTCCATGTGTCCATGCAGGCACGAGCATCATTTGTATCCTTTTTTTTTTTTNATATGCCTTTTTTTTTTCCCTTTTTTTTTTTTTTTTTTTTTTTTTTTTTTTCGATGGCTAGCAGTGGATGCTCAGGGAAGAGTGCAGGGGAGAAGTTGGCAATGATACCTTCTGGGAATATTCTTCCAGCTTCTCAAAACTTTTGGCTCTGGAAATCCTTGAGCCACAAGTAAGATCTTTCATTTATTTCCCTTCTGTATTTTTTTTTTTTTCCATTTGGCTCAGATAAGCATTTATTGTCCACAAAATCCCACAGCAAAGAGTTCCACAGCTTGGTCAGTTGTTGTATGAGGAATCACAATCTTTTGCTTTTGAGCCTGCCACCTGCCAGTTCCATTTGGCGTCATGCAGGTCTCTCTTGAGAAGAGATGGGTGCACAGCTGGACCACATTTGCTCTCTTTGGCACATGTGGTTTTACAGAGCTTGCAGTGGCTGTGGTGCAGTTGCTAATGAAGGGGTTCTCAGATTCTCCAAAGTTCATGCACAGCAGGAGCCAATTTCTAGTCTGGATGGACTCCCCTCTTACTGACACAAGAGCACGTCCAACTGTTTGTGCTTAACTTCCTAGGGATGCAAGAAAGGCATCTCTGTAGCAGGGATTTATTCTAGAGAGATGTCCTGCAAGGGAAGCCCATCTGAGAGCTTGCAGAGCCAGACCTCCAACAGATTTAAATTTAATCAACCTCCACACATTCCCTGTGGGTTTTTCAAGGAGGAGATTCCCATGCATGCATGACAGGGCTTCACTAACACCACCCTGTACTACATTAAATTTACATTACAGTGTGCCCACCCTTCCCCCCTGCTCCTCATGGAAAGTAGTCATTACATGGGCCTGATGCTGGGCTGAAATGTGATCAGTGGGCTGAGGGGGGCCATCTTAGTGGAAAAGATGTGCCTGGTGCCAGCTGCTGCTTTTTTCCCAGCCTCAGATTTGGCAGAACTGAGCCTCTTGCTTACACTGTGAAGAACTGCAGTGTTTTCGCTAACACAAATACACACTCTGAGTTTCCCCTCTCCCAGCACATACGCCAGCCGCCCACTGCTTGGCAGCTTCCCTCTGCTGCCAGGCAGATGCTCTTGCTCAGATCTGAGGCTTTCCTCACGTATTGCTCTCTGCCTGCACAAGGACCTTGTAGCATCCCACCTGCCAACCCCATTTGCTGCAGGAAGATGCTGGAGGTAATTTGGTTTCTTCCCAGACCTCTGTCCCTTGCAGTTTTGGAGACCCAGCCCACATGTAAGTGGGTATGCTTCTTGTGTGCAGGGGTTGCAGCACGGTGTCACGGAAACGTGATGCAGGGAGGATGTTTTCCAGGCAGTCACACACAGCATGCACATTAGGATTAGGTGCTTTAGGAGAAAGTGCGTGCCTCCATCGCTGCAGGAGAGCTGGGCTGAAACCATTAGAACTGTTTACAAAGCTAAAGCAAACTGTTGCCAGCAGGCACCTGTGGGTGTCTCCAGGGTGAATCTGGGTTGAGCTGGTGTAAATCTTCCTCTTGCTCTCTCACTCACACGCAGTGTGTCTACCTGCAGCAGCAGGCTCCTCCTGGCTGGGTCCTGCCCGTCAAGCAGCATGAGCTGGGTTTGTGTTATCCTCTTGGATGCACCTGCTACAGGCAACCTTATTTATGGATCATAAAGGCTCTTTAAAAGCACCTGGTACCCAAATGGCACACTGTTCCTGCAGTGCCCCAGCAACACTGCTGCCAGCATTTTTCACGGATTTGGCACAGGTGTGGACACTGCGGTTTGGGACAGTGAGGGGCAAATAGAAACAAGCTCAGCACCACGGCATGGAGCCAAGGTCATTGCCTACTGACATCCTGTGGATGAAATTCAGTACAGATGAATGCAAATATATGCAGCTTGGGAAAAAAGATTTAGGAGAGAGGGTTTTGTAATAGGCTCCAAAGTAACAGTTCAAACAGATTGTTCCGTGTTGTGGTTTCAGCCGGCAGGCAGCTCAGCACCACACAGCCGTTTGCTCACCCTTGCCCCCCTCGAGGGGACGTGGGAGAGAAATGGAAAAAGATAAAACTTGTGGGTTGAGATAAAGAGTTTAATCAGACAGAAAAACAAGGGAAAATAATAATAATAATTACATATATATACTAAAGAAGTGATACACGGCACAGTTGCTCACCACCCTCTGATCAGTCCCCAGGCAGCAGCTCTCCTCCCAGCCAGCTCCCCCGAGTTTTATTGTTCAGCATGACACCACGCGGTATGGGATATCCCTTTGGCCAGTGTAGGTCCGCTATCCTGGCTCTGTCCCCTCGAGCTCCTTGTGCCCCCAGCCTCCTCACTGGCAGGGCAGCATGAGAAGCTGAAACATCCTGGACTCAGTGTAAGCACTGCACAGCAACAACTGAAACACTGGGCTGTGATCAACATTGTTCTCATCCTGAATCCAATACATAGCACTATATCAGCCACTAGGAAGAAAATTATCTCAGATGAAACCAGGACAGACTGAGAAGTATTTCCTGGAATATATACTTGATCTGAAAAACTCGCTATTTCTGGATGTGAAAGAAATGAAAAATGTTTTTTCCTTTCAGTTTGGGTATTGCAGTTGTTATAAGCTACTTAAAATGAAAAAGGCTCCGTAAGGACAAGACGTAAGGACATAAGCTAATCTCCAGTCACATTTATATGAAATTTATTCCTATGACTTTATGTAGTAAAACAAAATGATTTTCCAGGAAAGGATGTAGCATCTTTGAAAGTATATGGGATTGGCCAGCACAAGAGAAGTGATGATGGCATGCACAGACAACTGCTCTAAGCCTGTGTAGCAACTCCCTTGTCTTGGGACACTGAGGAGAGCAGCAAACATTTTTGTTCTTTCCAACAACAGCCTCCCTGGAGAGGTCTTTAAGACTTTCCCTGCAGGAGATTTATCTAATCCTTCTAGTGTTTTGGGAAGGAAGGGGGACTGCACGTGTCCTCCAGCTTCTAATTTGCTCAAAAAGCCAATGCTGAGTGATTGAACGGATGATTTCTTTAGCTTATTTACTTTTTCATATCCCTGTGAAACGCTGAAGATGTAAAAGCTCCTGTTCATGTACTCTCTGAGGCTGTTCATGTCAGGGCCCGTCGTGTCTCACCACCTCACCCTACTGACTGCCACAGTGACTGTGGAGACACAGGACCTGATGGTAATGCTGCAGATAATAGCGATGAGGACAGGTGGACGCATGCTGTAACTAACAGTGTCTGGGTTGCAACGTTTGAGTTGTTTTCTTGGTAGAGGATGGATGTCTGTTGTGTCTTTCTTTTGGTCTGGCATCTTTGTGTTTGTTTAATAGCTACGTCTCTCACTAGATCCTAGATCCAAAATTTGCGGCGAAACTGACTTCAACCGTCAGTGTAAATGAATTTATCCATCATATATCTGACATCATGGTGTGTTTCTGTGGAAACAGTGTGTGGTATAAGAGACTGCACTGTGCTGCAGTCATGTCATTTATCACACTCTCCTTTTTTTCCAGCCTGTGGAAGATATGGGCTTTTTGGCAGAACATATTTTTATATCATCTCCCCTTCATCCCCAATATATTTTCAGCAATGTTATCGGAAGCCTCATGGGATTTTCTGCTTGGAAGATTTAGGGTTCTGTTTTCTGATGTAGGCTGGGCTCCCACACAAGGCTGCGTGTCCCTTGATATGCCGCAGCTTGTTTTTGCTGGAGGCTACTTGTTAACTTGCCAGCTAAAGATGGGAACCATAAGGTATTCAAAGAATGTGCTCCTCCCCATCCCTCTATCTTAAATACTTCAAAAAGCTGGTTTTAAGGGAGCTTTCCTGCAAACATTAGTCATGGGATACGGCAAATAATACAAAGACTTACAGAAAAGAAAAACACACATAATGTGCTTTTGTAGAATTTGCATAAAGGAAACACGATACTGGGACTTAGTTCTAAGACAGAAAAACGTAACAAAACAAAACTTACAAAACCCTCAGTAGTGTGGCAAGTCCTCCAGAATGTATTTTCAGCCAGCCTTCTGGTGTCAAGATGTAGGGAAGCAAGGTCTCAGCACATTTGCAGGTGGGAAGCCTTGCATGACCATGAATTCATGATGGGATGAACAACACTAAAGGCAGAAGCCCTTTTTTATCAGCTAAGCACCAGCAAGACAAATACAGTCACCTTTTCTCTGGACAGGTTATCTCCAGCGTTTTGCTTAATATTGTTACTCTAGTTTACCTGAGGAAGTCTGATTTAGTACCTTTAGTATTTAGGAAGATCTTAGGGCATCTTATGAGTGACCTTTTGATTCTTCTTTATTTTACATCTCCTTTTGGCCGACATGAGACTCTTATTCCTTGAAGACATCCTAGACCTTACTTACTAAGTCTGCTGAAGTCTATTTGCATTATGCTATCTCTGTATCACTACATACATATCCAGATTTCCAGTTAATGCTCTAGTCTGAGAAGAGTCAATGGATAGGGTCTCATGCACTGAATGTTTTTTTAGATGCTTTTTGGAGTTGTATCCCATTCTGGTGCATCACGAGGTTCAGGTGTGTGCAGACTTCTATGGGCAATATTGACTCTATTCACTCTAGTGAGTGAAGCTGAGAGAAGGAAGAGATCAGACATCCACACAGTAACTCACACTGGAGAGTAAAGCAACACTTGCAGATGGAAGATTTGGTTTCCAGCAGAGTTTAGATTATCAGGTCTTCTGTTTTTATGCCAAACAAAAAGCCGTTCTGTGGAAAGCAGGTTCTTCATTACAGGGGAAATGCTCAGTTCAGTGCAGATTCTTGACATAGACTCTCTGGTATGTTGATCTGGTTAAAAAGAGAAGGTTTTATTTGGTGTTCTCTGCTCTCTTTGTTCCTTACATCATTCTGGGCTCACACATTCCCACATGCTCCACCTGCAAGAGCTTTCCCTTGCTGACTTATAACCCAGGCTCCCCTCGAGCCAGGAGTTGTCAGCCCTTAGTGGCAGAGCAGTTGCATTCTCTCACAGCTGCTGCTGTTTAAGGACAGGTTATTTCTTTTATATCAAGCTTTCTGGAAAGTAGTGGCTGAAATTTAAAGCCTCCATCTGTATTTAACCACAGATAGGCATTTGGGATACCAGGAAAACCTGTCACCTGCTGTTTTTAGGATAGCCGTGTTTTTTGCCAGGAGGAAACATTGAGGATAAAGAAAATTGGGATCTGATGTGAGTAGTGATTGAAGGAAACATCAATGATCTCACCTCCTCACCTCTGACTTTGTCTCTGTGCTGGCTGGTGGCCAAGGTGCCAACCGCTTCTACGACAACATTGAGGACATGATTGGTTACCGGCCATGGCCCTTGATCAAGATATGCTGGCTGGTGTTCACCCCGGGTCTGTGCATGGTAAGTATGTGCAATTACTACAAACCATGTTCTTCTGGGTCCCTGCATTCTCAGTAGAAAAGGCTGGTTTGTCTTCAAGGTGCTCCTGTCATTTTATCAAGCTGCTATGGAGAAGGCATAAGTTTGTCCATAGCTGAGGTGGTGGCTTGTTTCCTTTGTGAAGACTTATCTTGTGCCTGGAAAATCAATTAACATTAGAAGCCACTTGTTTACTGAGAAGGCAAAGGGAAATGTATCCTCAAAGTCTGAAGAGGTTTGGTCGAATTACTTTGGAACAGAAGACCAGCGGGTATTATACAGTTCTGAAAAACTTGCTTCAGCCTGTGATCCCCTGACCTCCTGTGGCTCAGAAATATCTTTCTATGGCCATTTGTTTTCTATGTTATTAAATCTCCCTGAAAACTTCTGTTACAACTGTGTTGAAAAAAAAACAAGCAGCAACAACAAAAAACCTGCATCAGGCAAGTTCTTGACTGTTTCAAGTTTATGTCCAGTCTTACTCTGCTGACATTTACAAGTTTTCTGAGCCAAATTCTGCTCACACGTCTGATCTTGTGAATTGTTTTCTTTGACGTCAATGGGAGCACAGATAGGATCTATAGCTACAGTTTACAAAATAATTCTGGTCCTCTGTCTCCACTAGGAATTGACTATTGGGGGAATTTTCAAAGCAAGCCTGATTCAGCCCAAATCATTTGAGACCCCTGGCTAGAAAGCCCCAAGAGGGGTAAAAACGTGCCTGGTACTTTTGGAAGGTTTCTGAGAGGGTCAGGAACAATTCCTGACCTTGATATGACTAAATTCCTGTCTCTGTGTTCCTGGACCCTCAAAGCTGCTGCCAGCTTTGCTTAGGATGAACACATGGAGCCTGCAGAGAATTCTGGACCTGACTGAGACAACCTCACATGCAGTCAGCATGCATGAGCTCTGGCTTGCTGCAGCTACCAATGGCCATGCTAGATAATGCACAACAGCACACTCATTGCCACCTAGCTGGCACATGCAGGGTGGCCGGACTGCTCGATTCTCTCCGCTTCCTGTGCCCTGGCTATGTTTGTGTTCTCTGCTCCACAGGCTGTCTTCTTGTTCTCCCTAATCAAGTATACACCCTTGAAATACAACAATTCTTACGTGTACCCACCCTGGGGCTACGTGCTGGGCTGGCTGATGGCACTCTCCTCCATGGTCTGCATTCCCCTTTACACCATCTTCATCCTTCTGAGGACCAAGGGATCCCTGAAGCAGGTACTGAGATCGTGATCACTGGGTGAATTGCTGCTGCTTCCCATGATGGCTCATGGGAAGGACCTCGGGGAAGATGCACATGGCACATTTTTCCTCTCAGAAGGCAAGGAGGAGTGATGGTGGCTTTTCCCCATAATGCCCTATATAGCTATTGCTGACAACATGTGAGGCTTGGAGAGTCTCTGCACAGTTTCCAGCTTGACCATCAGATGTCCAGAGGTTTCCATGAGACATGGTGCCATCGCGCATGGTGCAATGCATAGACATAGGCAGAACGTCTTTTAACGCTGGCTCCACTGGATGACAGAGGACCCTCAGTGTGGGTTATCTGAGGCCACAAGCTGACTGTTTTGGCTTATAGTTCAGGTGGTCCCGCTGGCCATGTAAGTAAGGATGGCATAACACTGTCTTTGCCTTCTCTTGCTTTATTGACTTGTACCAGGACAAACCAAGTGCAAAAACAATATCCATTTTACCTTTACTTCTTCTCCCTTACTCTGCTCCCATTTTAGTCCTGGGTGAGGCCTGTTATTTTCTCTGAAGAAACTGTACGTGGCTATCAAAGAGGAGATGCACACAGACCTATACAGGTCTACCATGGCCAAGCCTGTCCTATTCTAACTGTAGGCCCATTGGCCTCATCCTAGGAAGACTCTAGGAAGCTGTGGCAGAGCTGGCTTATGCCTGTCTCAGGCTCAGAAAAACATGCAGTGCAATGCCCAGATGGGGAAGTGGTGATGAAACTCTTCAGTGAGTGAGAGGAGCATAAGCCATGCAGGCAGGGAGGTGAAGGAGGAATATTATTCTGTTAAATGGTTCCCTTTTGGCTGCCTTTGGCCATGACTCATCTGGTTGCCATTGGTGGCCATGAAGAAATGACAAGGTTGAGAGGGAGCTGGCTGATGTGCTCCTGGGAGCACAGGGCCACCTCTGTTGGGAGCAGCATGAAGGACAGGGCTCTGGATGTGCCTTTGTCCTGGTGGCTCCTGGTGTTCTTGGCAAACGGCTGTGCTTCAGGCCACTTAGTGGCCCTGCATCTTTCCTATCCCATGCTCAGTCTGAAGAGGGTCTGAGTGACTGACACTGCATCTCACTCCTGACAGCTTGGAGGTTTTACATGCCTGTATGAGGACTCGGGGCTGTCTGTGAAGTAATTGCCCAAATGTCCCCTTGCTAAACAGGCAGGATGCCTCACCTGTTCCAAAGTTTTTTGAGTTCTGGACTAGAATGCTGCTGTAAGTGATGCTAATGTTTATTTTGCAGCACATCTAAGGAATTGCTTTGGCCAATTTCAGACTGCGAGGTTTTCTATTTGCTCTAGTTTAAATTATATTAGCTGTAATTTCCAAGGACCTCCCAGCTGTATTATTATAAAGAAACTTCCAAATTGGTGCTTGTGTCATGTCGGAAGGAGCCAGCTGCCAAGCCTGGGCTGACTCAGGGAAGAATCAAAGCCAACCACATGAAACCTCCTGGAATATTTGCTCCTGTTTTGTAAACAAGTTTCCTCAAAATATACCTGTTCCATTTTTCCAGTCATGCCCCACAAATGTAATGAATTAATTTCCTGACACAGCCACTTCCAGGTACAGTGCTTTTTAACTGAATATCACAAGCCATTCACTGAAAGCAAGCTTCTAATTGGCAATTATGATCAATTGCTGCAACAAACCAATTCCTCTTGTTACACTTGACTGAGCAAGAAGCACAAATGTTGTTGCTTAATGTGTCTGATTAAGATAGCTCAAGTCCCAAGCACTGAAAACCTGCAATGAGCTGCTCACAGAGAAGCTCTGGGCCAAGACTGGTTTCACAAATCATGGGATAAATACTTTTGAATAAATGAGTGAAATCCTACATCCTGGCAGGCTCTTCACAGTAAGTGGAAGCACTGAAATTAATCAAACAAGTAATGGATGAGTTGTCTGCTCTGCCTGTGATGGTGTGAGCCTAGGGATGGAATAGTTGTCTCTGTGAGCAGCTAAAATGAGCCTGCCCTCCTTCCTCTCCATTCCACAGCCATCCAGCAGGAGAGGAGCAGGGAGCTGTAAGCATCAGCTCTACAGATGCCTTTGCCCCAAGCAATGGTTACAGATCAACTATTGGGTGCTGGTTTGTTTATCAGCTTAATAAACAGAGACTTCCTCTCCGCAGCGGCTCTCACAGCTCATTTCCCCGGCGGAGGATCTGCCGCAGCTCAGGAAGCACATGGCGTCTCTGTTTGAACCAAAGCACAAAGAGTGGTCCCCTCCAATCCAGGAGGTGCTCAGCATCACTGAGAGGGAAACCCACGTCTAAGGCACTGGGATATCATCTTCGTACTCCGGGTCGATTCGCTCTCTCCATCCTGAAGTGGTTTCTTTTCCTGGACTCTTCCGTTCTCTCCTTCACATGAGACGGAGGCACCTGGGACAGCTCTGCCTCCAGCCACCAGCGGCACCTTGGGGCCAGCCCTCCTTCGGACACCCTAGGGGTAACTCTCTACCAGCAGCCAGCCAGTGAGAAACATACTTTTGTCAGAGGTGTCCTCCTGTACTAACACTGGCAGTGAGGGAAAGAAACGCAAAAAGGGAAGTATATTAACAAAAAAAGAAAAAAAAAAGCCAACCAAAAAACCCACCAGTTGTATTAGGAGGAGGAAAGGAAACCACAGTGGTGAGAGAGAGCAGAGAACGAAGATGTGCAGGAGCAAAGTTAGGGATGCAAAGGCACAAACGATGGGGCGTGAGCACAGGAAATAAGTGAGTTGGTTCAGAAGTACGTAAGAAGCGTGAGGATGACAAAGGGAAGAGTATTGCTAGGTCACCTACATACGAGGGAGAGGGAGTCAGTAATGTATCACAGACAATGATGAAAGGAGGCTGCAGCTTTAGTAGTTACAGCTTCAGATATCAATGAAAAGGAAGAGTGACAGGGCGCTGGATGTCACCACACTGATGTTGGATCTCACAGCAGGCTCAGGGTGGAAAGGGGGAAAGGGCTAACTGTCTGGGGGGTGTGCTCCCAGTTGGACCCACATGGGTCAGTGAACGTGCATCTGAGAGGGAAACAGCTAAATCTTTGGCACTTGTCTCAGAGAAATCATGGAGTGAAGGCAAAGTCCCCGAGCAAGTTGGTTAGAAATGAGCTGCAGCACAGCAAAGAGAAATGAGACCCTGGAGACTGCACGCCCACAAATTTAACTGCACTGCTGGGGCATTTTATGGAGGAATTAATGAAGGAGTTGATGGGCCTGATTTGGTGCCACAAGCAGCTTTGGGGCGAGGGTGGGAGAAGGATTGTGCTGCCTTGGCTTTGCTGCCAGTGACTGCTCAAGGGACATGACAGGCGCAGTCGGGCACAGCAATCATAAACTCAGAAAAGACAGAAGGGTAATTAATAGCTAAAATTAGTTCATTGGCAGCAGATTGTGTCAAATTAAAGGTTTCTTGTTGCCAGGATGGTTGTGGATGTGGTGCAATGGCTGGGAGGGATTTCATGGAGTGCAGTGTTCGGAGCCGCACAGGTCAGTCTCGCAGAGCCCAGGATGTCACACATGTGGCCCTAACACTCGGTGACAAAGCGTACCTGAATGCCTATTGGGATTTCACAAAAGCCAGTGACAATATCTCCCAGGGAGCTTTACTGTGGTTCATGGAACGCTGGAGTTGGGGCTTCCTTGCAATGGTGCCATATCGTAGCATGCAGGAGAATCGCCATTCAAGAGAATCACAGGTGCCACAGGCTCCTTTCCCTTGTTCTTCCTTCCAAGTAATTGCTCATCCCCATGCTATGTGGAGATAAACTGCCAGCACTGAAAGAAAGTGGGAAAATCGGGCCTCATCTGTGCAGTGCAGTACCTTTTCCAATTGCTATGGGAACCTTATCTTTTACAGTCTTCTAAGAGCTTAACTAGTGAATTAGCATGGGGCATTTTTTTCCCCATTTAATTTCCTTTCCTTTAAAACGTAAAAATTGTTGGTGAAACGAACGCTGAAAGTCAAACCTCAAAATTTGTACCTCTCTGGGATGTTATCATTTGATTGGTAGAGATAGCTGGCAAGCCTCGCTCTTGTTCGCTGTGAAGGACTGCAGCACCACAGAAGGCACCATTTATTTTATTTTTTAAAGAGCTACATGTCGCGTTGCTGCAATAGTCTTGGGAAGAGCTTAAAATCCAGAGGCATGCAGCCGTTCCCCATGGTAAGCATTTTGGTGTTTTTCTGCTCTTGCTAGCAGTGCTGCTCACAGTTTGGTAGGGTGAGCAGGTCCCTACCTGTGGCCAGAACAGCAGCTCCAGGTTGCCAGCGTTGCAAGGACTTCTTGCATAACCCTTAATAGGATGTTCAGCCCCTTGGCTCCTGTTGCTATGCCTTTAGGGTGTAAGGTAGCATCTTGCTGCCAGAGAAGAGGCGGAGATGTGGCCACTGCTTTTCGTGAGGTAGTCTGATAACACTGCAATAATCCTAGATAGAAATAAATCACCTTGCAGTTTTGAACACAAGAGTGGAGCTGTGTTACTGCAAATAAATACTACGTGAACTGGTTCCTCTGTTGCTTATATATAATCTGATAGCAGTGTCCCGGCCCTGTCAGGAAGCAGCATATTTTAACAAAGTCAGAGAAGGAATTGCTGTCATCATTGAAAGAAATTACAGCATTTCCAGGATTGGAAGGTTCATCCAGACACTTTGGATGCGATTGACAGAATTGCAGGAAGTTTAAAGGAAAGATCAGTGACCAAAGCACAGCCAGCTGGGGGGAAAGGGGAAAATACCACCCATGGCTATTTATTATAAACCTCTCAGCATGGAGGCATAGTTAGAGACCAAGTAACCATTTGCTGAACTTACACAAATGTCTCAGGCATTGCTGTGCCTGTATTATGCATCTGGGAGGTCTTTATCAGCCTCTGGAAGTTGCTGATCAGAGTTGGGTGTCTGAGTCTGTCTGAAGAGAAACCACCAGGGTGCGTATATACTATCAGAAGGGATGGTATGGAAAGGAGGAAGATATTTTGTTTTCATATAGTTGTTAATAAGATGCCAGAATGTTATGCATTTGAAGCTGAAATCCAAGGGAAGTCACAAGATGGCCATTCTCTGCTGCTCCTCCTAATCAAGGAAAAGTACTGTACATAGATGTGAACAACCTTCAAGCACCTAATTATCAGTTTTTTACCTTTTTTTTGGAGGGTTGTTTTCTTTTTCATTAAAAGGTCATTCCCTCTATCAGCCCTCTCCAGAAAGGAAAATCAGGAAAAACAGTTTTAAAAAAATAAAAGAAGTGAAGACAAAACATCTTGAATTGTCTTCTTCCTTTTGTCTTTCTCTGTTTCTTTCCTTCCCATTTTCTCCTGTTCTCCCACTCCTTCCCTCTCCTTTCAGCCTTCTTTCTCTCCTTCTCTTCTTCCTTCAACAGTGGCAAATGGGAAAAAAAAGGATGTGACAGGTGAAAACTTCTACTGAAAAAAAAAAAAGAAAGGTGAAATGAACGGTAATCAAGTTTTTTAGAGTTATTTGCTGGCCACTATCAGCTAGCCCCACTCCCCTCAGCATCCAGAAAAGTTGTGTCCACCCTTGTATACACCAAGCAAGCCTCTTCCTGTGCCCTTCTGGAAAGTATTTTTCCTCAGAGAGAAATGTGTTGTTCTTGAGCATCTTCCCTTAGGTCCCCATCCAACCAAAGGCAGCTCCTGGTCTGGCAGGACTCCAGCCTCCTGCACCTGGCAGGAGGGCGAGAAGTCATGGTGTCCCTCACAAGGCCCCAGGACTGCAGCCAGCAGGAGCCAGCTGGGAACTCCTTCTGCACTGGCCCTGGCGGGCTGCAGCCAGGCTCTGGAGGGCTTCTGGGAGGAATTTTTGCATTCCTACCTTTGTCTAGCATGAAGTAATACATATTTTTTTTCTCATTTTCAGGATCTCTTCAACTTTCTTGACTTTGGCCCTCCTCAAACATAGTTTTTTGTTGGGAGAATTGCAGTGGCCTTTCTCACAGCGCTGCCAGCCGGGCGAGGGAAGGGATTGTCCCACTCCGCTCTGGGCTGCGTGGCCTCACCTCGAGCACTGGGTGCAGTTTGGGGCACCACAACATAAGAAGGACATAAAACTAATGGAGAGTGTGCAAAGGAGGGCTACAAAGGTGGGAAAGAATCTGGAGAGCAAGATGTGTGAGGAGCAGCTGAGGCCCCTTGGTTTGCTCAGCCCAGAGCAGAGGAGGCTGAGGGGAGGCCTCATGGCGGCCTACAGCTTCCTCACGAGGGGAGCGGAGGGGCAGCGCTGAGCTCTGCTCTCTGGTGACAGCGACAGGGCCCGAGGGAACGGCATGGAGCTGTGTCGGGGAGGGTCAGGGTGGGTGTTAGGAAAAGGTTCTTCACCAGAGGGCATTCGGGCCCTGGAACAGGCTCCCCAGGGCGGTGGTCACAGCCCCAAGCTGCTGGAGTTCCACAAGTTGGATTTGATGATCCTTGTGGTTCCCTTCCAGCTCAGTATATTCTATAATTCTATGATTCATCCTGGAGGAGCTTGGACCTCAGGCTGTCCCCTGCCTCTAGTGACCATAGTAGCCCTCAGGCAAGACAGCAACCTGCTGTATCTCTTGATGAGCTGCAGATGCAGCTGTGTCCACCCTCCAGCCTGCATCTTAGCCTTTTGGGTGGAGAGAAACTGTGCCCACCACAGACATAATGGAGGGATTTGGTGAGGTGTTATTTCTGACCATGAGGGGACCTGGGCCTTGCCTGAGTAGAAGTAAGGGTCAGTAACGAGGTGCCTTGGGTACACAGCAAGCAAGCTCAGGGGAAGAGGGTGGTCTGCATTCACACAGGTATGGGGGGCATCAGATCGTTCTACTGTTCTTTGGTTTTTAGGCTACATGTGCTTGCAAACAGTTTGCCTTGTACTATTTAGCTAAGTAAGGTTTGAACAGGACAAGGGGGGATTAATGTTAATCAAATTAGAAGATAATATAAGATTTCAGAAAGTAAGAGTTAAGACTTGAGACCCGAGGGGCTGAGGAGATGTACGTGTGCTGCCATGCAATTCCCTCTGCAGGACAACAAGTCAAAGACTTTATTACTGAAACTCTTGCTGTGGACCAGGGAAGATAAGTATTTCTAACAGTGCTTGGTGGAGGGCGGATTAATTTTTTTCCCTTTCATTTTTAAACCCAGAATAAGCCCTGTCTCCTTGGCTGCTCCTGGTACGTGATCCTGGTCTGTTTTGCATGCCTGACCCACAACGGTCTCCGCACAGGACACATATTTTTGGAGCTGTCTATTCTGGTTTGTCAAACCTCAACAAGGAAATCTATATGGAAAGGAAAGGGATTCCCAGGGAGAAATGCTTTCAGTGTCTGTGCAAAGGCAACTGTAGGATACTCAGCTGTGTCTTGCTTTTGGTGACTTGCCAACACCATGCTGTGAAATGCAGTTTCTTCATTTTTTTTCCCTCCTTTTTTAAAAGGCTGTAGAGCAATTTTCTTCCCAGCCTGGTTTATGGCCAGGGCAGGGAATGTCTCCCCATAGCAGTCTATGATGGTTGCTCTGAATCAGAGGAGTGCTCACTCTCATTCCTTATTTGCCGGTAGCCACTAGACTTCTCTAAAATATACTCTATCAAGTGTGAGGCCTTTGCTATGCCATGGTGTGGGTAGTGGTCTCTGGAGAAAGAGGAGTGATGAAAAGCAATCTGGTGCCTCTCAAGCTTGTATTTCAACAGCAGACGAAACAAGATTCTTTTTCACATGGAGAAATATACCCACCTCCAAAACAAAAAGCAACCTGTCAGTTTCCCACATCTTGGAGAACGGCCATCACCACCTCATCCAAAGCAGGCCTCCCCCCCATGCAGACTTCTCTGGCTATGAGGTGGGATGCTCTGAGAGCTGGAGCCTGGTGTTTCTCTGCTAGGACCTCTGGGACCAGAGGGCTTTGAGGTGGGACATTGTCGCACATTGGCTTGCATCAGAAACCATAGGTTAGCTTCTCCACAATGGCGGAAGGCAGCCTGACCATGAGAACTGGCCCAGTGATGGGATTTAATCCCATAACTTTGAGGATACTCATACAGTCCTAGTTTTCTGTGTTATACTTTTGGTCGAGGCATGAGTTCCCTAGACGAGTGGGGAGATGGTGGTTCCCATTGGCACCAGTGTGATGCAGATGTCAGTCCTGTCATGGGAACAGCAATGGAGTCCACCTTCCCATGTCATCATGCAGCACTGCCCCGTGGGCGTCTGTCCTGCTGCCAGCACCAGGCTGGCTCTCTCCTAGAGTTCAGCTTTAAACCTGCTGCCAGCTATAGAGTAAGATACCAGATAAGTGGAACTGCAGCCAGGTGACAGCCCTTGGTTTTCTTGCCCCATGAACCTTCTTGCCCAGGAGTCCAAGTGTGGAAGTGCACATCTCCAGCTGGGTGGGCAGTGCAGGTCGGACCTGGCTAGCTTTTGTCAGAGTCTGTGGGTGGAGAGTGTTTGGGCAATGCTTCGGGAAAATGCTGATTATGCAGTGAAAAGATGGGAAAATGCCAGGAACTATTCTGTGTGTGTGAGAGAGTTACCTGCCTTAGCCAGTAGACCTGATTTTTAAAAGTTATTTGGTGCCTGAAGTCTTACATAACATAATTTTCTGTGTGAACCACAGGACTTTCACCCCAGTCTCTTCTGCAGGCCAAGATGGGAGCATTTCCCTGGTATTTGGAGGTGGGAGAGCTCAGTTGCACTTTGCTGCTTCCCTGGTCTCTGTGCAGTTAGAGTGAGGCTTTATTTATAATGGTCAGGGGTTGCCTGCTCCAAATGTCTCTCCTCTTCAGTTCCTCTTGTTCAGCCCATTTTATTGACTCAGGTAGAGGTGTCAGCAGCACCTTCGGGTTGTTCTAGCCGGAGTCCCTTGGCAAGGGTGACGTGTGTATAACCCATCGAGCGACGGCAAAGCAATTTCCCGCTGTCTGATTCTATTGATAGCGGCAAGTCCCCTGGGGGATGAAAAAGACAATTACTACAAACAAAGGCTTGCTTCATGTGTGTGCATCACGTGGGCAAGCGGCAGCAAGGCTGAAAATGCTTTCCCTCACCCATGCCCGCTGTGCCCTGACCCTCCTGCTTGCACACACATCGACATTGCCCTGCACATGGGTGCATGCACTGACCCTTCCCTTGCTGCAGTACATGAGGTTGCATCTGCATGGCACCTCACAGATGAGATAGGCCCATGTCAGAGACTCTCTTGGTCTTTTCTCTCCTTATTCACTGACAGTTTGCTCGGATAGCCAGTCCTGGAAGGTCTTACCCTGTAGAGAGAAACAGGAACTTATCCCGTGGACATTTAAACACACTTTTCTTAAAATATTATGGTATTTTGATGACTAAAATTCTTTGTGAGCCATTTATGAGCCATGAATGTGTTATCTACAATGCTGGATCCCCCATTATCCCAGGGAGACACCTATGTGTCCCAGCATTTAGCTATGGACTTTCACCTTCTGCCATCTCTCCTCTTCTGTCTGAGGATCCTACACTTACCGTGACAGGGGTACCTGTGGTGGGCACTGGTTATCCTCCCTCTGTTGTTCATTTTCCTTGGCTTGCATCTCATGCCCAAATCTGTCTTCTTTCTCCTCTAACCTACCACAGCAGCGCAAGTACTCCACAATGAGGCTTCTTCTCCTGGTAGGAGCACATCACTGTACAGCTGTAACGAGAAGAGACAGAAGCTCCACCAGTATAACTGTACATATGCTAATTTGAAGCATCTACCTCTGAGCTGCTATCAGCATAAGCTTCTTAATAAAGAGGGGAAAAAACCCAACCATGCACTCTCCTGGAAGAGTTATGCCAATGATGTAACTAGACCTAAGGGTGCATTACTTTAAAGATAGGCTGGTCTAATGCAGTATGTGATTTCAGTTAAATCTTCCAAAGTATGTCTGGACCCTTCTATTTATGTTCCGGTCATGCTGATTTTAATTTATATTAAGTCCATCAGGGTCATGTTTAAGCTCAGTTGAACACAGGTTACATTTCACGCTGCTTTTGGATGGATTAGAAGCGCTGGAGCTAAATCATCACAGTCTCTTGTGAGAGCAGTTTCACTGATGGAAATATGTTTGAGTATTTTAACTACATTTATCAAAACAGCCTACAGACACAGGCATACTTGCATCAATATGACTATATCCAACTATCACCTAAATGGTCTTTAAATTGTAATAATCCTACTTGCAAAGTGGGCTACTCTTGTTTAATATAGCCAAACTGGTTTTGGTTTAGATAGGCAACACTGGCTACTTATGTGTAGACAAGGCCAAAGACAGCTCACCACTCCTTCTGCCCATGGATAGGTACGGTAGCCCTGCTAGAAGTCCTTTTCCCTGCAGAAATCCCATGGCTGGTGTTTGTTGTAGCTCTTGCTTCTGGTTCCTGGGGCCTGGTGCCCCTTGTCACTGTGCTGGCTCAGAAGTGCACAGCACAGATATATTGGAAACCCAGGTCTCCCCAGGTCTAAAATCTTCACATGGACCCCAGGCACATTCGGGCTCTGCTCTGGAGACTCCTGCCTTCAGAACATCTCTGGAGAGAGCTGAAAACTCACAGCCAGGTGACATACCCTTGATTAGAGATTAACCAGTGTAATTACCAACACCATCAGGCTGGGCCGCCCTCGGGTAATGGCCATCCCAGTGTGCCACCACCAGCTCGACTGCGTCGGGGAAGGAGACATTATGGCAGGGCAGAGGTCTGAGCTTATGCTGTGCTTTAGCAGTTAATAAAGCTGTAGGTGACCCCCTGTGAGCAGTGTGTTTATCTTCTCTCAGAAACTTCCATATATGCAGACATCAATTTCTATCAAATGGAAAAATTGGTCACATACCTAAGTACCCTACAGGAGGTGAAGACTATTCATTCAAAGGAAGAGTAAGGAAATGCCACTATGACCTTTTTGAATAAATAGATTTTCTTTTAATGACCTAATATCCCCCGTCCTTCCATAACACTTCTCAGGACCTGCCAGATCGATCTTCTTCATTCTGTGCTGGAGGACACTTGGTCCTTCAGGTCTCATCAGCTTCTGAAAGCTCAGTGGTGATAAATCTTCAACAGAGGAAGTTTTTCTCCCAAGTATTTCTCAACCACGTGAATTAGGGTGATATGCACAGGAAAAACAACTGAAATAACATTGAGCTTAAAAAAACCTGTCTGTTTCACGGCTGATGAAGTCTCACTTGCAGTGTCTCCAGCTGATATTATCTTCCCTGAGGGTAGAGAGGCCCTTCAGAGGGATCTGGATAGGCTGGATAGCTGGGCTGAGGGCAATGGGATGAGGTTCAATAAGGCCAAGTGCCGGGTCCTGCACTTTGGCCACAGCAAGCCCATGTAACACTATAAGTTTGGGGCAGAATGGCTTGAAGACTGCGTAGAGGAAAAGGACCTGGGGGTGTTGGTTGATGCTCGGCTGAACATGAGCCGACAGTGTGCCCAGGTGGCCAAGAAGGCCAATGGCATCCTGGCCTGTACTAGAAATAGTGTAGCCAGCAGGAGCGGGGAGGTGATCATCCCCTGTACTCAGCTCTGGTGCAGCCGCACCTCGAGTGCTGTGTTCAGCTTTGGGCCCCTCACTACAAGAAAGACATTGAGGCCCTGGAACGTGTTCAGAGAAGGGCAACAAAACTGGTGAGGGGTCTAGAGCACAAGTCTTATGAGGAGCGGCTGAGGGAGCTGGGATTGTTTAGTCTGGAGAAGAGGAGGCTCAGGGGAGACCTCATCACACTCTACAACTTCCTGAAGGGAGGTTGTGGTGAGGAGGGGGTCGGCCTCTTCTCCCAGACAACTAATGACAGAACAAGAGGGAATGGCCACAAGCTGCACTATGGAAGATTTAGATTGGATATGAGGAAAAACTTTTTCTCTGAAAGAGTGGTCAGGCACTGGAATGGCCTGCCTAGGGAGGTGGTGGAGTCACCGTCCCTGGCGCTGTTCAAGAAGCGTCTGGATGAGGTGCTAAGGGACATGATTTAGTAGCTGAGTGGGTGGTGATGGCGATAGGAGGACGGTTGGACTAGATGATCTTGTAGGTCCTTTCCAACCAGTGTTTCTATGATTCTATGATTCTTACTAGTTCCCTGTGTCCCCACACTTTTCCAGGGGGAAAAATGAATTGGTAAGTCCAAAACAAATGTTCTCTGACCTAATCCACTTTCCTTTTGCAGGTCACCTTTAATTTTCACCAGGGTGCAAATGCCTTTTCTTTTCTTGTACTTATTTTCAGTTTTGTTCTTACTATATTTCTTTTGTGTTTTTTTTGTTTTTGTTTTTCGTTTTCTTTTTGTTCCTCCACCATGTTCTGCTTTGTTTGTGCTGCTATGCTGGAAATGATCTAAAAATGCCTGGTTTTGAAACAAGTGATTTCCAAATAAAATTACTCCCAAGGCCTCCTAGCATCTGCAGAGGCAAGTGGCATAAATGTACTTCGAAGACCAATGGGTGAAAGCAGCTGTAAACAACAGTGCTAACTGTGGAAAGTACTGGGCAACTTTCTGTGGGAAGGACATTTCCAAGAGGCCACGTGTCACAGGAGCATGGCTGGCAGCCTGTGAAGAACTGTGAATGTGTGTGCCATGGGACTGACCGGTCCCAGATTCACAGAAGGTGCAGAAGATCAGGGGAAGCCTTGATCCTGAAAGCTTTCCTGGGGAGAAGAAGGCAGCAAGGCTGGGAGGTAGTTACATTTCTGGATATTAACAGCCTGGATGCTGCTGATGAAACAGCTCTACACCCCACCAGGTGAGTTTTAAAGCAGTTCTTTGGTGTTGAGAGTCCTGTATAACGTGAGTGGAAGCTGAGAGACCGAGACTAAATGCAGGGTTTTCTGTGCTTTACCCGCCCTGGTCTTACGCGTTTTCCCTGTCTGTACCCTGCTGACCTCTGAGCAAGGATGGCTTAGGTGCCAGAAGCCAGAGCAGCGCTGGGCACAGCCTGCTTGCTGTGGAAGGAAGGAGGCCGGTGAGCCTGGCCCCAGTGCAGGCTGGCAGAGTCACTGAGGATGTGGAAGAGAAGGCTGTGCTCTAGAGTGGGCTCCCAAATGCAACACCTGCCAGACCCGCCATGATGGCCAGCCTCACCTCCCTTGGAGCTGGTGGGCTGGGGGTCTTGGCCAGAGCCAGGCAGCCAACAGCTAGCAGCAGCTCTTTTCAGTGAGTGCAGCCCTCTTCCTCTTTGCAAATTATCCTCGAGTGTTTATACCTCTGCTTATTTTACAACGATTGTGCTAATGATTTTTGCAAATGAATTTTAAACTAAGAGATGGCTAGCCTGATTATTTGGCTGCTTTTAGTGCTGTCATTGCATCCAATAGCTGTTATTCAGAAAACACTCTCTGCACTTGTGTTTACTCACCCAGATTATACAGTGGGGTTGGGCTCTTTTGCTGGATAATTCCCAAGCCACCAAAAGCTTTGGAGGTGGCAGCCCAAACGCTTCAAATACAAATACTTGAGCCAGCAAGTATTTGACTGAGTATCTGCCAAGCTCTCATTTTCTGTGAACATGCTGGTGAATCAAAATTTAGTCTCATGAATGTTTATGGACAACAACCAAGAGAACAGCTCCAAATCCCATCCTTCCTAACAAATTCTACTTCTCTGTTATGGCACGATCCCAAATTCATTTGGGCTCACCAGTATGAGACTACTTCTAGCCAAGTATGAAATATCCCTGGCTTCTCCTCTTGATCCCACTTCCCTTTCTTCTGTAAAGAAAGGGTTTGCTTGTGTCAGGCTGAGGGAAATTCTTGCTCCACAGTGCCTTTGATGCTCACTGCCTGCTTCTGCCTCTAACTCACATAAGTAATGTTTTGCAGAAAACATGTGTTGCTTTCAAATGCATTTTTTATCCCTCCAGTGGAAATGGCCGCTTTGCGCAGTGGTGTATGAAGTGTGGAGATGGTTTGTCATGTTTCCAGCAAAAGGATTGCATGTCTTTGCCTATGGTGCCTCGTGTTTGCAGTTGAGCTGCTCAAGTGGTCCTCAGCCAGGGCTGTGTGGGAAGCTGAAAAAGCACATACTGAAAGCTGGTTCCCTGCTGCAGTCTCAGACCTGAGGACTACACCTGCCCTGCAAGCAAACTGCTATAGTTTCTGTCTCTCCTTTTGTTTTAGGAGGTGTCACGTCAATAATGGGGCCTGAGGAGAGGTTGAAGACCAAAAGGGAACAGCAATGGACAGGCTCACACCAGACATGGAGGTGGGTTGTGCCATCTATCTCTGTAGCTGCATTTCCATTTCTTTCATTTCTTTTGACAAGTGCAGGCTGAGGGATTTGCTGCTGGCTTCCCACTGAAACAGCCGTTTTCATGTACCTGCTCTAATCTGGTTTGCTTGGCCACAATAAATCCAACGTGGTAACATGGTGCTACGTTCAAAAAGCCCTTTCCCAGCCTGGGACTCATGACTGCTGCAAAGCAAACCCAAACCCAAGTTGAGCCTCACGGCCAGTTCAGCACCTTCACTGCTGTGCCCAGGAGATGTGAGACCTGCCCCACTGTGAGCCCCACTTTCACCAGGGACTGTGAAGAAGCCCTCTGCAAGGCCGAGCACCCTCGGCCACAGGGGCCAATGCATCCCAGTGGGGGTCTTACCATCTCCCCCATGCTCCATTGGTGCCCACTTAGCCTGAGCATGATCTTCAAATATTGTCCTTCAGAGTATATTAGATATAGACAGGATCATGAGCAGCAGCCTCAGCAAAGATGTACAGCTGCATCTTTTCCTACCCATCTGTAAGGGTTAAGGGCTTTGGCAGATGAGCTGAGGTAGGTTTAGCTGCAACAGGTTATGGTGTGATTGCATGCTTCAAGAGGGCACATGGGCTCCTTTGAAGAAAACGGGTTTTGCTAGTGAGGAATGAAACAGGTGAGCATGCTGGGGTGCCTCCCTGAACTCCCAGCAGCTGAAAGCCACTAAGTGTATTTTTATCACTAATTTTAGCACACCTAGCTCTGCTTTCACAAAGGAGAGGAGCTGCAAAGTGGTGTCATTTTTTCAGAAATACACTACAGTTTTCTCCTGCTCTCCTGATGCCTCGGGAAGCGCTTCATTGGTGCACTGGTGCAGCTCCCACATGCTGCTTTTGAGAGAATTCTCAGTGCTCTCATGGGATGTGAATTGTCTAGGAAAGAAAAAGAAAGGGGAAATAATGGTTCCAAGCAACTACTTTTAAAGCCTGCAGTAAAATTTACACATGAAGCAACTAGTCCATAACCTGTGGCTCCTTCCTTGACCCAATGGAGAGTACTTGACACTCCAACAGATAGGTATTCCTCTGCCTATGCCTTCCAATGTCCAAATCCTGACCCACAATCATCAAGACACCTGACTGGTGACACCACGGTGAGCCCTGCCCTGCCCTGTTCTCCTGCACGGGGCTGTGCTGTCGCAAGCCTGGCCTTGCTGGGGAAGAGTTAAAGGAAAACAGAGAAGGCTCACAGATGGAGATCAATCCTCCCCAACGTTTTTCGGCACCAGGCCCTTGGCGAGCACTCCTGCCCGCCCTTGGAGCCTCATCTCTCCCACCTCTGTGTATTTTTCCAGTGGCTCTGGGTACCCCCCCGCCCGTGACATGCCGGGTGTTGATTTGATAGGACATGAACGCAAAGCTCATTAAGGACTCATCAATACGAGTGATGAGGAGCTGTGTGGGGCGAGGCTGATAGCTCCCTTCTGTGCAAGGGAGCAAGTTAGTACATGCCTCCCTGGACTGGCACATTTTGGAGCAGCTCCACACACCACGAGCACCCAGTGGGCAGCCTGAGGTAGGTGGGACAGCGAAGCCTGGATGTGGGGTGGGAGCGTGGGGATCAGAGAAAGGAGTATGGCTGTGTATGAGCATCCCTGGGGAAGGGTGACTGTAGGCACTGAGCTCTCCTCCATCCCCCTTAGTTGGATGTGGGGATGAGGGAACACAGCACCCTGAGGACAAGGCAGGATGAAGGATGGTCCATGCCTCCCAAAAGGTGCTGTAGAGGTGAACAAATAGGGGTAGAACTACCTGCCTGGCACTCCATCAGGGCAGCATGAAGCAGGCCTACTGCCCAAAGCAGGGACAGAGATTGCCTGTACAACAGCCTCAGCTGCACTACTCTATTCCTACATTTCTTCCGCCAGTTGCCATTGCCACTGCAATGTCCTCCAAGTCAGGAAAGACACTGGTCACTTGGAAGGTATCATCCTTCCTCGCTGACATTACCACACAGAGCCAACTGGATCCCCCTTGGTGCCAATGGGCATGTAACCTACTGGGGAGATAAAGCAAGCTTAAATGATGGCTGAACTCTCTAACAGTAGCTAGGTGAAAACCTGGGCAAGTTTCCTTGGTGGTGTTTCCACTGGGGAGGAAAAGCTGCAGCCTGGCCACTAAGGGCTCCCCAGTTGGCTGGTAACCTTGCTGTGATCCTGCCAGTGTCTTGCACTTTGAATTTTGGTTCTCCTCCCTGTATTTCCATTGCTCCAAGAGAAGATCTGCCATAATTTAGGATGCAGAGAACGAAAAGCAAACCAAAACCAAATGCAAACCTATTTTCTTCTTGATAAAATTAATGGCCACAAGGGACAAATGAAAAACGTCCTTATAACTGGGGACAGACCCCCTCATGGTGCTAGGTCATGGGCATGTAGCAAGTGACTGCCATGCCCGGCCCCTGCAGTCCCTAGCTGTGGAGATGATTGTACAGTAAAGCCTGAGCCTGGCCCCAGAGGTTCAGGATCCACATCCCATTATGGCCAGCTGAGGCATACAGATGACAGCCTTTCCTTCTCTAGCCTTATCTCCCAGTATTGCAAGCCCTACAGAAAGGTCTTTCTGCACCACTGTATAGCACTTAGCACAAGACATAGGGAGACGGGAAGGAAGCTCTGAGTGTTAAAGCAGTAGGAATTATAATGTCTAGCTAATTGCAGGCTTGTCCTAGACAACGGGGGATGATGCTGTTGTTGGGCTGTAAGCATGTTTTTTGGGTGGCTTCCAGGAAAACCAGTCAAGAGGTTACCAACTAGCAATCCTCATGTGTTGCTTCTGCAGAAGGAGCTGGCTCTGCCATTCTTTATTTTCCATCCCCCAAAAACATTACAAATAAACTGAGCCTCACAGCATCCCTGGGACTCTGGGCCATAGTTGTCTCTCCATTTTCACAGAGAACAAGGAGTTTGACATCTGAATGTGTGACTCAGAATTCCTCTCTGGCTTGGCTGTGCTGCAGCAGAACGCTGCACTGGGAGTCTCTGATCTTTCTCAGAGCAGTGCACCCAAGTGATGTTGGACAGTTTTACATGTGCTACATTTTGAAAGAGCTTCTGGCCTGGATGGGTCTCTTGGAGACTCAATGCAGTGCTTGGTATCTGTCACTGTATTTCTGCTCCTCCCGCCTTCACCTATCTCCCCTTCATTCGCTGAGTGTGGTAGCAAAGGCTTTTGAGGCAGGGCAGGGTTTTTACCTGCTTGGCCTACTCCAGGAGCAGTGAATGCTTCCCAGCTAGAAGGACAGTGGCCAGACTCTTACTCCCTGGCCATGCAAGAGGGGAAGAGATAGCTCTCCTGCCACACTGGAAATGCAAGGCAGCATCTGACCACCCTCATGCTTCTGCTCCTTGTCATTTTTTTTCTTTATTCATCTTTTCATTAAGTTACAGCAACAAATTCCAAGGTGACCTTCTCACGTGAAGGTCAATGCTTGCTGTTGCAAGATCAGTTTCACCCAGATCTCTGTTCAATGACTTCATTAAAAAAAAAAAAAGAAAGGAAAAGCAAAAAATAACATTAACTCCAATGCAGCACATAACCACTGACATTACTTGAAATGTCTCTGGAGATTTATTAAATCCAGCTCTATGTGTATGAAGTTATTATTTTCCCCCTCACGCACAAGACGACCTTTTGCACAATACTTGGCACTCCTGGTGAGATGGGGAAACACTGGCTGTGGTGCTACTGAGGTGCTGCTCTCTGCATCACCTTGTTACAGGTCTCCCCCCTCCACAAGCCCATCCTCAGTGTTCCTCCCACGCCTCCAGGCTGCCCTGTGGGGAGCTGCCCCCTCCCCACCAGCCCTGTGCTGGTGCCTGATGCCCAGCTGGGCATCCCTGGGCTCACCCTGCATCCCTTTTTCATAGAAGCACCCATTTGAGCCTCTTTCCTCTCTCCAGCCCCCCATTCTTGAGGAACCTGATGTCTTCAAGAGCCATGCTCCTTTTTCAGGTGCAGGTGAAACTTGACAGCGAGCTCAAAAAGTGTTGGGGGCTGGGAACAGATAGATGAGTCCTTGTGCAAGAAAGCTGGGCTAAAAATGCCTGAATTGCTTCAGGCATGGCAAAAGAATAATGTAGCAAAACTGTATAAACTTCCAGTATTGTGAAATTGGCATCCCAGAGTGCCAGCTTGCACTGTGTAAGAAAAGGAAAATGCTTCTTAATTTAATCGGCACATTTTAAACGGGCAGAAATAGGCCTTTAATCTTTTTAGTGCAGTAGTTTCACCAAGGACGATGGAGGCAGGGATGCCCTAAAGCCAACTGTTGGTCTTTTCCAATCTGGAAGCCTGCGGGGCTGGAGGAGCTGCTCGCTGCCTGCTTGGAGGCTGCTGCAGGAGCGAGGCCTGGCCTGGCCTGGCCTTGGCTGTGGCCACCCGGGCTGGGCCTGGATGGCTGACAGAGCGGGAATCCCTGCGAGGCACAGGCCTCGGGCACTCTGCTCATCTCCTCTTCACAGCTGTGAGAGGACCCTGAAGTAGGATTACTAAAACTGCTCAGTGCTGATAGGGAAAAGTGTGCTATTTGTGTTGTTCAGCAGCCTTTTAAAAACCAAGGCAAAAAAAACCCGCGCTTTCCTTAGAAGTGCCATCTGAGGTGAGAGGAGGCGAAGCCGGGGCTGTGACTGGGAGCAGGCTCTGACCCCGCTTCCCCTGAGGGCAGAGGAGCCAGAGGAGGTTTAAGTGGGCATCCAGAGTGGAGGAGGAGGCTGCAACAGCTGACCCAGTTCTTTCTGCTTACATGATGTAAAAATTAAGGTGTCGCTTGACAAGTGACCAGGCAGCAGGCTGGAGCCAAAGCCAGCAGCACTGTGGTTCTTCATTTGGTTTTCAGGGCTGTGAGGGACTCTGGCCCTGCCAGAACCAGGGCCCAGGGCTATGAGATGTATTCTGGCTCACATTGATGTCCTGCTTGTTCAATGGCTTCTGAAACATTCTGAACCCGTGACCCCACTGCCCCCTCTCCTCAGCTGGACAGGGTCACGGTGTGGTGCAGCCGGACCCGGCCAGCCATGTTGTTGGGAGCACCTTGGGTCACAAGTGGCTGCTGGCAGAGGAGGGGTGCTGGGCAACAGCCATGGGGCCAACGTGGACATCAACAGCCCCAATCTTGTGCAGGAGAGTGGGAAGGAGATCCCTGTAGAGCTGGTTTATTTTCTTATTGTGCCTTCCATCAGTGCTGATTTCTCTGTAACCAGCAATCAACTCCCTCCTAAAGTGGAAGGCTGCTGACCCAGCTGGAGTATCTCTGAGCATTTCTCAAATCTTGGAGAACCCAAATTGGGTCAACATCCTGTCAACATCCTCAGGCTGGTACAGGTCATGCTCCTGTCCTTCTCTCCTGCCATTTTCTTTGTGGCAAGAGGAAGAAGGACCAGTCTGCCCCTCACTGGTGCCCAGGACAAGGAGGGGATGTGCTCGTCCATGGGGAGAGATTGCTTCTGCAGGAGGCATCAGGGACTGCTGAGAGTGCTTAACTTTTCATGCAAACTGTGTTTTTGCCCATAAACTTTAGCATCATATAACACAAACAACCCAACAGTCTTGCCAGGAGAGTTTTGGCCAAATCCAGTTGGAAAACCTCCACTGTGCTACCTCTTGGCACTAGCCCAACCGTGGGCTGGTGATCAACCTCAAAGCCCAGTAGATTCAATCTGCAGATCTATTCCCTTGCACCCAGAGCAGTTCTGTCACCCAGGGCTTTCAGAAATGTGGGAGGCTCAAGCATATGCTGCTGCTGCAGCCAGCCAAAAATCAGTGCAGAGCCTGCTGTGGCCTGATCAGCTGGTCACAGCTCCAAACAAGAAGCAAGAGCCTTGGGGCTACTTGGCTGTCATTAAAATGGTGTGGATGGAAGGAAAAGTCTAATTGACTGAACAACAGCCTGCACCGTGTAATTAAACTAATTGTGGTTCTACCTGCATAGGTCAGAAGTGATTTGTGTGGCTGTTACAGCCCTGACAAGTAAGAGGTGTGGAGGTGTGATAGCATTTTTTTGCACACGCTTCCACAAGTAATTTTGCGGTTTCATTTCAGGCAATTTTATGCCCTTGAAATTTTTGTTTCTGTCAGATTTCAGGAGACTGTTAATATTTCACACCGAAGCAGGGGAAAGCAAAAAGGTCACCATTGTTAGCAGTTTCAAACTGCAGCATTTCAAGTGGAGGCAATACATTTTCAGGGCTATTTTCTTATTTTCAGCGAAACTCCTCAAAAAGGAGGCAAAGGACTGCTTTCCAGAAGGCTTTGCAGCCTGACTCTGCACCCACAGGAGACTGTGCAATTGTTTTTATCGACCTGAACAGCAGAAGACCAAGCCTTCTGCATGCCTCTGTGAAACTCAAGTCACTGCTTCACTGCCAGGGAACCATGACCCCAGCTTTTAGTGACTGTTTTGAAAGTCTTTGCTTCAGTTTATGATGCGTTTAGAAGAAGCTGAATGAGAAACCTGCTGCAGAATCATGTTTAAACTCTTTGACCTTGTTTTCAAGGCCTTGCTAAGCGTAGTCCACCTCCAGCTGGTAACTCTGCTCTCATTGATTATCATTCTCAGTCCTTTGGACTTTTTGCTGTGCCCAAAGCACTGTGCATTTTTCAGAAGAAATAATGTGACATGACAGAGCTGCTGCACCCACTCGGTTTTCTCCAGGCTGCCAACACAGCCCCGCATTTGGACTGGAGGAGACCATGTGGTCAAGCAGAGGAGCTGGTGCATTTTGTCCTGGTAGGACTGCTTGTCCAGTCTGTGAACCTGTGTTCAAATAGGAAAGTCAAACCCTGCACCTGGCAGCAGACGATGCCTGGATTTTTCCTGGCCAGAGCCACATATTTTGGGAAGGGCATGGTGTGGCCAGGGTGCAGGGCACATGTGGACCCTATGCAGCATATGCTCGTGCATGTGCAGCTATGAGCCTTGACTGAGGTCTCTTTATCAAATTTCTTTGTTTGAGATGGTTGGTGAGAGACTGAGACACATGAGAGCAGACACATGGGAAATGCGGAGATGGTCATCCACAGCCTGGAGGTTTTCTAGCGCTTTCTCAAGAGAGGTTACGTGTCCCACTGCTCATACCCCTCACTGAGTGATGTGTGCTATGGCAAGGGAAGGGTGGAAGAGGATGTGCCCCAGGGCATAACTCTTTCTGACAGATATCTCTCTGGCAGATGTCTGATGGAAGAAAAATGCATCAGATTTGAACAAACATCAAAACGCAGGTGCAAAACTTAGCTCAGGAGGCTGGAAGCAAGTGACATCACCCCAAACTTCTTGTGGCCGTATATTCTTCTTCTAATCGTCCACCACTGTAGGAGACAGGACTGTATGTAGGATGGAATTTTAGTGGGTTCATTTCACCGTTTTTATGCTATGTCTCTTGGCTATAGAGAAACATCTATAAATCTAGTTAGAGACTGGCAGAATTTATTCTTCCTCATCTGGAGATGATGGAACTCACTTCTCAGGGTAGAAGAAACTGCCAGTATGCTCTGCTGCTCTTCTATCACCCTAACCTCAAGCACATGAAATATGGAGTGTTATCACCTAGTTACAGTATTGCTACAGAAGGGTGGCAGCAAGAACAGATGAAAAGAGCACAGGGAGCGCAGGATATATATATATTAAGATAACAGCTTACCTACTGTTTTTTGTCTCAGGAAAAAAAAGAAAAAGAAAAAAAAAGAGTCAAAATGGATTCTGCTGAGCCTAATTTGTTATGTCTCCAGGCATAGCTAATTATCCTGACTTAGCCCAGCTCTGAATTCTTCCCAGGGGTTTTGGTGCTATTTCTTCTGTTTTGATTTATAAATTGTCTTTATTTTACTTTCCTCCTACATGCTCTGTATAATCTTTTTACTCTCTCCCTTACTGAGGAGCTAGGAGTTGGTGTGACAGGGATATTACCAAGTGTAAGATGGAAAAAGACATCCATTAGCCTTTGTGTTGGGTGTCCAGAAATGTTTTCTTCTGGCATCTGCGTCATGGGCTATTTGAAGCTGTCTCTTCTCCCCACGAGGTGTCTGTGTGCTGTCACTTACTGCTGGGCTTACCTGCAGCCATCCTTGGGCTAAAGGAGCTGTGCGTCTCCAGGCTGGCTTTGAAGCTCAAAAGGCTTTGGTAACAGTCTTTATCCTGCAGCAAGGAGTATTCTGGCTTCTCTCTTGGTGTAGCAAAATGAATTATAGCAGGATGAATTACAGTTATTTTCTCCGTAATTGGCATAGTTTTTCTAACCTCCGTGACAAATTCTGTGGAGGAAGGAAATCCATCAGCTGAGTCGTGGAGTAAGCAGGAGCTGATGCATTTTAGCCTGGGCTTGGGAGGGCATCTCTTTTCAGAAAGGTTTAGAAACGCTTGTTAGTGAGTACTCAGAAGCATCCTGTGGGGCAAATGGGTACTGTTTGCTTAGGGGATGAGACTGGCAAGAATAGGCAGCTCAAGTAGGGCCAGCCTTAACTGCTAGGGCATGCCACCACTTCATAGCATTGCTTTGTTTCCTGATATACCCACTCGACGTTTATTTCTGATTTGTGCATCTGGGAATCTATTTGTCAACAGACTTCTCTGGCAGACTGCAGCACTGGTCACAGTGATGGCCCCTGATGGAGGCTTAAATTCGCGTTTGTGGATAATGGCCTGAGAAATGGGTGAGCGCCAAGGCCTTACTGGCCTCAGGCTTCAGGCTTCAGGCTTTCGCACTGGCCAAGGACAGATACCCAGGGGAGAGAATACAGCCAGGAGAAATACAGAATCCTGGCTTAGTGGGATCTCAGTTGCTCACAGGCTGTCTACATCTGCTCATGTACATAGTGCAGGCGCTGTTGCAAAGCTATATGGACACAGGGTAACATTCTTCTCTGCTTCCTCATCAGGAGGTTTGCCCTTTCTGCTTCTCCAGCCCCTGAGCAAGAGCAGCTGTACATCTGAGTCGCCATGGGCAAGATGGACAACACCTCCGTGGAGCTGAGCTCTCCCTCTGAGGTGAAGCAGGCATCCCTGGAGGAGCCGGAGCCCATTGCCTCCGAAGCCCCAAGCACCAAGAAGAAGAAGATCCCGGACAGGGGCTCTTGGAAGGGGAGGTTTGACTTCCTGCTGTCCTGTGTGGGCTATGCCATTGGGCTGGGCAATGTCTGGCGCTTCCCATATCTCTGCGGCAAGAATGGAGGAGGTGAGAGAAACACGCAGCGCCTGAGCTCGCCCCTGAGCAGCCTCGTTCCCTGGATAGGCTCTGGCTTTTGTGGGTCTATACAAGTAGCTGTGGGCAGATGGAAACAGTGCTGGGCTAGAAATGAAGAGAGCTGGGAGGTCAGCTCCCTCCCCAGCTTCAGAATTTCTGCATGAACTGGATCAAGTTGTAAAACATACCCTTGTGCTTTCCTCTGTGGAATGGCACTGTTCCTTCAGCCTCAGCACAGAGATGCTTTTGTGGAGGGGAGTATGTGCTGCTTTGACACCAGTAGAGCAGACAGCTCTCTCTCCTCCTCCCCCACACCCATTTCTCTCAGAGTTTTTGCCTATTAGTAAAATAACCTTCTCTCCCTCCTTAACATGCTGCTCACCTCCTAGAGCCAATCCTCAGACTTCTCCACAAATCCGAACTCCATTCAGGCTGTACTTTTACATCTGTTATCATGTCAGCCTTCCCGTGTTGGTGTTTGCTTCCCTCTTAGCTCTTCCCTGCCCAGGGTCCCTGATCCCAGAGTCGTGTTCATTCATGCTGCTCTGAAGGTCTCCTTTTCTCACCTGTCTTCTCCACATCTTTTCCTTTTCCTTCAGATTTCATTTTCAAAACTCTGGCTTCTCATGACTGTTTCTCATGTCTTCAGCCCACCCATGCTGTCCATGACATAAGTGGTGCAGATTGATCTTCTCTTTCCCTCCCTGCCATTGCCAGAGCCATGATGCTGGCTGATGGCTTCCTGTGCTTACCCAGCCAGTCTCTGGCACCCATACCTGGTACCGGTACCCATGTTTGCACAAATTTAGTCCATCTTCTGCCCTGCCGTGGGTGTGTGATCTCAGACACACTGCATCCCTGCTGCCCATCTCTTCACATTTAAAGGTGGGAATGGAGATACCTATAATTAGATGAGAGTTTTATTTGAGATAAAAGCAATCCTATTTATAAAACCAGCTGAGATCCTAAGATGGTGCTGCGAAGGTGCGGAATGCTGTTATTAGCGTCAGCAGTGGCACACGGGATAATCTCTGACCTGGCAGCTGCAGGCACACCAAGGGACAAGCCAGCTACCAGGAAAAATGCTGGGCAGGTGAAATGGGGAAACTGGTACCTACTGGTCGTGCCACTGGTAGCAGCCTGCACTGCTTGTTCTTCTGTTCCACCCTGGCCTGCTCTGGCTGTTCCTGCAGCCAGCAATAAGGAGCAGCGAGCGGCCGATGCCTGCAAGGGACAGAAGTGACGCACACAAGCGTCACCGGCTGCCAGCGGGGAGCAGCGAGGAAGGGTCGTGCTGCATCTGATGGCAAGCTGGCGGGCAGCGCCTGGGCATGGCCCCGGCGGAGCAGGCAGAGGGTGGGACGCTAATTTTAGCATCCCACATGTGCGCTGCGCAGGGTGTGGGCTGCTTCCATTACGCACAGCCCAATTGGACTGAATGGAAATATTGTGGTCTTGCTTACTGCCATCACATTGTATCAGCTCACGGCTGATTTGCTCTGTGTTGTAATCGGGCATGTGGTTAGGGGATATTCGCCCTGGGTGCAGCAGCCCTGCGTGAGCCCCATCCACTGCACGGAGCAGGCGTCGCCCAGAGAGACGCCCGGGCTCTGTGTACGGGCGGGTGGATGTGCCCAGCAATGACTAATGCTCAGCCCCATGCAGGCCTTCTGATGTCAATGGGATTTTACCAGACTCCAAATTGACTCTAAATGTGGCTCAGTAGGTGCTAAAAATTGTCTGTCGGATCCTGAGCTGGAATAACTTGAGAGGAATGTTTCTTTAAATAAGCATTGCGCACTTTACACTTGGAGATGCCAAGAAAAGGCACATAACAGCTTGTAGTGCCCAGCTCCCGATCCGTGGGCAGTGCTTCCTGGTTTAAGGGTTAATTGTTATTCCTCACTGTATGGCATTTGGAGCTGGAATCTGCAGGTGGATGTGGGGCTGTGCAGGGGGGCATAGGCACGCAGATTGTAGGTGCACATTTCCAAGCTGATCTGACTGCACAGCCCCTGGGAGCCTTCTCAGAGCCCTTGGAGGGGCCTGGCCCTTCAGAGAGGCACCGTCACTGCCAGCAGCCCTCAGCTCAAGGCTGCAGTCTGCCTTGTAGATTTTCCTCTTTTCTAGCGGATGTTTTTGGTTAAGCCAGGAGGAATTGCCTGGGTTTAGGAGTTTGGGGTTTGTTTGTTTTCCTCGATAGTCTAACAAAATCTTTCACCAATCTTTTCTGGCCTGCTGTAGATGAAAAATGCAGGGCTATCAGGGCAGTGGCCACCTTTCATTAGCTGCTTGCACAGAAGTGAGCCAAGCGCTGTGTCCTCCAACAAGCTCAGTCCACAACGGGGCACAACGGCACCAAGAAAGCATCCAAGGCCTGGACTCGTCCCATGGGCAGGATGGTGCATGGGCAGCGCTCCTCCCGCTGCTGCACTCAGAGCTGTTGGCTCCTCCTCACCAGGCTGCTGTTGGAGCTGAGAGCCTGGGCTTGCATGCCAGCTTGCAATTCAGACGTACAGACACTGAGCTGCTGGCCTGCAGCATGTTCCCTCCCCAGCACCTGCTGCCAGCTCTGCTTGCATGGCAGCTCCCAGTGAACTGCACGCTGGGCGCTGGCACTTGCCTCTCCCAGCTGGGACACTTGGCACACAGGCGTCCTCAGCTGGGTGCCCCCGAGCCAGCGGCTGCCACAGCCTCGCTGCTTGGCTTCCCGTGGGGAGCAGCTGGGGGAGCCCGGCCGGGCTGCGGCTCTGCAGGGTGGCTCTGCTGGCTGGCTCCGTGTTTGCTGTCCCACTAAATACCTGGAGAAGAAGACATGGGCTGACAGCTGGGCCCTCCAGATGGTGCAGACATCAATGCCACCCTGGACAAGGCCAGCTGCTGCTGCGTGAACAGCGTCCCCTCTCTTTCCCCTGCCAGGATCTTCTGCAAGATTTTTTCTCTTCGGGGACAATGGCATGCTCCAGCACATGCACAAGGAAGCTGGAAAATGAACTTTGTGCTGAGTCCTAGAAGTCAGAGTGACCTGAACACATATACAGCCTTCAAATCACACAGCGAGGCTCACCTGTTGTGTTTGTTCTTCTAATATTGGGGTGCGAGTAATCTCTGCTGGATGACTGCACTACCTCGCTTCTAAGGACAAGATGATTTGCATGGGGTCTACAGTAATGACAGGGTCCAGAGGAATAATGTTTTCAGCATTAACTTTAATGGTAAAACCTAGGGGGAGAGTGGGGAGGTGTACATGGAGGTTACAAGAGCAAATAGTTTTAGTCACAGATTCCCTAGAAGACTGAAAAGTCTTTGACAAAGAAAGCAGTGGCCAATGCCAGATATCCCCATGTCCTTTCCCTCAAGGTGAATAATTGGGCACTGCTGCAGGTGGACAGACAACATCAGTGAGAGCAAGCTGCAGTGCCAGCACCTGAGTGTTTGGGTTCATTGTCAGTCTGGGTTTAGCAGCACCCAAGTAGCTATCAAATAAGTGAGACTGGCATCACTAGCTGTGATATACAAACATATGTGTATACAAAACATATATATCCACAGTGGTGTGACCACAGAAGGGGAAGGCAGTGGATATCTCAGTGAGAGACTTTCCCAACACACCAACTCCAGCTGCAAGCTGTCACCTCTGAGCAAGTCTGCTTATCTTTGTGTGGCTGCCGATGGAGAGAGCGCAGCTGGAGGCATTTACTCCTTGGTAAAACAGGGAGCCATCTGGTAACACTGCTCCTTCTTCCAGGGGCCTTCCTCATTCCCTATTTCCTGACGCTGGTGTTTGCTGGGATTCCCCTCTTCCTGCTGGAAACTGCTCTCGGCCAGTATACCTCTGTGGGCGGACTGGGAGTCTGGAAATTAGCACCCATGTTTAAAGGTACTGTACTGTGTGTTTGTGAGGGTGGGGGCACGTAGCTACAAAGAGCTTCTAATGGTTTGGGGAGCAGATCCCTGGGGAGTGGGGTAGGGTGGCAGCTCAGTGGGAGTTTTTCCCTCTGGCTTACCAGGCTGTCCTTGACCCCTGAAGTCTGGGGAAGTGATCAGATCCTGCTTTCATGGAGCTCTGTAGCGTACTGAAATGTTCACCCAGTGGAAATGGGTGGGTGAGGTATGTTAGGGGACGAGCCTCCCTTGCTGACCAGCTCACTTGAGGGCACGGTGTAGCCATGTGCTACGTGTGCTACATATAGCACATGGGCCATGTACTGCGTTGATGAGCCGGCTTGGTTTTTCTGACTCTGCCACAAAGCTTGTTGTGATGCTCAGGAGCTCGCTGGGCACCAGAGACCTGGATTGATGGATTTTCTGCCTTCATTTGCAGGAGTGGGGCTGGCAGCTGTGGTTCTCTCTTTTTGGCTGAACATCTACTACATTGTCATCATCGCCTGGTCTCTCTACTATCTCTTCCACTCTTTCACTGCGGTGAGTCACAGACTTTTCTAAGGCGTGGCATTGGCTGGGCCCTCCTTGCTCCCTGCTTTATGGAGAAGAGTTGCTCATGCCACAAGGTTGCATCTTAGGATGTGGCTTTGGCTTGTTCAGCTGTCACAGAGCTGGCTGGTGACAGTGTCAGTGTCTCCACAGGCAGCTCCAGGTGTCACAGCCTTTGCTTTCACCAGAAGCACTTCCTGGCTCCCAAAAGATGCCAATAGAAAAGCCAGGCTGATGCCTGTCCCCTGTCCCTCCTAAATCTGAGCAGGAGTATTTTGAACCTGAACAGGGAGCCCAGCTTGCCTGCTGCAGCTTCTGTCCTCTGAGATCCAGAGGAAATAGAGCAGCAACAAAACGTCCCCCGCCCCTCCTGGAAGAGCTGTGCCGCATCTCTGACGCGCAAACCACTTGGTTGAAGGGCTGCTCTGCGGCTCTGCTTGAGCCATTGCGTTTCCTTCCTTGCAGTTAGCAAGCACACAGCAAAATCACAGGGTGCATGCAAATAGCATGGGGAGCCACTGGGGTGTTACCATCTGCCCCTCCACAGCCCTTCTTCTGCCAAGCCAGCGTGCTCCTTGCAGGCGCTGATGCCACAAAGCACTTAAAACACAGATAATATTTTGAAAGAGTCTGTATTCATGGATGGATAGGAAAGGACACAAACGTTCTCAAAGGCTTTGTCAAGCTGGAGCCCAAGGCCTTATCTACAAAGGTAATTCATCCAGAATTGCCCTTCCGCATCCATCTACTTGCTGTGGATGTGCCTTCTCTGTGCTCTGGAGAAGAGACTGCTGCATGTGGGGATGTATCTGAGAGCTCGCACTGGGCTCCCTCAGCCATGACACAAAGGGGCATGGGCAAGCTGCCCTGTGTTCTTGTGCAGCCCGTGGTGCTACAGCTTCATTGCTTGCAGCTCCAGAGCCGATTGCATTCAATCTGCAGCAGTGTGCTGCTGCTACCCACAGCTTAAACGTACCCAGGAACTCCTTTGCAATGCTTAAAATCAGGGGAGGGGATGGCATGAAGTAGTTGCTGTGCTTTATATTTACTCCCAAGCTTATGTTACAATTGTTTGTTTGTATAGACAGACCCTTAGCCTCCAATTTGCAGTGCTACATTGCTTTTTACACACTGGGGCTTGGTATAAATGGGAGATAAGGAACCAATCAGTGTTTGGTCTTTGTGCAGAAAATTCCAACCACTTGTTTTGTGAAACTATCCACAAGCTGTAGTGATTATAAACACAATATCCCTTGGTAGCTATTTTAATTAGTAGCTATTAATTACCAACAGTTAATTGGAAATAGCTTTCTATCCAGGGAATTGCTACATTTTATTAGAGCTATGACATTGCCCTAATCATGTCTTGATATTATTTCCTGGAAAAGTCTGCATCACACTTATTTATTATTTTGGAAAACCATTTAATGCCTCTGGTGCAAGGTTTCTGCCCATCCAGATGTGCTGCCCGTCCCCTTTGCAAAAACAACCTGCATCTGTAGTTTAAAAGAAGACAGGTTTCACTCCTTGCCGGAGATGTGACACTAACGACAGCCGTGCCCCCAGGACCTGCCGTGGCAGAGCTGTGGGAACGCCTGGAACACTGACCGCTGCTTCTCCAACTACTCCCTGGACGACACCACCAACCTCACCAGCGCCGTCACCGAGTTCTGGGAGTACGTCACAGCCTGCCTACACCAGGTTTCTCCCCATCCCACCCGCCCACTGGGGCTGCTGCCCTTCCTGCCAACTTCTGGCCTTAGAGAGCTGGCCACTAGCTGGCGTGGGCATGGGATGGGGAGCACTGTGCAGCCGCAGGTCAGATGCAGAGAAAGTAATGGCCTCGCTGCATCTGTCCTCCTTCCCTTAGCCCCTCACTAGAAGCCTCAGGCCCCTCTAGGATTCTGTGGGCTCTGGTGCATGTTTGCATCTGGCCCTTCACCCTCCAGCCACCTCTGGGATCTCCAATCCTTATGCCCCCAAGCTTTAGGCTTCCCCTTAATGCAACCTCTCCCCTCCTAGGAGGAACATGCACCAGATGTCTGGGGGCTTGGGGGAGCCTGGCTCCATCCGCTGGCCCCTGGCTGGCACGCTGGCCCTGGCCTGGCTGCTGGTCTACTTCTCCATCTGGAAGGGCGTGGAGTGGACAGGCAAGGTATGCAATGAGGAACACGTGATTTGGTGCTGTCAAAATGTCCTCCAGACTCAATTTAGTCTGAGTACCTATAACTAAGGTTATGGTGTTTCAAGGCAGAATTGCAGTAGATGCTATTAAATTCTTGACATTTACCTTGCACGGTCATAAAAATTGCTACGGTGTTCACAGTAACTTTCAATATAAGCCTAGAGAATAACTCTTCCCTGCAAAGTCATGGGTCTGTGTTCTCAGTCTCTGAAGACTTTGGGAAGAGATTTTCAGAGATGGCTTATGTTACTCACATCAGGACAATTCTTCAAGACGGTGAGGTCCATCCTGGGCTCCATCTTACGCAAATCAGGTCTCTTAAAATGCTGTTGACTGAAAAACACCATCTCTTGAAATTTTTTCTGCTGCCCTTTTGGTATGGGTGGGATACCTACAGATCAGAAGCATATGATTATTCACTGTGTAGCATTTCAGACCAGCACAGTGGAGAGATAATTGCTTGGTTTATTGAAACAGCAGCACTGAGATACTGAGATGTGTTATTTAGAGCACAGCATGCTGTAGAGGGACAGCGTTATGAAAGGAATAATCTAGAGGGAAGACCAGAAAGAAGCACTTCAGGGGAGGTCACCTCAACTGTTGACTCCCCTAGGAGTTCTCAGATGGGGTTTTGCTACGCAGAGCCCCAGTGACTGCTGTTACCTGTTGAGGAATGGCACATGCTTGTGATTCTCTGAACCACTGCTGAAAAGAGAAAGTTGGAGTCAAGTGAGCTAATGTTGCTTGATGTATTGGACTAGTGGAATGCTGGCTTTAGCTCTGTGAAATAAGGATGTGATGACTTAAAGGGATTACTTCTCTGGACTAAATTTATCCCTCTGCAATCCCCTTGTCTTTGGGCAATCCAGCCAGAATTTTGCCCGCTACTTTTGTGATTAGTGCGTCCTTGCGTGTCATTGGCAGAGAGAAACAGCCAGCAATGTTACTTGCGTGGGAGTGAGAGGCAGAAAACACACGGAGGATGTTGGCTGATCACTTCCCTGGGGGCTGTGCAGGCTGCTCTCCCCACGATTACAGGCTCAGCCATGAGCGGTGGTGCCTGGGGACCTTATCAACCCCCCGCAGAGAGGGAGAGCGGCTGCGGTGCCACCACAGGCAGGAACAGCTGACGGCCTCTCTCCCACTGTGCCTCTTGCAGGTGGTGTATTTCTCAGCCACTTATCCCTACTTCATGCTGTTCATCCTCTTCTTCCGGGGTGTCACGCTGCCAGGGGCCAAGGAAGGCATCCTTTTCTACCTCACACCTGACTTCAGAAAGCTCTCCGACTCTGAGGTTGGTCGTCTGGCTGTGGCTGCCCTGTTGGTAGTTCTGGCACCCAGTTATCTCCACATCAGTGTTCCCTGGGCTTTTCCCCTCAGAATTTTAAGGGAGAATTAAAACTGTAAAGGAACAGCTCCCTACTCAAGGAGTCATGACCCTCGCAGTTTGAGACAAAACTCAGGTGGGAGGAAAACCATGCAGCAGCTCTGTTGTAATCAAGCAATATTGTCCATGAGGGATGAGAAATTACCCCAACAAAAGATCCTCCCCTCTGGGCTGGGAGTGCCTCATTTCCTGACGCCCCCAGCATGCTGGATGACCAAGCCCGCAGCCCTGCAAGGCCCTGGCTGGCCCTGTGCAGAGCTCTCTGCAGCACGACATCAGCCCCTGCAGGGAGAGAGCGATGGGCCAGAGACTGGGTAATGGCGGGCTGGGTCCACCAAGCTGGCTGTGTGGCGGAGGACAGACTCAAAGGTGACTCTTCCTCTGCAGGTCTGGATGGATGCGGCCACGCAGATCTTCTTCTCCTATGGGCTGGGGCTGGGGTCCCTGATTGCACTGGGGAGCTACAACACTTTCCACAACAACGTCTACAGGTCTGTTGGGTTTTCCTGGCCCTGTTGGGTTTTTGTGGCAGGAGCAGCACAAGACCATGCATTGTTACCGTCATCGCTTGGCCACTAGAGCCCACTGTCACTGCCCTGAGTGTGTGCACGGATGGAGGCATCGCAGCAAGTCTGGGTGCCCAGCCTCAGATGTTCCTCTCTGTCACCAAGCAGCTGAAGGGCACGCTGCTGCCTCCCTAATGGGGAAGGCTTAGTCTTCTCTTTGCCCACCCTTTACTCCTTATCTCTTTGGTAGGGACCTGCAGGTGGCTTCTTTTCTTCCTTTCTCTCTTCCAGAGACTCCATTATTGTCTGCTGTATAAACTCCACCACAAGCATATTTGCTGGATTTGTTATTTTCTCTATCGTTGGCTTCATGTCGCACATCACAAAGAAGTCGATCTCAGAGCTGGCCTCCTCAGGTGAGCAGATGCAGCAGCACTGCCAATAAGTCTCAGACTGTGTTTTCCTTCCCTGATCCTCCAACAGCCCCTCTTAAGGTTTGCATCTCTCTGCTTTGTTACTCAGGGGTTGTCCTTGAGTTAAAATGGAGATGTTTTCCTGGGAAACCTTTACACGTCGTGCATGTGTAGAGGGCCAGATTCTCTGGCTGTGCTATAACGATACCACGTGCGTTGGTGTAACTCATGCCACTTCACACACCTAAAGATCTGTTGTAGGAAGTTTCCACAAGTCACCCAAAACAGCAAACCCAGGTACAAATGCAACAACAATATTTCAGAGAAATTTATCCATGAGTGCAGGATGCTCCCAGGCCTTTCTTGACGGTGATCAAGCACACAATCTCCTTTGTATGCCCTCCTGCCAAGACCGGTCTGAGGCACCTGTGGCTGATGTTCACTGCACATCAACTCCTGCTGCAAGGAGCATCCCGGCCTGCTTTTAATGTTCACCTCCTTTCAGCAGTGAGATTATATGTGCTTTGGCTGCAGTGAAACATTTAGTCCGTTTGCTTTCTGTAACCTTATTTGGAGAATAGGTAGCTCCTCACACTCTGCCTGTGTTCTCAGTAGATGTGATCAAAACTTGGAGTCCTTTTTCCATGCAAGATTTTGAAATTGTAATCTCAGAATAATGCTTTTTTTACCCTAGATGAGACTGTGTCTTTTTGCCCAAAGACATATTTTGAAATTGCTCTCTTGCCAGAAAAAGCTTTTATCTCAAGCAACAGCATTTTGTGATGGAAAAAAAAAAAAAAAGAAACCAAATATCTTTCTATTTTTTCTAACAAAGTGCTCTAGCTCCATTTGGTAGCAGTGATTTGATGACTTTCTTGCTGATAGAATGAGAAAGGGCAAAGCATTTCTCCAGTCATTGCTGCCTCCCTGTCCTACCCTTGTGCACCCCACAGGGTTGGCATGCCATGGGTGACGGCCCCTGTAATAACTTCTTGCAGACCGTGACTGCCATCACTGTCTCTGGTCACTGTTGCACATCACTCAGACTTTCTGCCAAACACTTCATAAGCATGGATTCATCTCTCTTTTCACTTCCACAGGCCCTGGACTGGCTTTCCTCGCCTACCCGCAGGTTGTCACCCAGCTACCCCTGTCCCCTCTCTGGTCGATCCTCTTCTTCTCTATGCTGATGATGCTGGGCCTGGACAGTCAGGTGAGACAACCAGAGACAAAATGGGGTAAGACAGAAATATATTTTTCGGTATCGTGGTGGTTTTCCCTTCTGTACCTTGAGTGCTTAAGTGCTGAGCAGGGTCTTTGCTCAGACTGTCACGTGAAACAAAATCTCCTGTGTGGTCATCACCCCTGCACTCTTTCTCTAATGTAGACAATACAAGTGGGGTGGTATCTGACCTCTGAGTGCACCAGTCATGTTCCTACTGCTGATTGAAAATGCAACAGTGACCAGCAGAACCAGTCAGCCTTATGAGGTGATCACCACTTCCCTGCAGGACGATCTTTGGAAAACTCTTCTCCATTCAGATCAGTTTTGGGCCCTAGAGAAGTGCTGGTGCTGCTTCATGGGCACAGCACATCCCAGTCTTGCTGGGTGGCCCTGGCAGCTGAGCTGCCCAGCAGCTCACAAGCTGAAAATGGGGCTAGTGTGAAACTATCCCTGCCAAAATGCTCCATGGCAGGGAAAATAAGAGAAAGGGAAAAAACTATTTCTAGTAATTACTGGTTTGTTTCAGTAGGATAATTGTTTTCCTAGAAATGGGAATGTGAAATAAGGGAAATCATTATTAGCTGTTACATTTTCATCTACTTGATAACAGTTTGTGGTCGTTGCAGTTCTTGGTGTTTTGTAAGGAGCTGATTTTGGATGCTTTGGATTTCCTAATGGCGTCACGGAGCACCTTGACCAAACTGCACTTCCTGTGAGCACAGCCAAGAAAGTGCCATGACTTTGGCTTAATGTCGTAGGTTAGGGCAGAAAGTCCCCACCTTTTCTGCTCCCTGGAGCATCTCTGCACAACGCGTACCAGTCTCCTGCCAGACCACAGGAACGCAGTGACGCAGCATTTGAAGCAGTGGGAACAGTGGTTTGGTGCAGTGTTTTGGCAATGTTTTTAATAACTAGCGTAGTCCTGAGCAGAGGTGAAGTGCTCTGCTGTTTGAGCTCCCCGGCTGGCTTCACAGCGAGCAGGTGGAGCTGCTGGCAGAGGGAAGCAGCCATGCCCTGGGAAAGTCTTGCAAAACAAAGCAGCATGGGCTCTGTATTTTTTTTTTACAAGTGATGATATTATTAGGGTACCTATCGGGTACTATTGGGTATTACGATTTTCCTGATAATTCAGCATAAAAGTAGCCACCACTGGAATGAAATGAGTGCTCTCCTGAGTTACACCTTCAGAAGCCGAAGTGTAATTAATGGTCAGACTCAGGCATATTCCTGACACATCATGCCTTGTTTCCAAGAAAATCTAATCAGCCAGACCTGGTTTTCAGCTGTGGCACACTCCCACAGAAGCACATCAAGAAGCTCACAGCTGCATTACCACGGACAGTATTTGGCAAATAATTTCAAGTAACGACTAAATGCTTCCAAAAAAGCTCCGTTTTCAGAAAAAAAAAAAAATTGATCTCCGTGGATTATTCACTCAGCTCTAGTAAATAGTTTGAGACATGACAATAAGCCCTCAAAGCACTGTGTGGAATTTATTTGCTTCTCAAATACCACTTGAAATTCTCCAGGTCCCCTCCAACAGGCAGCCTCGGAGGGCGGGCGGTCTGTGGGGGGCTATCGCTGCCTGGAGGAGGAGCGGGGGAGGAGGCATCAAACAGAAAGCAAGCTTTTAGAAAGAGCAGATAGATAGATGGGAAGAAGCTTTCTGCATGCGTGCTGGAGCTCTGAGTCAATCAAACACACGATTTGCAGAGTGGCAGCTTGTGCCTGTAAAGCAGCGTGCACACAAGGGCTGCAATCACACACGCGTTTTGAAGTATCGGTTATAAAAAAAGGACAGTTTTGATATGTGCTTATAAAATCTTGTTTGCAGTGTTTGCAGACGAGGAGCAGCCATTTCCATTAGGGCATAGCAGAGCCATGGAGATTCTGCCTCGTGTAGCCCCAGGGTGCCAAGGAAGGTTGAGCTGAGCTCTGCCTCTGCGATGCAGAGATGAGCCCCATCCCCTCTGCAGTGGTGGAAGGAGGTCCACCCGTGTCCACGAGCCTCAGCAGAGAGAGCTCAGCAGCACAGCTCCATCTGTCTCTGCCACCGTGCTCACCTCCTCTGCGGTGCCTTGAACGCCAGCAGTGACCTACATTGATGCACACGCACCTCCCTCTCGTGCCCCCACTCGCCGCTCGTGGTCCTTAATGTTGGCTCTGCCTCTGATCTACTCCGGCTTTAGCTCTCTTGCATCTAGACCCTCTTGCATAACATGCTAATGCTTTCTTTTAACCTACCAGTTTCCAGGTCAGGCGTTTTCTCCCCAGGGGAGCTAGCAAGCCTTGTGACTGCAAGCCTGCATCTGTCCCCTGTGAGGCTGCCTCTTGCAGGTTACTCGTGAGGATTTGTGGCCGAGCAGCAGGACCCACACTGCACAGCTGGCAGCTGTGGTTAATCTGCCCTCAGGTCCTGGTCCTGGTCAGGTCTCCTTCTGATTGGCGTGGCCAAGGGGGCTAATAGCAGCCCCTAGTAGAGTTGGAGGACGTGGGAGAGACTTCCAAGTCCAGGGTGTTTGACCCAGTAGCTCATGTAGTGATTAAGCACCAAAATGGGAAAAAGAGAGAAGTGATTGGAAGTAAAACCTTTAGAAGAAAAAAGTTCTCATGGCACAACAATCACCAGATGCTCATCGCTCCTGAAAGCAGCGCGCTTTCCCTCAGGCTCCTGCTTCTCCTGGGGGAATGTCTGAGGTCAGGTGTGTGAGCTGGGAAATTCGGACCCTGGGCCACTCCGGGAGCCACAGTCCCAGTTCTCCATTCAGATCAGTTGAGCCCCTACCAGCCCCCATGGCTGCATCACCTCTGGAGCCCGAGGCTGACAGGAGGTATTTCCAGAAAGCAGTATGAAGTGCTGCTTCATGGCTAGAAATGCCAGCATGGCACTGCTTGGTTCCCCATTTTATCCATCATGTGCTGAAAAGCCCTCACACCCACCCTGGTCCCTCCCAGCCCGCGTTGCTCTCTGCCTTGCCCCGTGCTGGCTCGCCCAGCCCTGCCCATCCACGTGGAAGGAATAGCTTTGGGCAGGGCAGGTTTTGTCATGCTGGTGCTTCACGCCACGGTGCCGGCTCTGTCCTGCCTCTTCCAGACAGTGAGCTGGGTGGGATGTGGGGAAGAGCTCGCTGACAATAGCTATAAAGGCAGCTTAACCCATGCCCGAATGGCAAAGGATGTTTTCATAGCACTTGCATCCCACATAAAAGGATCAGCTCATTACAAATCCGAGTCAAAGCAGTTGAGCTTGGGCTCTCTGGGATGCAGCTTTCCACGCTGCACCATGTGGAGATAAAACCCCGGGCAGCAGCATTGCCCTTTGCCTTGCTCTGTGCCCTAGGAGCTGATGGGATGTGAGCCCCTCCGCTGTCCCTGCCCAGCAGCAGGCATGACTCAGACGCCTGACTTTTCTTCCATAGACTTTTCGCAGCACTCTGCTGCTCTTTTTATAGTCTGTGCGTCTCTACCTCCACCTCTATTGATTGCTTGCTTTCTCCTTGTCTCCCTGTTCAAGCCTAAATCTAAAAATGCCCCCGCTGGCTGCAGTGCTCTCCCAGGGATGGAGAAGTCCCTGACGTCCAGGAGCGATGAATCATCTGTCGCTGTCATTGCGCTGGTTGGTGTGGTTAATGAGGGTGGCCAGGGAAACTGGGAGCTTGCTGCCCTCATAAACGTCCCGGTGATTTTGCTACAGGCAGGATGTGCTCTCTGAGAGCTGTATGCTACCAGCGGTTCCTAGGAGTGAGACCTGAAAGTGCAGCTCATAAATTAACGAGAAATGGGAGAGAAGGAGGCGCTTCACATGTACACTGTCCTCATGCCATAGGGCAGGAAGGTATCACTCATTTCTTTAGGTGTGTGCAGATCGCAGCAACGCGCTGTGCCTGCTACAGCACAGCTCCAGAATGACCACGTGCTGTGAGGATGGTCTTTTAGTGCACTCCGTGCACTTCATAGCAGAGCTTGAAAGAGGGAAATGAACTCAAGGACCGGGGAGTCAGAGATGTTGTTGTTGTGCACTTGCATGTGGGACCGGACGGCGGTAACGCAGCTCCTTAATGAGCACATTCGATCACTGAACAGCACCAGAGCCATCACAATATGCTGAGAAGAGCACACATGGGGCAGGACGAGGCCCTGCACGTGTCCCAGCCGCAGGCACGTTGCTGTGATGCTGAGCCTGGCAGCACTGTGGCGCAGGGCAGCGGTGGGCTGGCCCTCGAGAGGTTTTGGATGGCAGGAGGTGGAGATTTATCTCAGCTAATTTTAGGCATTTAAGCCCAGTGTTTTTAATTCCCTCTATATTCAGTGGAGGGAGAGAGGTGTTTTTGGAAGGTGATTCAAGCCAACTCTGCACAGAGCCTTTTCAAATGCCTACAGATGACACTTAAAGCAACGAAGCTCTCAACATAGAGGTTAAATGCAGCTAGGGGTGATGTCAGGCTGAGATACTTACAGATGTGTCCTTGGTGTGTATCTTTTGCTGCAGTTCTGCACCGTGGAGGGGTTCGTTACAGCCCTGATGGACGAATATCCTCATATCCTGAGAGCCAGGAAGAAGATCTTCATTGCAATAGTCTGTTTCATCTCCTATCTCGTTGGATTCTCCAATATCACCCAGGTACAGACAGCTGTGTTGTGTCCCCATTCCCAGCACCTGCCTGGTCACCTTTGCATATCGCAGTAGCAACAAAGCCTGTAGGGGAGGCGACAGTACCTGTAGCAGCCATCCCAGTGCTGGACAAACGGGCTTGTCTTCACTGTCACGTCTCAAGTAACGCCTCCATAATTGCTACAGCCCTCCTGCAGTCAGCATGATCTGTTCTCTTGCAATTTGCAGCAAGAGCTCAGGCCAACGAAGCCCCAGCTAAAGGAACACTTGGTGAAAAGGGTTAAGATAACACGGAGACAACCAGTCTCTCGGGGCCTGAACCCCTGGGGCAGAAGTCAAGGTTTATGTGTGCGGACATCAGGACTGAGAGGTCTGCAGATTGTTTGGGGAGATCTTGAGATTGTGAGAAGGCAAAGCAGCAAAACTCCCAGGAGGGACAGAGCAGGCTAAATTAAGTGACTCCATCTAAAATGGGGAAATGTAAGAAAGCCCAGTGAATCCCTGCTCTTCTCCTCACCATTGGCCATACCTGAACAAGCTGTCTGTCTGTCTGCAACAGCACGCCAGTTTTGCTGCTGGGAACCTGATTCCAGGGGAAACATTGCAGTGCCTGCTCTGCTGTCCAGGGAAATTACCATTAAAGCCAGCAGATGTAGACAGCAGCAATCCAAGCAGCTGGCTGATACTGTCAAGCATAATCCGTAACTAAACTCCTTGACCCTGGCTTTGTCTCCTCAGGGTGGCATTTATGTCTTCAAGCTGTTTGATTACTACTCAGCCAGTGGCATGTGTCTTCTCTTTCTTGTCTTCTTTGAGACCATCTCGATTTCTTGGTGTTATGGTAAGCACAGTGAGATTTTTCAAAAGCACCCAACAGTGAAGCCAATGAAAGATTTGCAACTGAAAATAGCTTAGGCTGATAACTACAGATCAGGAGCAGGAGGCTGTCATCTCACTTCCCCAAGGCCACCGCAAAGACCTGTGCACAAACTGGCAGATGCCTACGGTCCTGCCCTCGGGTCCCTCCCGAGGACACCAGGAACATGCAACTGCTGGGAGGACCCTGCATTTGTGTCCCCATGCTCTGGTCCCTCCAGACAATGATTCTCACTCCACAGCATTGTCACCCTCTTGCTGAGGCTGGCCTTTGCTCTGTCGTGAGAAGAGGTGATCCCTGTGGCACTGAGATGGGATTTTGTTTTCAACAGTTATTTCTTCTTCTAGGCGTGAACAGATTTTACAGGAACATTGAGGAAATGATTGGCTACAAGCCTTGCATCTGGTGGAAGATCTGCTGGGCATTCTTCACACCTCTTGTCTGCCTGGTGAGAAGAGCAGGATCATGTCTGCAGGAGAGGATCCAGAAGGGCCTCTTAGTTTGGAAGGGTTCCAGGGGAGGCACTATATTCTCTGTCACTAGAGGTCTGTCCATAACTGCAAGATACCTGGGATGGGCAAAGTAACGCAAGACCCTCTTTCACCCTGCCTCCTGGAAATCATGTATAAGAAAATTTCTGGATTTAATTTTTTCAATCTAAATGATATTCTCATTTCTTCTTTCTGAGACGTTGAGAGATAAGCAAATAATTGGCTGTTTTTGAAAGCTGTTGTTGGTACACGAGAAGGTTCTCAGCTGCCGCAGCTCCCGTCTCAATGCCTAACAGGCTTGTCAGAGCAAAAGACACCAGCAAATACAGTGCAGCTGACTGTGCAGCAATTTTGCTTCTGCCAGTTCCCACATTTCCAGCAGCGGTAGAGCAAGGAATGGTGTGAGAAAACCAGTGATAGGAAGTTAAAGGCTCCAGAGGCCAGCTGTGAGGATGCTGTTAGCTTGGTTAGGAACTGCTTACAGGGGCACTGCTTATCTGAGCAGTCTGGCGAGGAAGGAAATCAGGGTTATTCCAGTTCCAGCTTTTAACACAGGATAGTCAGGGGAGAAATGATATAAAATTAGGAGATGATGGACTGAAATCTAAAATAATTTAGGGAGCTGTTGGATTGCTGTAAGACTGTTGGGAGCTAAGAGGATGACAAAGGAAAACATCAATGGACGGTCCCTGATTTTGCACACCCTCACTTGTGATGGCTGCTGTTCTTTTCCTAGGGTGTGTTCATCTTCAGCGTGGTGGAAATGACCCCTCTGACACTGGGAAAATACGTCTACCCCGCGTGGGGACAAGGCATTGGTTGGCTCATGGCGCTGTCCTCCATGGTGCTGATCCCAGGATACATGCTGTACAGCTTCTTCACCTCAACAGGGACTCTCCGGCAGGTACGTGTGGCTTCCCCATGCCACTTCTTATTTCTGCTTAGGGTAAGCCTCCCTCTGGAGGGAGCTCAGGAGAACACAGCACAGAACAGCTGCTGGCTGCAGGGGCTGGCTGGGCAGGAGTTAGCAGCGCAGCCAAGCACTCCACACCCGGCCATGTGGCAGGCCTGCAGGCCGTCTCTCCTCAGGTCAGCTGGTTGTCCCTCACTGAAGTTTGTGTTGTCATTGTCACACTCCCTGGATATCTCTTTACTGTAAGGGAATGGAGGCCTGGAAGAGATTGCGAAGAAATCCTTGAGATTTTGTAATCCAGAGAAATCCCATTTCCCAGTGGCCCCTGCCTATGAGCATGGTTGCCTGTCCCTTCCCAGCAGAGAGATCAGCATCCTCCAAGCATGAAACCTGAAATAACTCAGGGCTAAGACCTGCTAGCGATGGAGACCGTATCATTTGGTATTTCCTCTGCAAATGGCAGTCAGTGAATGAGGGGGATGAGAAGCAAGGCAGACTTCTATGCAGAACCCAAAATACCTACGACTCTTTGATCTTGTTTAAAATACTTTTTTATTCTTGATTCGAGCAAGGTTTTATGTAGCAGTGAATCATGAGTCTCCATTTGTCATACCTGGTAATTGCTGTCGAGATCTTATTTACAGTGTTGACGTTCAGTCTTGAGAGCACTGTGCACGAAGTCCCTGTCTCGGTGCCGACTGCTGCGAGCTACAGGTGCAAGAAGTCACTGCAGGGGTGCCGCTGATTTATGACTCTCCCAGCCCGGCTGCAACAGCCAGCTGATGCCATCTAAGTCCCACGGGTTTACTTTGTGAATGCCATATTCTGAATAATGGCTAATTCCAAAGGCTTTGGCTAGGGTTGCTGGGCTGAGGTCAGCTTCAGGCTCCCAGGTCAGGTTCCAGGCGGATTTGACTTGCCCTCCTCCCAGCTCTCCATTTGGATGGGATCTCCTACAGGAACTGGGTGGGTCCGATGTCTCCGATTGGTTTTCAGCTTCTGGTCGCTCATCTGAGATCAGGTTTTGGTTCTGGCCATTCATCTTGAGATCAGCCTCGAGGTCCTGCAGGACTCAAGCTGGGCATGATGCCAAGCCACTCGGGTGATTTGGGTTGAGGTCCGCTAGCAGAGCCTTTCTCAGATGTTTAGAGGGCTTCTTAAACCCCTCATGATAGGAGCTGGAAAAAAGGGAACAGGGAACTCTGCCCATCAGTATACATTTTCAATCCCGTTCCCACTAGGGATGTGATAGCCCATCTTGGCATCTGGGGGAGCCAAGCCGGCCTGTGGCCCCCAGGGCTTGTGCTCCTGGTGTTCATAGCTCCAGCAAGAAGCAGCAGATGGCAGCAGGAGGGAGGCAGGCGCGTGTGTGTGTGTGTGTGTGACAGAGAGACGGAGAGAATTTTTGGACTCTTATATGCACAGATCCTGGATTAGTTTGTAATAGAGCTGAAGCTGGAGGGAAATTAGATGCCAATGCTGAATAAAGTGGTTTTGACAGACAGGGAAGATTACAAGTCATTTTGATCCTACTGAGCATGAATGCGAGGGGGAAAAGAAAAGACCATGAATGGCAGAAGCAGCTCGGTGAACATTTCAGGGAATTCACCCAGCAACAGCCACTTCAGCTGTGTTGGAGAGCAGGCGCCTGTTTCCCTTTGCTGCAAAAAGCCTCTTCCTGCCTTAGTGCTGACTGTTTGGGTCGGGCTCGACTCTCCTCTGCCTTCTCTTTTGCAACTCGCTGCATCAGTCAGCCTCTGACAGACAAAAGCGATTCATTCGCCTTCATCCCTCCCTGACGCTCAGTCCTCACTGGATCAGTCTGATCTGCATCAGAGGCGCAGACCGTGACCCTGACAGCACGCTGCAGCGAGCTCGTAACATTCCACAATAAACCTGAGCTGCAAAAACAGGGAAGCTGGGAAAATGCCTCTGCTCTGAAGTCTGGGACATCACAGCTCTCCCTTGCTCCTGCTAGCAGCTGGCACTGCCTGGCAGCAGTTTCCCTGTGTTACAGAGGTGACCTGCGCTGTGTGCACCGTCCCCTCGCACTGGCACTGGGGCCACCCGCAGGGCTGGGGGCAGGGGGTCCCAACCCCCAGCTGCCACCGTGCCCGGTGACTGACGCACTCTCTCCCATTGTTCCTGAGCAGCGTTTCCAGCAGATGACGCAGCCCTGGCCGGAGGTGCAGGTGCAGAAGAATGGCCTCCAGCCGAAGACGTCCCTGAACGGCAGGGTCTCGGATGCTGCTGTCTAGGAGGAGAGTGGAGCCCCTCGCCCTGCCCCGTAGCTGCCCGTGCCACGCCGCGCCTCCAGCCCCTCCAGCACAGCTCACTCTGCAGTGGCTTCCCAGGAGAGGACCCGGCGGAGGAGTGCCCTCACCTCTCTTCCCCCCAGCTGATCCTGTGCCAGGTGCCACCAGGGCACTGTGCAGTGATTGTCTTCATCACATCATGTCCTGGCTCAGGCTCTCAGAGACGAGTGGCCCACGCCCAGGGCTCCCTCCTCCTGACAAGAGGTGGTGTTTCCAGAGAGCTTCGGCCAATCTCATCACTTCTCTCTTCTCCATCTTCCCCTTCCATGTGCTCCTGCACAGCTCACCCCGTAGTGTGCAGCCGTGCTTCACCCCAGAGAGCCAGCTGACACCAGGTGCAGATCCCAGGGGGTGGTCAAGTGATGTAGCACAAAGCAACAGGAGCAAATGCATCATTGGAGGGGATGCAGCAGAGCGAGCGATTGCAGTGAGGAGCCCTGCACACTGGTAGCTATAGGCTAAACCCAAAACTGGAGAAAAGCATTGGGAGAGCATCTCATCACTGGGATATCTGAGTCAAAAAAAAAATAAAAATCAGAGCTGTGAGATAGACTTGGGAAGATCTGAAGGTACAGGCTATGTCTTGAAAAGTGAAAGCCAAAAGCTATAAGATGCAATCACAGTTCATCACAATTAATTTCAGCTAGTTACAGAAGTGTCATCCTTCCTTAGCCCATTATCTCATGCTTTAGTGTATTCTGCTTTCACCTGCCTTTATAAACTGTGCGATAAAGGAGCTCCCTCTTCTCACAGCCTTTGAAAGGGATGTCTGTGCTGAGAGCAGCTGTTGCTCTCTGATCTTTGCAGCAATGACCTTTACTAGAAACCCTGCTTGTGCTTGTGCATCCCAATCACGTAGCCTCCCTCCCCTTACGTGTAGACTGAGATCTTCAGAAGTGGTAATGGGCAAAAGAGCCAGTGCTTGAATGAGGCCCTAAAACTGTGGCAGACCTGGATTTTCTCAGAGTATTGGGGCAGCCCCAGCCTGAGGCAGAGGAAACCAGTAGGGGTGGTTGTTTTGGAAACTCTTGGCCAAAGAGCTCCCTTGCACATGCAGGGCTTCACTGTGTAGCAATATTCAGTGAGAAATTGCCATCTTCTCCGTTTCCTGCCCATGATCTTTTCTTTTGCTCTTGCTTTTGTCCTATCACAGAATCACAGAATGGGTTGGGTTGGAAGAGATCTTAAAGCCCACTCAGTTCTACCCCCCTGCCATGGGCAGTGCCACCCACTAGGTCAGGCTGCCCAGGGCCCATCCAACCTGGCCTTGAGCGCCTCCAGGGACGGGGCACCCACAACTGTCCGGGTAACCTGTTCCAGTGCCTGCTGCCTTTTGTTCTCTTGCCCTACTTCTTCCCCACTCTCATCCACGCAGTGGAAATTACTCACCTCAGCTACCTTCATCCTCCTTTTTCACTTGCACTACTGTTTAATTGCGGCTCCCCCTCCCTTCTCTTCCTTCTATTTCCATCTCTACATTACTAGCCTCACTTCCCTGCTCCCTCCTTCCACCCCTATTGCTTTTCCCTGCCTGTGTGTGGCTCAGCTGCGCGTGTGCTCAACCCTCCCACCCCTGGAGCTCAGGACCCTGTCCCGAAGGACCTCTACCCATCCCAATATCAATGTTAACCTGTTCTAGCTGTCTCATTTTCCTCTTTAGACCAGAACGAGCTGTGCCCAGAAATATGATTCCTCAGTATCACTGAAAGAGGGTTCTCAAGCACTGCTCCATCGGTTTCTGCAGAGCTGTGCCTGCTCTGAAGGACTCTGTGGCCTTTCCTGGTTTTGCACTATTTCACCTCCACCACGAATGTTTGGCTCTGCAGGGAGGAGCAGCCCTCAGCCCAACTCTGCCCCGGTGGCCGATTCTCCGGCATTTCAGCCCCATCTCCTCCCCAGCTCCCGCGGAGCCCTCCCGCCTCCATCGCACGCAGCCTTCCCACCCAGTGACAATGCAGGGATGGGGCCGACCCCGTTAGCTCTCCCCACAGCCCAGAAGTGCCACCCACATGCAGACACAGCGAAGCAGCCCTCAGTGACTTCTTGCAGCCCTTGGGCACCAGCTGTGGGGCGCGTGGCTGCCGTGCCCCCGCCACTGCCCTCCCGCAGCACCCAGCACCCGCCGGCGCTCGGCGTAATCCGCCGCGAAACCCCTTAATTCTAAGGAGCTATTTAGGGAGCTGTGCTCAAATCCCTTCAAAATCCCCTTCTTCCCGAGGGCTGCGAAAAATAAAATGAATGCTGTTGCCCCACCCTCTGTGCAGCAGTGGGAGAAATGGGGTGATGTGAGGGGCTGGAGGGCTTCGATGCTACTGGAGCACCGTGGCCCTGGGGAAGGGGGAACGGGAGCCCTGGCACAGGGGAGCGCATCCTGCTGCCCTCCGGGTGTGCTCCTGCAGCTGGGTGTGCAAGCATGAGTGCAGGGTGTGCAATGCCACGCAGATGCCATGTGGCACTACACGGCCTTGGCTGACCCATGCGCCACTTGGGGTCTCTCCGCTTCTCCATTAAATGGGCGTTGGGTGCCGTCATGAGCATGATGCAAGGACCATCCTGCTCGTGTCTCAGGAAGAGGGGAGACTCCAGGGGAGGGCTGGGAGATGGGGGCTGCCATGGGGGTGAGCACTCTTGGTGGGAGGGGGACGGCGTCCCTCTCTACTCTTCCCCGCCCTCCTGATGCCATGTCTCCAGCCATCTCCCCGGGTCACCGCCTGCAGCACAAACGCCTCAATGCATTTTGGAGCACTTTCAGTCCTGTAGGGTGGAGAGAAGGAGAGCTGACATCTCTGTCCCCTGCCTGTACTTCCTGTCAATGAAGGGATTAGGAATTATAATCCCCAATTCGCGTTTTAAAGCGGCTTTTCAGCTCTGCATGGAGCCTCAGCCCGACATCCCCGGGGCTCGGTGGCACAGCCGCTGCCACAGCCCCAGCCACATCCAGAGGTGCGTGGCTGCACGGTCCCTGCGGCCACGTCCCCACCGCCTGCCCCCAGGGCACCCCCTGCTGCGGGGGCTCCTCCATGGGGCAGAGCCCGGGCTTTCCCCAGAGACACTGTTCTAGAAAAGCACTATAACCCATAGAACGTTGCTGGAAAATAATCACAGTGATTCCCTGCATGTGGGAGAGCTCTGCCCGCAGTGCCCGAGGGCCAGCACCAGCCCTGTGCCCAGGAACTGCCACCTCCACAGGGCTCTGCTGCTCGTGGCCTCACAGCGCCGGGCACAGGGCTTCCTAATCCCTATGGGGAATGCAGGAGGTGGGTGTGCAGCGGGTGGCAGCGGGGGGGCAAGGGGGCATTCCTTCCTCCTGTTGCTGGCACTGCGTGAGCCTTGGTCCATCCTGTGAGCACTCAGCCTGAGCTTCTGAGCATCTGAGATGGTGGAGAGCTCAAGTGTAAGGAAAACATCACGCATCACACATCACACATAGAAAGGTGTGTGTGTAACGTTGAGATGGGCGCATCTCAGAGAGGCGTGTCTGAGAAGAAGCCCAGCTCACAGACTGCACGGGTTAAGGCAAAGCCCACAGCTCCTCAGGCAGCTTTCAGCCTCGGTTGCGCTCCTGAGCTGCAGCAGAGATGCTCCAGGGCCGCGTGGCACGTGTGGCAGCCGAGCTGTCCTCGCCCTTGGGGCGCCATCTTGCATTCAGCCGCCCCTCTGAGGCCGGGCAGCAGCTCGCTGCACTCAGGGCGTGGCAGTGACTTGACAGAGGGGCACCTCCCCCAGCAGCTGTGGCAACACGGAATTGAACCTGCAGGGAGCCACGGAGACAACTCTGGGACCAGCTGTCCCCCAGGTGATGGAGAAAGGGGCCCATCACGTCCCGTGCCCAGCAGTGACATTGCAGCCATGCACTCTCCTGCGCCTCGCTGGGTGGGGCAGGGGGGGACCCAGACACAGCGAAACACTCGAGGGATGTGCTTAACATAAAGCCCGTCTTGAAAGGATCCGAAAAAACTGCACCTCGGAACTCTCTGTGGAAGAAGAGTGACGTATGCTGGTCAGCTCTGAACGTCCTGGAGCCATGGTGCTAGATCTTACGCAGCCTGTATGGCTGTAACTGCTCAGATGCAACACGACTGCTGTGCTGCACGCTTTTTAGGTCGTAACCCCTTCGGATTGGCACCACCTATGTGTGCCCACACAGCACCCGTCACGAAGGGACCTGCCGCCTCCTCACGGAGAATGGTTAGGACATGCACAGCAGAGCAAGGTAGGAGTAGAACACATGTAGACAATCTGGTTTTATTGCTTTCATCTTTACAGCCAGGTGTGTGATCTGAACATCAGGCAGAAACTTCTCCAGATAATTTCCTGTTCCAAAACATCTTAGAAAATGAATGTGTTTGGGATGGACCGATACACAATATATCCGTGGCACACAAAAACATGAATGGAAGCCTCTGAATCCCTGGGAAATCTCCCGTCTGCGTCTCAGGGATTTCTGTCCTCCCCAGTGCTTCACCGTGGGGATCTCAGGGGTTCTCTGAAGCCAGCAAAGAATTGGCAGCCTGTGGGCTGCTTCTTCAGCAGGTGCAGACCGGCCCCGGTGTGTTTGCCTCCCAGCTGCACAGACGGGGGTGGCCTCTCCCCGCCACCGCAGAGCAGAGCTCGCTTTGCACGCATGTTTGCCCCTGACCAGCCCTCATCCCCGCACACAACTCCGCAGAGGTCGGTTTCGTTGACCGCGGGGTTCTGCCCTGTGTACACACGCATGTATCTTGGAGTTGCGTGGGAAATGTCATTTTCCCTACGTGTCCCCCATCCACATGTCAGTGGGGCCTGAGCCTAACAACAGAACGTGCCGTGGTGGTCACTGCACGGCCGTCCTGCTCGGGCAGAGCAGGGCCACGTGCTGATCCTTCCGTACAGCGTGTTCAGCCGCGTGGATGGCGGAGGTGCTGCCACGTTATCTGCACACAGCCTTACGCGCTGCCAGACGGTGTGTGTGTTAACACGCAGTGTGTGCCCGTGTCTCGGGGTGAGCGAGCTGCTCCGCGGCCAGCTGGCCCACAGCACAGCATACTGCCTCCACCCTGCCTGGGCAGAGGGCGACGAAAGCTCCGCGGTGGCCACGGAGCACAGCCGGGTGTGACAGCCCTGACGGGGCCCGGGGACACGGGAGGGGCTGAGGCAAAGACAACATTAGCGCACAAGTGACATATCTCAATATAATTTCTAAAACTCTATTGATCGAACAAACAAAATGCCTCTGACCTACCCCTGTGGTTCTGTTACCAAGTAGCAGCCGCTTGGACACTTCGCTAGGTGCCACCATGCTGCTTTCCCCCAAGGGAGCTCTTCTTGGTGATACTGACAGCAGAAAACAGGTAGAGACAGACGGGTGCTTTCGACGGCCTACACACAGGGAACACTTCTGCTGTTAACTTGGCTTTTTAAACAGACACATTCAGATGGGGTCGTGACTGGTGCTGGAGAGCCGGGTGACCCCAAAGCTGCTGTCCCGGCGGGGCTGCGGAGGAGCGGGTGGGCCAAGGGCAGCTCTGCCCACAGGCACAGCCCCTGGGGCCTGCCCACAGCCAGGCGGCCACTGGAGCTCGCCCGGCGCCTCTCGTGTCAAAGCAGGGACTCTCCCGAGCAGCAGCTTGCTGGATTCAGGGCTCAGATTTGCTTTGGAAACCTCACAACCCTGTGCAGATAGCTGCGGGTTGAGCCTTTGGAAAAACATGTAACAAAACTCAGACTCTTACAGCTCAGAGGCCCTCGGATGCTCCCACACCGGGTGGTACTTTTCTGTGCAAACACTGCGTGTTGTGAGCAGCTGCCGGTGGACCGTGCCCACAGCTTTCATCTACGGGGAGGTGAGAAAACACAAACGCTGCTTTGAAGGTCCTGCAGAAAGCACGAGCTGCTGCCACCACAGCGGCCCAGTCTGTAGCATGAAAAGCACAACCGGAGCAGACAAACGCTGCGATAAACCAGGGTGTCCTTTCTCCTCCCCTCCCTTTTTAACACAGAAGGAGAAGAACTCAGCAGCAAAAAGCCACCGTTCTTAGGGCTGCTGTGATCTGCAGAGCTTCCTGCCTGGTCCCTCCACCTGAAGGGCTGTGCTAGCTTCACCACCAGAATCGCTGCAGCCGACAGCTGGTGGTTTTTCTCTGGGCCAGGCCCTCCAGGTGAGCTGCAGCACGTGTCCTGTCCTTCGTCAGGCTGCCACTGACACGCTCGTCCTGGCCTGCACCCCACCGCCATTCGCTGGTGCGCAGGGTGCCTGCCCACAGTACTACAGCTACGCCGCGCCCGTGTCCGCGCCGGCGTGTGGGAGGGCCGCGGGAGCAGACAACGCAATGGATCAGATGAGGTGCAGACATGCTTTAAAGTGCTCGTCATCCTTCTAGACCAACCTTCAAAGGAAAACAATCCATAGCTTGAAGTGAAGTCCGAAGGGCTCAGCTACACAGTAGAATTTAGAGCAACCTGTTCCACTAGGCCCTGGAATAAAGCGGTTCGGTATCTGTCCGGCCAACCCCAGCAGAAGATGCTGTGTTGAGCGGGCTAGAAGACAGCAAGGGTTAGCTCTGTTCGCTTCTCTGTCCGGAGCTGGAGGCCAGCGCTGGCCTTTCAAGGTCAGGAAGCGGAGCCAGCTTGCCCTGAGAGACCGTCGTGCCCCAGGTACTTTGGCACTTCAGTCAATTCGCTTCCGTCCTTCACCCAGTGCTACGCCGGGGGTCTCACGGAAGCTTCCTTACTTCTTTTGTACATTTTTGTTGCCTTCCCAATCAATTATTAAAGCGGCAAATCTCTCTTGTAGGAACTTCATAGACGCTGTTATAAATATTTCATCCCAAAAAATTATTTCATCAAGTACCTCAAGGTTTTTGCTGTTGTCACTTCGTGTTAAATGTCAAGTAAAGCCTAATTTGTTTAACACACACGCACAGACCTTCTGTGGCTCACTGCACTCTGGGAAAAAGTAAACACACGAGTACTGCCATTCCTCTCAGGCCAGGCAGTGACTGCTGAGAGGGAAGGGCAGTGCCAGTGCCTCTTGGATGCCGCCCTTCTACCTCGGCAGGGAGCACAGCACGGCAGCCACACACGGTGTCTGTTGGCACATCTGGGCGCAGGGGCCGGGCTCAGAAAGCGGCAGCACTGGAGCTGAGCATGCCGCTGCCCTGCAGGGCTGGCCAAGCACAGGGCAGCCTTCACCCAGCCCCTGGCTGCTCCTCTAACCCTGGCTGGGCATATGCGTGTGTCAAATAAATGAATTCTTTCACCTCAGTGTTTCAGCAGAGCCAATGGACATCCAGAGAGCACTGAGGGGAGCCAGGCCCTCCCTGGTGATAGCCCCAGAGGTGAGCATCCTGGCAGATTGCTGCAGTGTGGGTTTTACCGTACAAAGTAAAAAAACCAACAACTTCCTGCATGTCTTCACCATCCCCTTTCCCTGACATTTTGCACATCCACATCACAGCCAACAACCCTTACCTTTCCTCACCCAATCAACACCAGTGCTCGTGCCCCAGTCCTATGCAGGAAGGAAAAGCATTTCTTTTTTTCCCCTCTTAAAATAAAGGCCCTAAAAGGCGTTCTGTCCTATTTTAAAATCCCAAAGTTGATCTTCTTAAGCCTTGAAGGGAGATTGAGTGAGTGAGCGAAACTAAAGCCTTTAAGCTAATTAATACCTTCCCCTCCCTGCTGCTCAAAAAGATTTTTTTTCTTCTAAAAATACAGCCATAGCTCATTTTTAATGCTGTCTTCCTTCACATCAATGTCCCCAATAAAGAAGAGGAGCTGAGCTGTCATCTCTATCTCAGGATCTTCCCCTCCCCTCACTTTGAAGCTGGGACAGGGAGGAAGAGAGAAGAGGCCTTGGTGTGCAGCTTTCCTGTGGGAAGGGCTGAGGGGGGCAATGGCAAAGCCAGGCAAGAGATACAGATGGGAGCTCACGTGGGTGGTCTCCAAAACGCCCCTTCCCTCTAGCACAGGAGGAGGAGCCCAGGTGAAGGGACATCCACCCCAGAAGGTGAAGGTAACACTTAGCTTTGCTTTCAGAACGTAAAAAAGCAGATGGGAAGGAAACACAAAACCAGCTAGAAGGAGAAACACAGAGGTGGGTCTGTTTCATGCTAAAGAAGACAATCTTCACATGTGTGTGTGTGTGTTTCGAGGTGGGAGGGCACCTCTCGGTGCCATCTCTTTGGAAAAGTGCTCATCCATCCCAGGAAGATCCCTGGGCATAATCTCTCCCTTCTGCTCCCTCAGAACTGCTTGGTGTTTCCTTTAGCAAGCATGCACCACACATACTCTACCATACAGGTGTATTTACATGTGATGAGGTCTGCTAGGTCTCAGCAGAGGTCTCTGGTACAATGCTCCAATATAACAGAAACAGTTTTGGTGTTCAGAGTGAGGCCATCTTTGTGCTGTACTGCAGCTTAGGACAGTCTCTCCTCCTCTCGAGCTCTCTTTCACTCGTGCGCTCCCTCGCCTGGAACCGGCTGCTGCAAGGAGATAATATCTGAAGAGCGATGAGGAGAAAGCGTGGCAAGTGCTACAAGTTCTCAGCTCCAGCTTAGCAGGCAGCAGCAGTGGTGGCAGGGGGAACTCCACCCCTGGGAGTGCCCCAGGGTCGGTCCTTGGCATGGGTGAGTCTGTTTCTCTCCGAGGCTGGCGAAGTTTCGGGGTGACTATAAACCTATGGCCAGGTAAATGCAAGGCAGGGAAGGAGGTGGAGGAGCAGCAAACAGAAGACACAGTGCCTAGAAAGCAGCAGGTCATCAAGCCTCTCAGGAACAGGGCAGCAGAGGGCTACATGGGGACGGCGTGAGCACAGAGGCCAGCTGGGCTGGCAGGGTGTGAGGATGTGTGAGCGTGTAGGCGGGTGGTTTCTATAGATGGCTCCTCACGATTAGCATCATCTTGAGGGGAGATGGGGTAAGAGTTAGGTTTGTCGGCTTTTTTTTTTTTTTNGGGTGGGGAAGCGGGGAAGTCTGTGCTGTTCTGGTGCTGGTGGTGCGGCTACACGAGGCTCCGCGAGCCACTGGAGTACCTGCGCCTCTGAAGCAGGGAGCTGGGGGGGCAGTACTGGTGGGGGTGGTTGTAGGGAGGAGGTGGAGGTGGCAGGGGAGGCTGATGGACCAGCTTCATGGGGGTCCCGGGGAGCCCACTGCCCACACCACGCCAGGGGGTGGAGCTGCAGGAGTCGGAGGTGACGTAGCGTGTCAGAGTCTGGTTGAGGGCCGGCTCCATTCGAGCGAGGCACGGCTTGTCCAAGACAATGACTTTGACAATCTGCTGGCACTGTACAAGTGTCCCCGCCGAGGCGGGGTGCGAGGGCACCAGTGCTGTCTCCAGCCGCTCCCGTGGCATGTTAAGACGCATGCTGGGCTGCATTCCACTCTCGGGCCCCAGGGCGGAGTTGTGCTGGTACGTTTGAAGCCTGTTGTGAATTGACACCTAGTTTAGAAACAGTCAAAGAAGCATTAAATGTTACAAGACTTTTCCCTTCTGCTGCTACTGGCTGCCCTGAACCCCCGCCACCAGTCGGCCTCACATGCATCGAACCCTCCCCCTTAGAAACCAGAACAGGCACAAGCCCTGGCTGCATCCCTCTCTCCCAACAGCCCCATCATCCCTATCGAGGCCTTAGCGCCCCTGTCCTTTCCATCACGCCAAGGGCGGGGGGGCCTGGTGTTCCCAAATGCAGTGCAACTTTTTGATTATCCAAACGGCATAGGGAACGCAAATCAACTCAATTCTGGTGGTAATGAACAGACCTCAGAGGCCGTGCCCTTGTCCCCAGCAGCAAAAGGAGGGGGCAAAGGGGACAACTGGGTAGCAAGGTTTCAGATAATCGAGGCTGTACGTTTCTGCAAAAATGACGGTAGCCGAATCTGAGATAGAGAGAGACAGAGAGACTCGAGCCTTTCCCAGCTGCCTGCCTTTCTGAGTATGAAGGTACACCACATGACTGGCTAATCTGTTTACAAAGGAAAAAAGCAGAAATCTGACATACTCTAGCAAAAGGCAGCTCCTTCTGATCCATTTGATGGATTGTCAGTGAAAGGAAATGATTTTCAAAAAAAGAAAAAAGAAAGGAAAAATGCCCGTCTAGCTCATAAAATGATAAAAGAAATTCATGATGAAATGGCAGCAGATTAGATAATCTCAAAGAAATGGAAATGCTCCTCTGCTGGCAGAGTATTACGTGGGCAGTGGGAAGGGGGAAGGGAAGGAGGAGGTCATCAGCGTCCCCACAGAGAGACACTGATAATGGAGTCACTCAAATAAGAGAGCTCACTGAGACCAGCTTGAAAAGGGAGCTGGCCTGGACTGGAGATTGCCAGGGTGGGGGGAAAGCACAGCAGAAAATGGTGCTTCCTGGATGGTGAGTGAAGTCATAGTTCCTCCTGGCAAGGACATGGGTTGATGGAGTCTCCAAAGCACAGCAAGGTTGCCGGCTCAAAACAGAACATCAGTCAAATGACAAACGCTGGGTAGGAAACTACTGCTTGCAGGCTGGTACAGCACATCCAGCTAGGCAGGGGCACAGATGGGCAGACTGGGCAGTGGGGGTGCCCTGTTGGGCTGTGTGTTGGACAGCAGAGCCAGCAACCACACAGGAGGACCGGAGGACCTGCGGAGTGAGCGAGCTTCCCACTATGCTGGAAAAAGAATCAGCTGTTTGTCTCTACTCAGGCATAGAGGCTGCTCAGGCTCACCATGCAGCAGGACATAATACTGTGTCAATATTTATTCAGTGAGCAGAAAATCCCCTTGGAAAAACTGGTTTTGGGGCCATGACGTGCTAATGACATTAAAATACATGGAAGCCATTCTCCACAAGAAAACACAACACCCAACAGAAACTGGAAGTTGGCTGGGAGAGGCACCTTGTCCAGAAAGGGAGTGTCTGCAGGGAAATGGGGTGTTCTTCAAGGAAAATCAGCAGCACCCCCTCCCCACAGAGAAGCTGAGCTCCTCAAGCAAATATACTATGACAAGAAGGGAAAGAAGTGCCCTGGAAAAGGGCAAATTCAGGGTAGTGTTGATATTCCAGACAGAGAAAATGTACAAAGTAGTAAATAAGATTTTCAGTGTGAAGACTGCATTTTCCTATTTCCTTACAGGCAGTAAGAGCATGGGTGACTGTGAAGAAACAGGCAACCCATGGGTGCTAGACATCCCTGCAAAGATAGATGCATACAGGACAGCCAAGCTCCCTATCTAGGAAGGTCTCTGATATAAAAAGGCCATGCTTAAATCCCCTTCAAGGGGGGATGGAGAGACAGAGCTGCAGAGATTATGCAGGAAAGCTGGGCTGCAGGGGAATTTGCATGTGATGCTGCATGGAGTTAGCATGTCAGGGAAGTCTTTAGTGAGGTTCTCAGTCTCCCCATAAGCAGTGGGGTGGGTTAGTCTACAGCGTTCGGGAGCTTGGTCCATGAGGGATGTTACAGTTATAAAAACGGATTGAAAATGCTTTGAAGTTTAGTTTGGATGTGAAAGTTGTATTACCCGTCCTAGCAGTAACTTTTAATTGTATCTCTGGAAATTGGTAAAATTGTCAGTCTGGCTGGGGAGGCATTGATTAAAACCTGAGAAAAGAAACAACAGAGAATGTGAGAAGAGCTGAAGTGAGAGAGAATTACTTACCTCAGCTGCTCCACACTCTACTTACCTCCACTGTGCTGTCCGAGACCTTCTCTCCCAAATCCTTCTTGCCTTTGAAATAAAGAAAAGGTCTCACTCATGGGGATGGGGCCCAGTAAGACTCTTGACCGCAAGGTAAATTGAAGCCCTCTTTCAACCCAACAGCTGCTCAGTGGTATAGGGGAAAGTACCCCTTTGGGGTCCTATCTTTAGGTCCTGATCTTAGCGCTGTTCTAGTGAGTTGGTAGCCACTCACCACTGTGCTCGATTTTTGCTGGCATGCAAGCCAAGAGGGGAATGGACACAAAGCTTCTGCTACAAAGAAGCTCATCTTGCAAAAGTGACAGCCAAGACTGGAGGAAGTTGATTGTGCTGTTATTGCATTAGTTCAGGGAAGGAAAACTGGGCCATGTTCTCTAGCAGTTAGCTTGTAACACTTACTAACCCTTCTTCACTGGATGTTACAGCTGCAGACCAGATAATGAGATTTTTGCTAGATTATTTCAAGAATGCATATTGTTCTCCTATTTCTACCATTCACTGAAGGCTACAGGATACAAAGCTGGTCACCTCTTTCTGCAGTTTTTCTCACAGGAGAACACATCTGCAAAAGCAGCACTGCTTGTCCACAAGAAGTTGACTGACTCTTTACCTGTTGGTGAGCTCTGCTTAGACTGCGGTTCCATCTGGGCTCCATTGGTCCTTAGCGAGAGAGTCTTTGCCCCTTGCTGCTTCTCCAGCTCCCCTGCAAGACAGATGTGTAGAAGTGAATGAGGAGATGGATGCAGGGAAGGGCCATAGCATTTTGAAGGAGTAATGTGGGAAGTCAGAAAGGATAATCAATACAAAAAAATGACAAGAGTGTCCAGAAAGGAGGGAGAGAGGAACAGCTAAGAGAGAAACAGAAACTGGAGAGGACTTGGTACGTGAAGGAACTTAGGTACCTCCACAAGATCTCTGTGCATGACCTGCATTTATACAGAACAGGTTATTGCTGCACAGGAGACCGCTGATGCTGAGCTACTTGGGCTCATCAGTTTATACATGGGAACACCACCAAGGACTACATGGACATCTACTCTGTGTAAGACAGGCTTCAGAGGGACATGGTACAGACTGCTCATCTCCTAGGTATCCCCACAGAGAGAAGACAACTCTGGTAGGACTATCATCTGTCCTGTACTTCCTAGATACCTACAGATAGTATTTGCATAGTCAAAAGCATACGGGATGGAGACGTTTTCTGGGTCTGATACTCTAAGCTACACTATTTCAGACCACTGTGTCACATACTGCATTTCATAAGCATCATACGAAGTTCTTCCCTTTCTCCTTCTGGTGGGTGCTCACAGAGCGTGGCTGCTTTTTTACCCTGCTGGTGAACACAAGAGCAATCCTGTGAAGACTTCTGCAACTCATCCTTTTTGTCCCTCCTCCTGAAGAATCCATTGCTTTTACTCTTTCTCCCTTGCAGACACATGCAGTGTGATGGCATTAGAGTCTGAATTGTATTAGAGGTCCTTACATTCAATTCGTATCTGCTCCAGCTCTGTCACTTCTGCTATTGACTCTTTCAGATCTTCCACAAATTTCTGCATCTCCTCAGCTCCCAGAGCACAGAAGTGCAGTACCTGTTTCTTCTCTGAGCCCGAAACTGGAGTCACCAGTGTGATGCCATGGGGGTAATCTGCGAAGAAGATGTGTCAACACAATAACAAGGCATTAGGCTTTCTTATTGGAGAAGTTGTTTGCTTTCATATCTTTCCAGGACAGAGAATTTCTAACATCAGTCCAGATGAATAGCACACTTAGTTTGCCACATTGCAAACTGTGAGAATCTGCAGCGTTGCAGCACTCCAAGGGATTGAAATGGCCAAGCTGCAGCAGCAAGTTAAGTACCACCATTACCATAGTGGTGCCATAGCCAAAATGCCCTAGCTCTCTGTTACAGTTAGTGTAACATCGGCTCTGACAATCTGAGCACAGAGGTGGGACTATAAAGCTCTCCTAAACCTGTGGAGGAATTAGCAGTGTGTATGAGGCCAACAATACTTTTTCTCCTGTGGGAGCTGCAGCATGTGAGGTTGATTCCTGGACTCAAAGCCAGAACAGCCATTAACATCCTCAGTGACAGGACTTCTCCCCAGTCTCTACTTTCAGCAGCAGGGAACATAGCAGAGGTGTCAGCACAGCATGGGTGGGGAGCTCGTTATGCTGTGTAGACAGAGTGGTAAAGACAAGGGTGTGGGTCTGCAGATCTCTGCTTAGTACTCCCCAACAGGCAAAACACGCTGTCAGGAATTCAAATGAAAAGAAATGCCCAGAGAGTAAAAATGTCACAACAAAAGGCTTTGTGTTTTAAAGATCAGAATGGGTGCAGAGAGGAGGTGGCTGCAGATTCAACCAACAGAAGCTGGAGAACGAAGGCATGCTGAGAACTTGTTAAGCTTGTGACTGGGCTTTCTCTGTCTTTTGGTCATTGAAAAGTGGTTTCGACCTCTTTTCTCCTTCCCCCTTTTCTTTGTCTACATTTAGTTTCTCTCTTCCCTTGTCCTGCTTTCTCTTCTTCACTGCTCCTGCATGTCTGCCTTCCCCACCCTCTTCCTTTAGCAGTCTTTACCAAATAAGTCAAAGGACCAAACTGCTGTTTTCTGCCTGCCCTCAGCTCCGTTTGTGTCCCAGGCCCCTTTCCCACTCCGTGTTTTGTCTCATCTGTTCAGATCACAAGTTCTTTTGGACATCTGCTTTTCTGTGTCTGTAGAGTGTACACAAAAGGATGCCTTGCCAGAAGATCCTTGAGCACCCCCAGATAGTCACCATACCCCTGAAAGTTGATCCCAGCTCTAACAACACATCCTGGGGATGCCCAGTTATAAATAGCTCTTTTGTACATATGTGGGACATGAAAAGCACTGTGTGCTGCAGCATGTAGGGGGCTGAGATGGTGACTCACACTGTCTGTAGGGTAGAGTGAGGATGTAAGGAACTCAGTGTAGCCACAGTTTTCCTTCTTTGTAGCATATTCTGCTGGTGCTCACAAAACTCTCAGCGGGCATAAGCCATGCTTGCCTGAGACCACTGTGCATTCTCTTTGCCTGTGCCAGCAGGAAGCCTGCCTATTTCTAGAATTCCTCCACCACACAACCAGCCTCAGTCATGACACATCATGGCTCTATTCCCAGACCATCAAGGTCGGGCTGACTAGGGCTGGCCTCTCGCCATACTTTGGTGGATGCTGTTCCAAGGGCTCTGCTTCTGTCTCACGAATCTTAGCACAGCACATCATAGTGCAGGGAGGCAGCAGCAGCAGCACCTGAGCTTTTATCAGTGCCAAAAGGTAGAGGTGGATGTTGTGACTTTGGGCATGAGTGGAAAGGGGCTAATGCTGACAGCAGCAGTTTTACCAGTGAGGTCCTCCTACTTTTGGCTCCTGAGAGCTAAGTGAGGCGCACCTCAGGATTGATTCCTCCACACCAGTGCCCTCCCTGTCACCATGACAAGTCAGCCCACTTCAATGAGCTTAAGTTCAGCCCTTCTGCAGGTGCTCAGACCTAGAGAGAGGGACCAGGAGCCTGTTCTCATCACACTATACCTGCACAGTGGTCTCCTCAGTACCAAACCTCAGTTTTTACTCCCCTTCCATTTTAATCCTGATGGAATCTCTACTGTAATGCAAGATCTCACTGTGCTAAGCAGCCCCCTCCTTCCTTCTCTTTTTCCATGCCAAACCCTTCCAGGCAAACAAGGAGAATCAGACTTACATTCATTCTCAAAGAGATGGAACTGCATGCCCAGCAGGCCAACTGACTTGCAAAATGTGTAGGTTGAAGAGCTTTTCTTCTTGGGGCAAAGCTTGAGGATCTGTTGGAGGAACAGACAAGCAGAACATCATTGAGCAGGGTGCTGGTGAATAGCAAAACAAGAACAATACAAAGTACTCAAACTACAAAAGAAAAAGCTTTTTGCAAGCTCTGTTAATATGCACATGGCAGTAACACTTGTTGACCAACAGACTCTTTGCCCAGAAATCTCCCTGGCACACTGCAGTTGTAACAACACTTTCGAAATTCTGTATGCATAATCCTGAGGCCCACTCAGGTTCTGTCCCCAAGAAATACTGGTTTTGGATGCACATATTTCTGACTTTGCAAGGATAATTCTTTTCACCATAGGCCACATTGAAAGGCTAAGGGAAGCCTGTAAGAAATACCTTAGGTCTGAGAACCAGAGTACATGCGCATGCTGTGCTGCCCTTGTTCCCTCAGCACCAGCTCTCATAGATCTGTCACATAGGACGGAGGGTTAGCAAGGAGCAGACCCCTCCTCAGGTTCACAGCTTTACAAATGGGTGCAGAGGAATAGGCGGGGAAAGTTCCCTTGTCCTCTGGGACAAAATGGCTTGGCTTTGACCTTACACTTGCAACATCTGCAGTTTCCTTTGGCATTAAACTCAGGCCTTTTCTGTGTAAAGCAGACCTTCCACTTTTCTGCATCTTCCCAGTCTCAGCAGACCTGTGTCCTCCCTTGTACCTGTTTGAATTCAGTTGCAGGGTCCCTGGGGTAGGACACTTCAAAAAATGCTATATACATTTCAGGATCCAGTAAGTAATACCTACTCTTCTACAGCCTCTGCAATAGTAAAAGCTAGTGGTTTTAATGTGTCTGGCAGGAAACTTTTAAAGTGCATGGGAGTGCCCTTCCATAGTACAAACAGCCAAATAAACAAACTTCTCTTTCATGAAATGAACCTCCCTGGTAGGAAAGGGATGAGAGACAGCAATGACATTACTTGGCTGTGGGATGTGACAGTTTGTCTTTTCAAGGGTCAGAGGAGTTTTAGGCTGGGTGTATTTTAAACAGGGAAGGACCCAGAGCTATATCTTGCAGTGTCGACGGACCAGGAGATGGTCTGTTTGTAGGACAGGGGGGAAATTGATATTGTGGACTGTTTTTTTATTTCTTCACAGATACCAGGGCCAGTTTTATCACTGCAGTGCCTAAATGCCAAAGCACACTCACCACGAGCAGGTCATTGAAGAGAAAAACTTCCCTCTGGTGAGCTGCCTGCTTCTGCACTTTGTTCACATCGGTCACTTCATACAAGCGGCTGCAGCAGACTAAGCGGCGATGGGGCACAGAGAGAACCTGCAGAAGATCCACAGGAGCGTGTGGGGGTTATGGGAAGGTGCCAGTGAGGTTCTCCACCACCCTTAGCCTACACAACCCTGCCCAGTGACAGTGGTACAAAATGATTCTGCCCACTTAAATCATCTCCTCACCACCATCCATCCTTCTGGCCCAGTAGCAGAGAGAGCCTTTGTGACTTGGATAAATCAGAGGAGTAGGACAGTCTATAGGCAAGCTGCTTGCTCACATGTCCTGTCTTCATATATCTCTGTCTGCAAGCCACTGAGTGACTGTTCATCCACTCTTATCCTCTGGATATCTGTGTGTTTCCTGGGAATTGAGAAATTATTCTGCTCATTCTGGGTAACAGTTATGTTTTTGCTAAAGAAGCAGTCTCTGCATTTCCGGGTCTTGTTACCCCACCAATCTGCGGAGAAGTCATTGAGCAGAGGTGGGTAAAATTCTTCCCTATAACTTTGTCTTTCACATCCTACAACCTCACAAGGTCTGAAAGTTCAAAGCACTGCAGGGCTACCACTGAAGTATTGGCAGGCAGGGTCTGCATTGGCAAATAGGACCTGCAATGACATTCTTGGGCAAACAGTTACTGCACTGGACAAAGTAAACTCTGGCCAAGCAGATCCCAAAGAATTAGGAAAGAAAGAGACAGCAAGGAAGAAGGAGTTTGGAGAAAAAGGGATCAAGGCAAGCATAGAAAGCATTATGAAAGAAGAGGATGATAGAGGAAAAAAAGGCAGAAAAGAGGGATAAGTGAGGGAGGGGAGTGTGAGAGGGGTGAGTGGGTGCCAGCAAGGTTATGGGTGCTCACCGTTTTCATCCCAACTATGGACTTCTCCACTTTGGTGACATAAGTCACATGGTCCTCATTGGATTTTAGCTCCTTCTGCTGGATCCTCTCATAGATCCCTACCACCAGTTCCCGTGGGATGTCAGCACCATCATCCACCCCTGCAAAACACAAACTGTTGAGCAGACTAGGCAGGGAGAAAAGGAAAGGGAAGAACAGGTGATCCTTGATAGGCAGCTACTTCCCCTGTTCAATGCAATGTTGAGAAGGCAGAAAGGAAAGAGAAATACTTTGTTTTAGGCTGTCTTCTTTCTTGCTCTAATACACATAATGCGCCAGTAGCAGAGACTGACATATCTAGGACCAATGCAGAAGATTTCATTATTCCATTGCTCTGCATAGTGGCTTCTTTCCATATGTTCCCCAAGGTTTTATAGCCACAATTTCGCATTCATATTTCTTGGGCCACTCAGTAGCAATCCCTGCATTATCTCATATTAATATAAGTGCTAGGCATGGAGGAGCTCTGCAATGGGACCCAGCTGCTCCTCCTGCCAATGCAAGCCTCAGATCTCCTATTTACTTGGTAACCTTCAAAATTTTCTTTCTGTGATGTCTCCTAGGCATAATACTCCCTTGCTATACTGCCTGTAATTTCTCTGTCTAGGGTCTTTCCCTTCCCCCTTTCATGTTTCCTTAGATAATTCTCCAAATTTTGCTGTCTGAAAATTTGCCTGGCAGAAAAGTTCTTCCCTCTTCCCTGAGCCAAACACCACAAATTAAATTGCCAGCCTTTCCTCCTAAACTGAATTCCTTCAATCATTTTACATTTGTTTCCTCTGCTTTCCCCCCAGCTCCTTGGTCTGAGGCAAATTACCTTGCAGCTGAGGAACTGCTGAGGAATGGAGAGGCATTGTCATCTGCTAGCTCCCTTATTCATGGCCTTGGAAACATAGCCTGAATACTTTGGGGTTTTTTTAAACACAGGCCAGTGAAGCTCCTGGCCTGCACACTGGGCTGAAGTTGAGTCTGGAATGAACTGTCTCCCCTTGTCTGCAACATGATCCTCATGTTGGTTCAATTCATTGTGATGTGAACTGACAGATTTTGAAGTAACTCTCAGTAAAAGTTGACATTAAAAAAAAAAGAAAAGAAAGAAATAAAACCTTTTGAGTTAGTTCTATCTGCTGTGAAGGCGCTGATGGCAGAAAATAACTTGAAAGAGGGCCTTAGTGCCATATTATTTCACTCTGAAGTGGAGGGAAGACTTGGGAAGGTGTGGGAGGCTGGGACAACACTGTCTGAACAGCCTTAAGGACAAAGAAACAAGTTAAAGGAGCCCACAGAAGTTCAAGCTTTAGACAGGGATTTACACTGAGAAAACTCTGAAGGAACTTAATCTGAATGGCAGATGTGCAGTAAGAAACATTTGGAAGATGGCTGACCTGGGACTGAACATGGCTGGGAAATTAAAGTTTGTCTAGACATCATGTCAAAAAGGCAAAACAATACTAAGCTGCATTAGCAGATCTGATAATAACGAGGAGGCAGTAGTTCTACATATGAGTATGTTGTGACCACATCTGAAGAAATGCTTTTAGCAACCTATTACTGAGATGGGAAGGACCTTAAAGAGTAGAAGAAAATTGATTTGGGCAACTGATGTATCAGAAATTGCTAAGAGGTAATGTATGCATGAACTCTGTCAGGCCTACAGTTACTGCAAGTAATTGCGAGCAATTAAGAAAAGGAAGATTTAGCCTGAATAGAAGAAAAATGTGTTCATATATTTAGAGCAACAAGGAGGGAAAGGGCTTATTTAGCATAATTGAGCAGGGGCTAGGAAGGATGGAGCTGAACAATAGAAAAATGCAATACAATGAACTACTTCCAAACAGTGAAATCCATTAAAAGATGAAACCATCTCTCAAGGAAAATGGTTGGTTTCTGAAAGGGCTGGATAGCTTTTTGCAGAGGACAAAGCAGAGATAGATTTTCCCTTTCCCCAGAAACAGAGGACACTTCAAGCACTCTCCTCCATATCTGGCACACAGACAGCAGCAGCCTTGGAGACAGGCTGCTCCACTAGATTTTTTCTACCTTCACCTGAGCAGGGTTCAGAGCAGAAGGTAGGAAAAAAAAAAAAAATCAAAGCAGGATGCTCACCTCTCAGATTGCGAATGAAGTCCTCCAGCATCATCTTCCTGTCAGGCTTGATGTTGGGGCTGTACATGTCCGTGTTGAGGAGGATGATTGCAAAGGCCAAGATGAAGATGGTGTCTGGGTTGTGAAACTGCTGGACCACATCTGGGTTACACATGCAGTACCTCTGGCTGCAGCAGGAGGGATGCACATACTTAACATAGAACATAGAATGTCCTCTGCTCTAGGGTGGCAGTGGCCTAATCATGCATGGATCAAATTCCTCCTTTCACTCCAGCTCTCATATAAATGAGAAGGAACTGCCAGCACTCTGAAGGCCAATTTACCCACCAGCAGCTTAAGCTGGCCACTGAAGCTTCAGCCTTCTTGTCTGAAGCCAAAAGAGCAAATGACAGTACAGAGACTACCCAGGCTGGGGTCACTAAGTATTGGTAATACAGGAGGTGCCTACTCTAGACTGTCTTGCTTAAGACAAAGGACTCCTTCGGATGCACCAAGGGAACAACCCAGCACCCCTGCAAGCCCCAGTGCTGCTTTTCCTGTCAGTCACCAACAAACAGGGAGTCCCTTGCTGGCAAACATGTCTGAGCTGGCCTCTGACCTTTTGTGCCCTTCGTGCCACTGAACATCCACCAAGAAAGTGGCTGCGCGGTGGCAGTGTGACAGAGGACTTCCACAATTAGCTTCTTTAGAAGGGAGGTCCCTGGCCATTCATTCCATTCCTGCTGCATGTTTTCTGCCTTGGGTGTGCTCTCTGCTTCCAGCCTGCTGCAGCAGTGTGGCTGTAAGGCTCGCTTTCTTACCTGAAGGCCTCAATAAGCCGCTCAACCTTCTGTGCCTCCCCCTGCACACGGATGTGGGCCTGGAATTTCCTCAGTGCTTCGTCCAGCTCCATGCCTGAGAAGTCCATCTCATCCACCACACAGCTGTGGGAAGGGGACATAGCTTTTATCAGCACCTCCTCCTGGACAGGATGCTAGGCAGGCTCCTTCATTGTGGTGCCCAGGCTGGATTTCCAAGGGAAATACCATGGAGGAGGCCCTGAGACATCACTACAGCTGCCTGGACAGTACTTAAAAAGGGCAGATGTTTCAGACAAGTCATTTTTGCGTTCTGGGGCAGGTGAACAACTCTCCTGCCTAACCACATACATATGTGTGTGTGTATACATACACTGTATAATGTATATATGATATCACACCATACACAACAGATATACATATATATACAATTCGTGCATCTGTATTGATATTTTCTCTACCTGTACAGTTATAGATATCTAGACAACTATATTGATACAGATATTTAGACACCCGTATAACAATTCCAAAGCAAAATAGCTATAGATCCATCTATTTCTGCCTCTCTTATCATCTGGCAATACTTCACACACTCTCCATTCCTCACTCCCTCCCAGCACATGCACTTGTTCACTACCCATTTATCCATCCTTCTCTTATGCGTATCCACTGCACTCATCCGCTCTTCACCTTCCATTAGTCAGGCATGCATCCACATTTGCAACCCACACTTTCTTCTCCACTCTTCACTCCCACCCAAATGCTGCAGCAAGATTATTCACTATATCTGTAAAGACCAGAGGCCACTCAAAGAAAACAAGAAATGGAAGTTCTACAGAACATTACATCATCAGCTGGCTTGTAACATCAAGACTGGGTAAAACTCTGCCCATTTAGTCGGACAGCAGGAGTTCCCAACAAACAGTTCTGTCCAAATCACTATTCATTTTACACATTTCTATTCTTCCCACATAAACTTTTCCACTTCCACCATACTTCAGTGTCATGCTTCCCTCTTATCAAGGAAATCCCTCGCACGCTGGTAATTCATAGCCATCCTCAAATAGGGGGATCCCTCCTCTCGCTTCTCACTGAAGTATTCTCATTTTACAGAAGTCCTACTGCTAGTCTCTGAAACCTCCTACAACCATTCTTCCTGTCTGCATAGTTAAATCCTCTAGTTCTTCTTACTGAATGATATTTTGGTCTTCAGTGGAATGACAACACCTTTCCTATGTGGCTTCAGCACATTTTGTTAGCATACTCCTACCATTTGTGTCCAGGTCATTACTGCAAACATTCATTGAAAGACTAGACTGAGAAAACTCTGCTCATAACCTCCCTCAAGTCCAACTTCCTGTTTCAGCAGAGTATGTAGGCACTAATGTCTGCATCAGCCAATTTTCTCCCCTGTTTATGATTCCTTTGCTAATATCTTTCTCTTCCACACTCAACTAATGATTTCTCGTGTCAAATGTTTTGCTGAAGTCTAGAATTATCTCCTGTAAGTTCCTTGTCTAGAAAACCAATTATTTATCAAAGAAAGGCAGAATTAATCTATTCCTCACTGGCTTTGGTATGTACCATTTACCTTCTTGTCTGCTATTATTTTTTCTCATAAATGAATTCTCAAATCTGACATTGTATCTGATAAATCAAGAAATTCACAGGTGCCAAAATTCCACTTTCTTTAAGTCTTCCTTAAATACAAAGTTACTAGCTTGTTAAAGTTCAGTTACATAGCACCAACTGGACATCATAAATGTATTAAAAATCCAGTGACTTCATATTTTCTGCTTCCATATCCTTTTGGTTCTGATTCTATTTTTCATCCCATTTATCTCATCCTCTGTATTATGTTTGATTTGACTTTCTCATGTTGTAAAGGATAAACTGATCCCAGATTTAGGGCTGGGAGGAAATTTTCCAGAAGACAGGTTGTCTGACACTGCATGAGGAACGTAGAAAATGAGGTATGTGGAAAGTAGAGAGGGGATTAGCTTTCTTCTGGATCCTTCCACTTCCTAGGAAATTTTCCTCTTTCCTCTGGAAATTTCACCAAATAAACCCTTGCTAATAAAAGCATATGCTGTAATCAATTTCTTCTGCTCTCCTGTGATATCCGACAGATCTCACTATTAGTCTTTTCTATAGTTCAGCAGTTAGCTGTAGGTTGTTGGGCAGTGTTTTGTACACTAGGCTTTTGAATGACACATGCAACCTTGCTGGAACAAAAATTTATTGCATGAATGTCTCAAATGGGTGAGGGATAAGATTCAAATGCTCACAGAGCTCTTTCCATTCCTGCATTTCCCTTTTGATTCAAGAGCTGAGATATCATTGCTTAACTGGAGTGACATCCACAGAACATCTTACCAAAAGCTCTGGCTGAACTTAGTGCGTTTGGTATCTTCTAAAGAGTAGTTATAATCTCAACCAAGAAACATGGACTCTTTCCCTACACAAATTCCATATAATCAAATGCAGGAACAACTACTCAAGAGCAAGGGCAGAGAATCCATGGGGCTGCTCTCACAGGAAATCTTACATAGAATCTTTCTTTTCCTCTCCAAGGGGTGGACTGCAGAAACACTCACAAATTGTATCTGGCAGCAGTCAAAACTTCCTTTACTGTCCCTTTCCTGTCTTATTTTTATTTTTCTCATACTTGCACTCACTTGCCCCTTGGGTTAACATCAAGGCATTCTGCTTCTTGGAATTTATCTTTGATAGTAAGAAAAAAATTTTTCTCTGGTTAGTCATCATTGTGTTCACAGCTGCAAACAGCTCTGCAGTTGGACCCTTGTTATTATTTTTTAATCCTTTCTGATACATGATGTTTCTCAGCATTGACCCCAATGATTTTGCTATTACTGTCCGCTTCCAGACGTGTGAAAGAAGAGTCCTTGCACATACCTTTGAGACTTGCTGAGGTCATCCTAGTAAGACCAATCCATCAGCATTAAATCATGTATTTTTTCCTCCCTCTCTCACTGATCAGTCCTTCCCCCTCCACACAGTCTGGTCTAACACATCTTCTCTTTCAAGTCTGAATCACAAATAATAAAGTCAATGCTCTTGATACAGAAGGCATCAAACTTCTGTTAAGATAAGTAGGGCAAGTCAGTTGTTCATAGCTCTTTTCAAACTCAAACAGGTAGAACCATTTTCACACCTTTGCTTCATATGCGCTTCCATGTCAGATGCCATTTTGTCAGACTGCCGCTCTGCTGCCACCTGTCGTGAGGCAACAAAATGTAATGGGATATTGGTGGGAAGGTTCAACCTTTACTGCCATACCACCAACATCTGCCTGTGATGTCATGGGCCAACATAATAAAACAGGAGGCACTACTTTCAGAGAAGCCCTCATACTATTGATGTTGACCATTCAGAAATTCAGAAAAGATTCCTAACATCTGCCACACAACCTACATCCCTGTGCTGGAAAAAGGACACAGTAAATAATGCATCAAGCTAACAGAGACTCTGAAATTATCCTCAAGTTGTACTAACGGACAGAGCAAGATAAAGCCCCAACGCAGGGCCATCCTGAGGGATGGTATGGAGCATCAATTTCCTGGTAATTCTTTTGACAGTCAAGGCTTCTATGAGCTCATCCTTCCCGTCTCCCTCCCTCATCCCACCTCAAGACCTGTCATCTCTTCTTCAACAAATCCTAAGGAAGAGGGTGAGGCAGGGACTGGCATCCTCTGAGCTGCTGCACTGGGGCAACAGGAAGAGTCCAGTGCAGGGACCTGAACTCTGTGGGGCCTTGAGGAGGTGTCAAAGAAGTTACAGAGGCAGCTGTTCCTGTGGAGAAGCAGACTTTGGTTCAGGAAGGAAGGAGGACTGAACTTCAGCATGAAGATCCAGTCCAAATGCTTCACTAGGACTTTTTTTTTCAAGATTGGACAACCAATAATTTAAAATAACAATACAAAATAATAAAAAAGTAAAAATCACAAAACAAAGTAAATGCTTTTTCTTTTTTAAAAAGTAAAAACATGACTCTCTCTTTTTTTTTGGAACTTTAGAGTTTGTACGTAGATTCCTGTGTCCCCTTCTTGTCTTCCCTATACAGGAATATATCCTGCCTGGAGCAGGACATACTGACCTTATTTCCAGCCCAAGGGGCTAACTATAAAACTGCACAGACCGTATTCCCTGTCTCATCAACACCTGGTATGTGGTGGGGATATTTTACATACACATAATCAAGACATTAGTAAAGAGCCAATTTACTATAGAATCAGCCAATTTATCATAGAGTTGCTACATGACTTATGTTCAGCCTCTCCTTTGAGAGCTTCTTGTACAGAGGGACAGATGCAGGTTTACTTTGTAAATTCTAAGACAAAACTCCTGAGAGTCCCCTATGTTTATTCCTCAGCCAGAAGAAAGGTGCCCCCTTGTCCTACTTCCTGAGAAAAGTTCACCAGGCAGAAATGACAGGTCAGGAAGAACGACTTAAGCAAAGTCAGTCTGAGCTTCCACTTTATTTACCAGACAAAGTCTGTGCCAAAGGCCTGAGGAACAGCTCCTAGAGGAGCCATCAGATACACTACTACTTTCTGCTGCTAGACAGACAGTCGAAAGAATAGTGGATTATAGTTTTCCAATATTATTTTGTAACACAGCAAAGTCCAATGTGCCATGGGTCTGCCATGTTCCTGTTCCTGTTCTAGGTGGCTACAAGTTTTGCTGTCTTGCCTGACCTCAGGTTCATGTACAGACTCCCATTAATTTTCTGAAAGTATTGTCATGCCTATGTCAGTGTTCCCCTGAAATGCAATGCAATTTCTCTATGAAATCAGAGCCAAGAAGTCTTTCCTTCACAAAGCAGAGAACCTGGAAGCTGACACAGGCAAGCATACTGCAAAAAGGACATTCATCAGCCTCCAAAGCTGCAATGTAAAAGGCAGTAAAAGGAGATCCATAAATCTGTTTAGTCCAGTACCTGCAGGAATAGGACTTTGGACTTTGGTTCATGCTGCTAAGTGAGCAGGAAAGGTGCTGGCACCTTGCTCATACAACAGGTGGTGGCACCCTTATCCATGGGGAGCTTGGTCTGTCCTGAGGCACACCACAGACAGGCACCTCATAACTGCAGAGAATTGCATTCCTGGTGTCAGGTGATGGGACTAAAGAGTGACATCCTAATTGCATCATTGTGCTGCATTGACATGTGCATGGTGGCTGTGCTGCCTCCTAGGCTGCAGGGCATGAGTCCCCCCAAAAGTTGGTGGACACCGTGGCATCAGGGCTGCGAGGATTTAGCACAGGGCTAAGCAGACAAAAAAGCCTTGTGGCAAAAGGATTCAGAGAAGGCAGGAAGCAGCTGTACCGTGTGGGGCTGAGATCTGCTCGCCCAAGTGTAATGACCTATTTTCCAGCTTTTCCACTCAGGTAGCAATGCAGCAGGAGATGGGCTGCAACTAAAAGCGTCCGTAATGAACCTGCAGCCCATGCTCAGGGAGGGGGCAAGGGGGGAGGCAGCCAGGTGGAAAGTTTAAAACAAGGCACAAAAATTCTAATAAAAACTATCCATTCCTCTTCTCAGCATCCCTACCCCTATGTTCTTTCTGAAGACAAGCCAGGCTTAGGGTGGACCGCAGAGGAAGAGGTCAGCTGTCTGGGAGGAGGCTGCCCTGCAGGTGTTAGCTAAGACCCACAGTAAGAAAAGCAAGCAGGGCTCATTGCTTCCTTGCACCAGGAGGCAGAGGTATGTGTCCCAGTCCTGCCCTCCACACAGCACCTCCCCCTGCCCTCCCCATGCTACGGTAGTCTCTACAATGCAGACCACGGCCCTCATCAGTCTACCCTTTCTAGGGGGTGCAGCATTACATGTATTGCCTGTTTTTCTCCAGGACTGCCATGCCTACTTGCAGGGCTGTTGGTAGCTCACATGGATAGTTACTTGGACATAGTGAGAAATTGCTGCCATGCCTTGGGCCAGAGTTGTATTCCAAAGTGAAAAGTTGTTTTCATTCCAGACACTTTGGCCATGTAGGAGAGGAACCTGCCTAGTCTTCATTATCCCCCTCCAGAAGACATTAAGAGCTTTGTACAAAGTACAAGGGAAAACCACCATTTCTCTGGGCAAGCAAGCTCAATCTGTACCTCAGCCCTTGCAGCTTGGCATGGGAAAGCTGCTTGTATTCACAGTTCTGATCTGCGCCACAGCTCTGCTTGCAGCAGGAGGTCAGAACTGCCTAACATGTTCTTTCCTCTGTTCTCTGTTTCCATTGCATCATTATCTGTTCCTCCACAGCACAAGCAGCAGCACTGTGCTGCTCAAACCCTCCTGTAACACAAGTCCCCTATTGATCCTCTCTAATATCCTTAGTGAGACAGGGAAGGTAGGCTAGTTTGGGGCTAACCTCTCAAGTTCACTCTGCCAGTCAGAGGAAGCTAACACTTCTTTAAAAGACAGCCTCTTAGCTGGGTTTCTAGCTCTGCATTTAAACTCCTAAGAGCAGCTTTTCTCTCCCTGACGTCCCATGAGAGAAAGAGAAGACACTACCAGCTTGACAGACAGGAGAGCAGCTCACCCGTAAGGAGAGTGTGTCTAGCAGGAACTCACAGTCTAACAGCAAGCAGCCCCCGATTCAGCACACTGTCTCCTCTCCCTGAATCCCGGTCCCTTTCTCCTCTGACAGCAAATGCACCAGGACAGCCACTTCTGCACTTCCAGGTCCCACAACCTGAGTACAAACACCAGCATCATAGCTGACTCCATTCACAGTGCAACTCACATCTTGCTCATGAATGAACTATAAATGGAAGCAATTCCTGAGTCAGAAACAGGTGGAGGGGAAGAGTGAACTAAAGAGAAGGGAAGCAAGAATGAAAGAGAACAAAAGCAACAAATAAACAAAGATTGAAGAGTGCGCAAAAAGAAATAAACAATACATCTGAGTATGTAATACAAAGGAAATGAATATAGAAAAGATGTAAGAATGATGATGCACCTCATTAGAAATGTGTTAATGCATTGGCCCTGACTTTTTCAATGTAACAAAATGATTTTTCTGTAACATTTGACAGGTAGATTTGATAAAAACTGCCCGATACCAGAACAGAGCTTTAATGGGTCAGGCCCCCTCTCTACAGATTTATTCCCTGGACTGATAGTAGGTACTGAAACCCTGGGGTAGGTCCTAGCTTGCTGCAGGCAGGCTGTGGAAGCAGATTCTCATGAGAAGAGGCTGGATCTTACTGTGGGATGCTGGACCGCAGTAAGTGGATCTTTCTGTCAGATGCTCAAAATTGGCTACAGAAGGGATTTATGCCTGTAACATAAAATGTTTAAAAGCTAGATGTCCAGCCAAAACCAGCACAAAGAGAAAAACAGCACTCTTGAGGGGCCTGTGTGTCTCCGTTGACTAAAGGAATTCATAAATTGATGGATGACACTGAACTTGGTGGTGGTTAACAATAGGTGAGGTAAATCCTGCTCTTAAAATTGAAGCCTTGTTTGCAAGGGGAAATGACACATTTAATCTCCCCAAAAAAAGGAGTGAGCAGTTTAGTGTTATCAAAGGATGTGTGCCAATTACAGTTAGATACTCTTGAAAATCTGCTACTTTCTCCTCTGTTCCTCTGGTTAGTGTATATAATTATCTGTGAGTTAGCCTGACACCTTTTCTGGGTTCCAAGAAAATCAGTTAAAGGTTGAAAAAGAGAACGAGGATGGAAGAAAAGAATACAATTTAAGTACTTCTAGTGGTTGGACGTGGAGGTGTGAGAAGGGAAAATAGCAATCCAAAGGGCTTAAGCCTCATATTGCTTATCCTTACTCACCCTCACCATGCATATGAGGCTTTGCAACCAGTAGGATGCATCTCTGGAGTTTTGCATTCACTAGATAGGCATTGAAGAGGGATCCTCTTCACAGCATCAAATGCCACCATGCACTTCTGAGCTCTGTTGCCTGACTCTACGAACAGGCAGTGGTTGGCTTGTTTGTCATCGAGCACAGCTCCAATGCCCATGGAAGCAAAGAGAAGTTTGCAGAGCATAGACTCATGGCAGGACTTACAGCTGAGTCTGGAATTTGTAACCTGGGCAGCTCTACCCAGTACTCAAATGCACAAGGGAGGCTGAGACTTTTGCAGATGGTTTAAAAGCTGTCCTATTATTTATTTATGCAATTGGGTTAATTCAACCTGGATGCAATTGAAACAATGCTTACAATACACATTTCTAACACAAGTTTTCACATCGAGTGAAAGCTAAACTAGCACAGCAAGGAACATCAATAATTGAAATTGCTTTGGGGAGGGAGAGAATGCTCCAGGAAGGTTCCAGGGCCATGTATGGGATGTGAAGGAGCAGAGACGTCTCCCCCTACACACAGGCTTACTCACTGCAAGTGCTCCGTGTCTGTTCAATGGCTACAGCCTAGCACTGGCTGCTCCACCTGGGCATTTAAGCTTGCCAGGACCAGCAGTGCCTGTTCTCCTTCTGCCCAAGAAACAGAAGGGTCACTTGGGCCACAAAAATGAGAGTGGAATTGGTCAAGTTGTACAGAAGCTACATTAGGGGCTACCCTGAATGCCATATGCTCTTCAGGGAAAAATATCCAGGAAGATAATCCGGCCTGAGAATTTCTTCTGGCAATTTCCTGTTTCCATGCATGCCACATCATTGTGTGTGCAGCCACCGACCAGCCACCTCTCACAAGCAGTTGATGAAAATTTGCTTGCAAAACTCACCAGCCATTGCTGTCCAGGAGCTCAAAACTGATGCATAAGAGAGTGAAAGTACCTGCAAACAGCACAGCTGCAACTAGCTGAATGTGGCTGGCAATCTTTCTGTCTTTTTTTTTGACTGTTGTAGAACATTTTTTTGTATATTTTATGTCTTTACTTTTACATTTGCCTTTAAGGAAAAGGAGTCAGCAATTTATCTGTTGCTTGAAGCAATCACATAGAGGTCTGAACTTTAAATTCAGATTTATCTGCTTCAAGACGTAGGTAGACACAACCTCAACAGCTCACTTCCCACCTTTGAGCTTTGCTTTCTCCATCTGTAAACAGGACAGTAGGGGCACTCCATAATACATTTGGAGTGCTACATTGAGAGGTACAGTGGAAACTGAGAGTAGTGATGGAGTAGGGCCACATACCTTAATGGCTCTCCTGCAATATTCAGAGACAATAGAGGCAACTACGATACAGCAGCTCCTGGGCATTGAGGCTGGGAGACTGACATCAATCTTTCTAATAGGGACTGTTCCCAGGTGCTGCTGACACAGTTGGTAGTCACACATGAACTGGAAGAAAATGGTCATTTGCAGGGATCAAATTTAGGACTACAGAGAAGTGCCAGCCTATTGCTATTGCAGAGGCTGTCTGTGTAGAGGCTGGCTTTGGGCTTCAGCAGAGTATCTGTCAGAGGAAGCAGCCCACACATTGCTTGCTGCAGAAAAAGAGGCAATTACTTTTAATTGTAGCTCTCAGCATGAAGAGACTGGAGACAACATGTGTCTCATTGCTGTCCAAATCAATACCCATATGGTATATTAAAAATACGGCTGGACCAAAGGTCAGGAATGGGCAGAAACAGGCAGCAGCAAGTGCAGCAGGAATGTATTTTGGAATTTGGGCCCAGATTTGCTGTTGAACTGACATACTCCCCACCTGCAGTATTGCATTCAGCTCTGGCGTCCCTAGCATATGGACATGGACCTGTTGAAGCAAGTCCAGAGAAGGCCATGAGGATGGTCAGAGAACTGGAGCACCTCTCCTACGAAAACAGGTTGAGAGAGTTGGAGTTATTTATCCTGGAGAAGAGAAGGCTCCAGGGAGACCTCATTATGGCCTTCCAGCACTTCAAGTCCTACAAGACAAGCACTTACGGTCCTACAAGAAAGAAGGAGAGGGACTGTTTATCAGGAACTGTAGTGATAAGACAAAGGGTTTAAATTGAAAGAGGGTGGGTTTAGATTAGACATTAGGAAGAAATACTTCCCTATGAGTGTGGTGAGGCACTGGCACAGGCTGCCCAGAGAAGCTGTGAGTGCCCCAACCCTGCAAGCGTCCAAGGCCAGGTTGGATGGGGCCCTGCGCAGCCTGATCTGGTGGGTGGCAACCCCGCCCACGGCAGAGGGGCTGGAACTAGAAAATCTTTAAGGTCTCCTCCAACTCAAATAGTTTTATGGTTCTATGATGATTCAATTATTTTTCTCTGGAGTAGGAGTCGTGTGTATGTTGGATTTAGTGTTTCTCTTTGCCTTGGTTCGAGAGAAGCCACTGTGAAATTCAAGAGAGATGGAGTTAGCATTTTGGAGAGTGGAAGAATATTATGTTTATCCAGTACAGAGGACTCTCTGCCTCATAGAAAGTCAGCCCTCACTAACAACTGTGCTATTGTCTAATGAAAGAAAGACTCAGCTGAGTGCTGATCATCTCTGGAAACAAGTCTCTGAGCAAGCTTGTTGCGCCATGACTACACATGTCACATTACCATGCATGGCAGCACTCACACTCTGGTGTAAACTCCCCCTCTGCCTTCACTGCAGTGGCTCTCAGGGTGGCAGAAGCAGTGTCCCACTGCTTTTCACCATACAGAGATCTGTACTTCCTCCTTCTCCCTCATCTGAATGGCAAGAATTAGATCAGGACCAAGCAGGAAATTAAGGTTCATCTCAGTTGCCCAGGGCTATCTTTGCAGAAAGCCTGTCATCTTGGACAACGTTCAGAAAAACGGGCAATATGCTTCTACCCTGCTCCTGTGGTGCTCTCAGTAGAGGATGACAAGTTAGCAATATTTAGCAACATGGGAGGCAAACAGGCAGACACTGAGGTAACATATATGGGTCTTAGGTGTTCCCAGGATTTGGCAGCCCAAACTGCAAGGCTTGAAAAAAGAGAGAGGTATAAGCTGAGAGATGCATGGCTTGTGTGAGCAGGAGATGGCTACAGTGAGTGAACTGAAGGGAACAATCCAGCAAAGGCAGACACTGAAAAGAAACAGGAAGGAAACCTGAAATCTTGTTCAGAAAAAAAGACAGCTCAGCCCACTGGAGTTTTTGGAGTGGGGATATTTCTCAATGCTCTGTGACTGGAGTAAGCTACTACTAGCATGCTTCCTCACGTAGGCCTTTTTGTTAACACCAACAGCAACACCAGTTGCCCTCTTTCTTTTCCCCATTGAGAAGCTGGAAGAACAGAAAAGCCCACCCACCACAGATCTGGACAGCAAGAGAGCCACATATTTAGCCAGCATTTGCTGTTTCCTCCTGGTCTCACAGCAACAAGCAGATGCTTTTTCTCATTTGCATCTCTTAGCACTTCGCAGAAAGTATCACAAGCACTTTGTCCGGATGCGGTGAGACCCCAGTCACAGAGTTCTCCTGCCACAAACCCTCCTAGCATCACTAGTCTTACTTCCTAATTGTGTTGAGCTCCTGCTAGATGATGGTAGGCCGTGTGGGAAGGAGAAACTGAAATGATGTGAAGGGCCAAACACATTGCTGGGAAATGCAGTGAGAGGCACCAGACAGGGACTGAGAATGGTGAAGGTCCCAACAAGATAGGAGGGCACAGAGGACAGGGTGCTTGCTGGTTCAGTGAAGGGCAGGGTGGGCTGATAACTCCTTCATAGTGCAGGGAGGAGAGGAAAAGGTTTCCATACTTACTCCAGGACATCCCTGTTGAACTGCTTCTTGCTGTTGCCCAGGAACTCCCCAATCATCTGGCGGCTGAGGCCCTTCCGCTGGAGCAGGAAGTGTGCCACCCCGATGGGGGTGTCTGGGATGAAGCCTCGGGAGATCAGGAACTGGATCCCTTTGTCTGGGTTTCTGAAAAGGAAGGACAGAGCCATGGTGAGTTGGCATGATCTCTTTGGGACACCAATACCTCTGGCTCATCATCTGCTGCACCAGCAATGCAGCTCTCAGTATGTGCAAGAGCTCCTATGAGTTCATGTATGTGGCAGGGATGGGACTGCTGTGGGTAGGGAACAGTGACTTGGGAGAGTCCTCCCCAGTTGCTGCTTGGGGGCAAGCAGATGCCATGAGACCCACTGTGTCACTTGCAGCACTTGCTGTCACCTGGAGGAGATCATCCATTTGCCACAAAGGATCCTGCTGCAGCCTCACTAGTGACTCTCTTCTGTGATCCCTCTGCTCCAGGACCAAAGTCTCTTGCATCCTACCTTCCCCAACTTGGCTTCTTTGGGGTGCTTAAATATCATCCTTTTCTACCATCTTGGGAAGCTGGAGTTGCACGTTGTGTAGGCCAGACAAAGGCAACGGGAAAAAGGTGACTGTGAAGAGACTTAGGAGACACTGCTGTAATGGGCTACGGGCATATGAGGCTCAAGACACATTAGGGGATAACCAAAGATGGGGCACTTTTTCTGTAAAAAAACGATTCCCTTTTTCATACATATTTACTGCACAACGTTGAGCCTTCAGCCTTCCTCACTTGAGTCTGGTGCTGGCTGTCTGAATAGAAATCCCATAACCATATTTGCATTATCTCTTCCTCCACTTCCCCCACCCGTAGCTGTGTTGTTCTTTCCTTCTCTATTGATTTACCCCCTCAGGCAGAAATCTGTGTGTGTGGGTGGATGAGAGCACGCACCTGGAGAATGCCTTGTCAGAGCTGGGAGAGAGCTGTGTGCAGCTCTGAGACAGAGCACAGAGGGTTTTTCTCTCCCCTGCCTGTGAGCCCCCTCTGAGATCAGGCCAGGTGCTGAGTGGGCCCAGCTGCCTGTCTGTGGGAGTGCTTTTCTTCATGCCAGTGTCTGTGCACACATCTCAGTGGGTACTGTGTGTCTCTACAAGTACGCATGTTCATGTGATTGCGTGTCCTCTGTACACATAGATTTCTCTTGTATCATACATGTTCCTAGAAGACTGTTGTGTACACACATTTTGCCTTTCTTTTCTTTTCTCCTATAAGCAAATATGCCTCTATGCATCTCCTGGGAGTGGCCCTGAGTCTATGGGGGTGCCTGTCCCACAGTACACACTGGAATGAATGCTTACATGTGCATCATGTAGGACTTCCTGTATCTCAGACTGTCCCACTGAAGGGCCTCAGCCATGATGCACTCTTACTGAGGGGAATTAGTGCAATGCCCGGAGGATTTTCACATTCCTTTCATTCTCTGAGCTGGTGGATGGGGAGAGGTAGCAACCCCATGAAAGGGAGGAAAGGATGTCATACTTCCACCATCAACCAAATCCAGGGATCTTTGTCAAGGCTCGAGGCCTGATTTTGCTCAGTCAGTTTCCTGGGATGAGGAAAGGATAGGATAAGATCTCTGAGCATGTGAATGCATGATATGCACAGGCACAGACTGTGACACCGTCAGGTGGTAAGGGATGTGGGTGAGCAACATATGTCTAGCTATAAGGAGATCAGCATTCAGGAGAATGGCCTGCTCCCTACAGAGGCCTCGTGATTATACAAAAAAGAGCTGAGCTTAAAATATTTCTGCTTACTTTGTAATGTCACAAAGAAGATATCCCGGGCAGAGTGGCAGAGTATCCTCGAGAAGAGTGTCTGGGAGAACAAGTCAGCCCATTAAATTTATGAATAGGAGAGATGAGAGATCTGATGCTGAAAACCTAGGCCTTGTTCAAGGAAAAGGAACCGAGTCCCTTCTATATTATTCATACATATCTCGTGGTTCACCTCTGAAGAGCACAGGCAAAGTTCCCTGCTAAATGCAGGTTATATGGTCATGCTTGAAGTCAAGCTAAGCAATAGAGATTCATAAAATGCACCTTCATGTGCATATTTTAGTGTTTGGACCAATGTAGTGTTCAAGGCAAGAGGGTGACCTCAGCTACACTGCTGTGACTCCAAAGCCATTGGACTGACTTTGGATTTGTTCCAGAGGAGATGAGAGCTGGACGTAGCCAGGAAAATGCAGCTCATATGCTGGCATAGATATGTAGATTTCAGAAGGGATGGCACACACAAATCAAGAGGACATAGAATAAAACAGCCTAGCTCTGACAGCACTCCTGCACTGCCTAGACTATAACTCAAATGTACGTGAACACACTATTCTTTCACTAACAGCAGCCTTACATCAGCTTTTCCCTAGATTCAAGCTGCTCCCCACGAAATTCTGATAGTGATACAGCATCTCTGCAACTGAACACCCGCAGATGTATCCCATGTAATACTGCAGCATGTCTTTTACCAGATGTGCAGCAAACAACTCCATTTTTGTCTCTCCTGAGCTTGGTCCTTGCTGTTTTCCTTAATATTGCAGGGTTGTTAAGCATGGCCAGCAAATGCTGTGGGATTCCTCACGTCCTGCTGGCTTTCCCTCTGCCCACGCAGCCAGCTGCCCACACAGACTGAGTTATTACAGCAGTGCTGCATAATGAAGCACTCTCCGTTCCAGGGATTCCACCCCCTCACTGTGGAGGGGGAAGGTGCCACAGCAGCACAGGATCGGCCTGTTCCCAGGGGCCTGCTCCAAGCCAGAGCACTGCTTACAGAAAAAGCAGTGCAAGGCTGGACAGACTGTGGCAGATGGTGCTAGCAACCGGAGACTACTGGACTGCTGAACCGTTTGTGGTTCAGCGGAGCAGCCAGCAAAAATGATGTGCACGCACACATACACAGCCCCAGTTCCACGCACTTTGGGTCAGTGACCCAAACAAACCCTAAAATGGCAAACTGTCTCCTTGCTGGAAATTGGCAGGGAGACCAACAATCATATAATTGCAGAAAACTGAATGTAGATCCCCCTCCTCCCTGCCCCTTGGATTGGGGTGCACTGCAGTGTCACAAGGGGAGCTATATGTCCCTCAGTTCCTGCTCAGAGAATTAAAAAAAGGCTTTGCTCCTCAGGGCTAACAAGTCCATTCCCTTTCTCTCTGCTCTCCAATGCCCTGTCAAGAAAACTGAGCCTCACAGGTTGCTGGCACATTGTTTCAGCAGCTAGTTTGAAGGCAGCAGGGGAAGACTGGCAAGGAAGTTGTGTTGCAAAGCATCACAGTGTGACTCAGTTTTCCATCCCACAGGGACCTGCAAGATGCAGTAAACTCAGGTCACTGAATGAAGGACAGCAAAGCTGCCCCAGAAGACCTAGTGTTGTTAATCCGTCACATGAATGTCTGCCAGGCAGACTGGGGGAGGAGGACATGCTGGGAAAAAACTCCTGCTCTATCATCACATCAGTACTCGATGTCAACTCTGCAAGAACCAACGGAAAACACATTAAGTGTAGGAACTCCTGCCAAACAGGACTGAAAATACAGAAACACTTGGTTTGCAGAGATGTGAACCCCGTGTCCACCTATCCCAACACAAGCACCACAACATCTTTGTGGAGCTGGAACTCTCTCTGCCATAATCAGCCCTCGCCTGTTCCTGATGCCTACCTTCTCTTATTCCAGCCTGCCTGCATCCATTAGGCAAATGTGTGCTGCCAGAGCCTGATTTTGATATATCCATGTGAACCCACCTGTTCACAACCTAATCTCAGAGCTAGTAAAATGTTCTCCTCAATATCCTCCTCAGTTCTCTATGAGTCCCAAGTCTGTCTCCTCTTACATAATTTCAGTTCTGGATGTGCTCTATGCTCAATCCTTAAAACCTTTCATCCACATTCCTGCCTCCTGGAGTCTACAGCCTCCATATTACGCATATTTAAATTCCGTGTGTTGCTCCCTGTCTGTGCAAAACTTCTGTCCATAACTGCGCAAACGTCAGTACTTGCTCTGACCAAAAGGCCCACACTAATGTGTGGCAAAACATCCTGCTTGTATGTGTGCATTACATTCCCAGCACCTTTACTTGGGGACTCAAATGGAAAGCAAGACAGCATGAGATAAAATCCCACTATTTCTCATAGCTTGGTTTGATGAGACGTGTCTCACTGAAAGACAACAAGCAAGTCTAAAGCTTCTTATTAGGGCTCAGCTGCTTTCTGCCAATCTAAAATAGACTGTGTATGACCCCTCGAGTTCACCTCTTCTGACTGTACTCTCTGAGCCACTCTGCTTTTGCTTTCACATCTACAGCCTTTTCATAGCATATCAGACTCAGATGTGGGAGAGACTGAGATGACTAAACCTGTTCTATCAAGGTGAAAAAAACCTACCCCAAAATCAGAAGGAAAACAACAGCCAGAGCACTCATACTGGGCTAGCTAAGATCAGCTCTACTTCTCTCTCTTTCTCCTCGGAAATACCTCACAGTAAGTATCTGAGATTGGTTTTACATGCCCAGCTATGCTTGTGCCTTTGCAAAAGACTGTGGCAGGATGCAAAATGGACAGCAAGTAGGATTGGAGGTTCTGAATTCAGGACAGCATTGCTCCTTTATTGGGCAGAAGATTAGAATACCACTTGGGAAAATTTAGGGGAAAAGCCACTGGGCAGACTATGAATATGAAAGAACTTCCCCAGAGATAGATCTAGACGAAGAGCCTGCCATAACCTAGTCTTGTGAGGCAGGTAGTAGTCTGGAAAACACAAAAGATGAGGAGTCACTTACATATTAAAGAGATTCAGCCCAATGCGGTAGAGGCGTTTCCTCATTGTGTCTGTGGAAAGTGTGGGGGACTTGCAGCTAGCTGGGTTCTCACAATGGTACCGTGGGAGGCTGAGGATCATGGCTTGCAGTGCTTCTTTTGAGGACACCTCAGAGGCTGACTTTGCTGAAGTGGAGGTGCTGCTGCTGCTCAGCTGCTCTGAGTTGTCTGCATTCTCAGACTCAGAGCCTTTGCTTTGCCCCATCTCATTGTTAGCATCAAGCTGGAGCTTCTGCACTGCCATCTGCTCAGGCTCCTCACTGCTGTCTCCTGTGCCATTAGTGCTAATGTTCACCTCGGTGAAAGTATGGCTGTTCTGGAGAGCTTCTGACTCAGGTAAGCTCTCTGGGGCAGCCTGTGGTTCACTGGCTTCTCCCTCCCCTTCTCCTGGGCTTTCTTCAGCCTTGGTGGCTTGAGAGAGCCCAGCCTGGGCATTGCTGCTGAGGCAGTTTGCCATGGACACCGAGGTAGACGATGAGACAGAGATATTCTTGTTGTCAATCTGGACTGTGACATCTCGAAAAGCCATCATGAGAGTGCTGCTGCTCTTAGGTAGGGTATCTGGCAGAAGCCCTTCCTCCTTCTCCTTGTCCTGCAGCTCAGCTTCTAAGTCTTGGTTTGGCTGCATTGAACTGGCACTGAAGGTCTCTCTTATCTGGTATGAGCCTCCCTCTTGCAGTGAGCACATGGTCTTCAAGCTCCAGGTGCTGAGGGCATCATCAATAGACTTGGCCAGGGACTGAACTTGTTCTGTGAAGGAGTCCTCCAGCTCAGTCAGTGCCCCACTGATTGTGGCTGGCAAAGATGGGGACCTCACCAACGGGATGCCCACAAAGTTGTACCCCTCCACTAGGGCTTTCTCAGCAGAGAAGCTCTCAGAGTTCTGGACCCGGACTTTCCTCAGAGAGATGCGGCGTGGCATGCGGCTCTCCAGCAGTGAGTTGCGGATCTTTTCAAAGTTCTTGCTCAGCTGATATTGTCGGAAAGCAGTTTGGATGGTGCAGGCTGCCCTGCGAGATACCAGGTGACCTCCGTATTTGTGCTCTAGCATTTCGATCTGAAACACACAAACAAGAGGTTATTTTTTGTTAATTGACTTCTGATGGCTTTACATGACACCACCTGCTACACTGATCAGTCTGTAATGACTGTTAGAACTACTTTTAACACTGAATTAACCTTTTCTTGCATTGCTGTGCCCTTGATTTTAACAGAAGGCCTCCCTTTTGGCATGGCTGGTTGAAGCATCAGCATTGTGAGTCTCCTCACAGCTGTATCATGATCATGCCTCCTCCCACAGTGCCACCTATACATGCTGGAACCTGGAGGCACCCTTCCTTTGCACTCCCACTTCTGATGGTCTTTAGGGCAGGCTCGTCACTACAGACAATTCCAGAAATGTATCTTCCTGCTCAGCAGTGCTTTCACAGAATCATAGAATGGCTTGGGTTGGAAGGGACCTTAACAATCATCCAGCTCCAACCCCCCTGCCATGGGCAGGGCTGCCACCCACCAGATCAGGCTCTCCAGGGCCCCATCCAACCCGGCCGTGAATGCCTCCAGGGATGGGGCATCCACAGCTTCTCTGGGCAGCCTGTGCCAGTGCCTCACCTCCCTGAGTAAAAAATGTCCTCCTAACATCTAACTTAAATGTCCCCTTTTAGTTTAAAACTGTTCCCCCTTGTCCTATCACTATCTGTCTGTGTAAACTGTCAGCCTTCCTCCTTTAAATACAATCTCCCTTTAAATACTGGAAGGCTGCAATGAGGTCTCCCCAGGGCCTTCTCTTCTCCAGACTGAACAAGCTCAGCTCCCTCAGCCTTTCTTGGTAGGAGAGGTGCTCCAGCCCTCTCACCATCTTTGTGAACATCCCCTGAACCTGCTCCAACAACTTTACGTCTTTCTTGTGCTGCGGGCCCCATACCTGGGTGCAGTACGAAGTACATTGCTTTGGCAGTGCCAAGCATTTTCCCTTTTCTCAGAGTGCTTCTATGCTTCTCCCATCCTTAGTCACCTTAGAAAATACTCCCAGGAGAAAGAAGAAACCATTCAGAAAAAGGAAAGAAAAGGTGATTAGAAAGCAGAAAATGCTGGCATGGTCATAGAAGCTAGCAGGAAGTATCAATTTCCATGGAAGTCAGTAGAAGTTGGGTTTGTTCTGTTTTAGAAAGTACTCTGAATTCCAAAGTGTCTCCCTTTGGGAGGCACTTTCTGATCTCTGTGTTTTTCAGGTGTTAACCAGAAGTGAAATGAAAACAATCCAAGAAGAGAAAGGCTCTCGGGTTTGAAAAGTGAGAAATTCTGACTTTAAATGTTGAGACAAGACATTAAGAACACGTGGCAGTAAGATTTACTCCTTCCTGAACTGGTAATAATGCATACACTTGTAAATACATATACACACAGCTAAGTGATATTCCAATAGGCTTCAAAAAAGCAAGTATGTATGGTCTTCTCTCTTCCATAGTGTAGTATTTGTACTTCCTGGTACTGCCCTCACTCCTGTTCTGCTGCTGAGCCTTCTCAAACATGCTACAGGAGAATGTTTGCTGTCTTGGTTCCAGGGAGCGACTGACAGCAGACAAGCGGGACAGTGTGAAGATGATGGTGAATGATGGGACTGGAGAAAAAAGAAGGATGAATCCAAATTACCTCCACTGAGGTTTTGTCTGAACTATTAACTGAACTCTACATTGTCTGCACTTCACAGTGCAGAGCACAGATGTAGACTGTAGCGTATACATGTGCATGTGCACATGTGGAAAAGCCCACAAAAGGCGAAGTGCAGGATGAGGAGTACTGGTAAATTCAGTCCTGAATTAACAGAGGATTCACTACATCATTCATGTAGTGAGTATCCTTATATCCAGATATAATACACTGCTGCCCCTCAAGCTATGCCTTGCTGGCCCAGTATTCACAGGGTGGAGGACTGAGCTCACAGAAGACCTGAGGTTAAGTGCAAACTACATTTGTAGTCAAAGCCAGACTGAGACATGAGCCCCAGCTCCCAGAGTCTTGTCATGTCATGCCATCTGCTTCCTTTTCCTTTTCCTTTTTTTAAAACACGGTGTAAGTTGCAGATAAAACCATCAGTGAGTGAACTGGATACAAGTGCAGGTCTGGAAGGGTAGCTGTGAGAAGTGCAAATCACTCCAGGCATCTTTCCAGTGTTAACTCCCCTGGAGGTAGGGAAAGATGATAAAACTTTGAGAGACGACAAGAAGAGATGAACAACATAAGCCCAGTCATTCTCCTCCTGCACTGGTATCCTGGTTGCTGGAGTATGAATTGAAGGCCTTGTTCATTGTCACCCTATCACCCCAGGCAGCAATAGCTCCAGGGATCCTGCTGCAGTAGAAGGGAGGCTGCCATTTCTTGGTGGGAGCAGGTAGATAACGTCCTTTCATATTCTCTTCCATGAAAACGAAGAAGGGTCCATTTGCTTTGTGCTTCTGTATTTTCGTTTACCTTGCTGCTGAACTCTTATCTGCCCAAAGCAAGCATCAAAGCCCAGCACTGGCAAATACTAGCAATTTGCTTAGCAATAGGGTCAGTCATGCAGCTGTAGAGGCAGTTGACTCAGAGCTCTGCTTATCCCTAATTTAAAAAATATTGGCCTAATATTTGCCCTGCTGACCTCACAGAACAGATCTATAGGACTGGTGGTAAAAATCACCTACACAAAGATCATGGATTCAGGTTCATTTACTGCAAGACCTATCAGTAAGTTAATTCAATAAACAAGATCTCTGCCTGTTCCCAGAGTTTGTTTGATATGGGGACATGAAGAATGATTCTTGGTAGTCAGCAGAAGGATTTTGCTAGGTTCTCTGTCATTATTTCCAAAATGACCATCTTAAATCCCACCATCGATCCATCAGTCCTGCCACATCTCTTCAAAGCCAGCCTCTCTGGAATGAGAGTGAGTTAGTTATCCCTTGGCTCTTTGTCTCCAGGAGGAAGCCTCATGTAGATAAATGCAAATTAAACCAATAACCTGCACAGGCCCAACCCAGTTACTGCTGACAACTGACCATGGGCACTTAATATAACAGTCTGGTTAATCAAAATGTAGATCTAATTGTGTTGGGAGGGAAAGAGGAACAAATGGGAGGGCCAGACACAGCTATCCAAGGAAGAGAATAATAGTAAGATACAAAATGAAGCAGAAGCAAGAGCCTTATAATTACCTAAGGTTTCCAAGGAGGTGACAGCCATTCTGAAAATGTGAAATTCATATGCTCTGATCTTATTAGAGGCCAAGGCAAGATGTCACTGCTGATCTGAAGTAAAAGGCCAATTTCTCTCATGCTAGGACAGTTCCCCAAAAGGCAGACTTTAATAACTATTAACAAGAGAGATCCTTCTAAAAATCTAAGGGAACAATGCAAACTGTCAGTACCTTGACAAAACAATCAGAAGATTTTTGCAAGTCCATTATCTCAGTCCTCCCAAAAGACTAAGGCATTAAAGAGCAGAACAACATGTAAAGTGAGAGGACTTCCAACATAGCCTGTTCTCCAGTTTGTACCTGGAGCACAAGGGCAGGTTCTGCATTTGGTGTTCTGCCATCCAGCCCTAGCCAAAGAAAGGGGCATCTTACAGTGTCTTGCAGCTGGTATATTAAGGGCCCAGAGATGTGTGAGATGACTAAGTGTATCTAAAGGATGTTTGAGATGACAGGCAAAGCCAGGAGCCGCATGCCCATATAGTGGTGCCCTCCCCATAGGAGTGGGTCTTGGTCTCTCTCCCCTTGATGTAGCCCATCCTCTTATGCTTTACTGATGTCTGAGACATTCACATTTGCTACCATGTCAAGCCAACTGACACTCCAGAGGAATTAAGGATTTCGCACAGCTCTTGGTCTGCTTTCCTCCTCTCAAGAGGAGGAAAGGGCATCCATTAGCACACTTCAGCAGTCACAGGTAATGGAGATGTATGTCTGGTTTGCCGAAGGAACTTTCCCTGCCCATTTGAGAGGCCAGCCATGACTGGCCTTCTCTCACTCCTAATAAACCCTATGAATCACAAGTAATTGCCTACTTAAAGATACTCTTCTCTGGGGAATGATCCGACAGCTGGAGCCAAAGGAAGGGAAAAGTAAGAGGGGGGCTAGGGGGATTTCAAAGAATAATTAGCTTAATATATTTCTGGGCCTCAACATGAACACTCAGTCTGAGCAATTCAGGCCTTGTGGCTGAATTATAAATGGCTGGGAAATATCCATTGCCATGAGAGATTGCACATGAAGGGAGCTTTAACAAGGTCAGCCTAAGGCAAGCTAAAGTGTCAGGCCTGGATATGGCCAAACAGTTGAGGTACACACCTCATGCCTTTGTTGCCCAGAGACATAAATGCATAAGTCTGGCAGGATACTCATCGGCTGTCACTAGTTTTCCAACCAGGTTGCCACTTAACATGGCTACATGCCACCATGTTAGCAAGAAGAGAATCAGGCTTAGTGACAGAATCTGAGCAGCCTGAGTAAATGTATGCATTGTAAATAAAAATAATAATACAGAGCATACATGTTTTCTAACATCCATTCTTACCATCTCTCCCTCCCAGCCACAAAGATGTGTTAACAGGATGTTTTCCTTCATACATGAGACATCCACCAGACCTTCTACACAGAAAACTCCTCTCTCCTGTGACCTCCATTTTCCCAACAGTCCTGCAGAGCATAAACTTCGGGGAACTCACCAACCCTCTAGTATAATGCTAGGCAGAATGACTGGTAGATGAACTGCACCTCCAAGCTGTACAGACGAGGCTTTATGCTGTCCTTCTTCAGCAACACTCAGTCCTCTCTCCAAAGCAAAATGTTACTTCAACCGCACTGTGAGACTAAAAATGTCTCTTTCACTTGTTTGTAATGCATTAGTAGAACTTAGAGTACGAAAATGTGTGTGGTCACCAGGGAACTACTGGGACAGTGCTGTGAGGGTTCTGCTATCCTTGTTCCTACTCAAGAGAACTACTCGGCAAGTAAGTTGATAGGATACCTTCTGAAAACACTCACTACAGAGTGTAAGACTGTGCTTAAGATTTCTCTTCCTGGAAATCCCCCATTCCAGAGCAGGAGGTAATTCACTGAGGACATCCATCATGCTGGAGAAGCACACATACTGTAATTCCCGTTTGCTATGACAAAAGTGGTTCTACCTAGGAGACAGGCAAGGTTCCTGCAAGGTCAGTACTGCAAGGCACCAGAATTTAATGAACAAGCAGCTAACATGTCTCTCGGTCTCACATGCATCCAGGGCAGGTCTGGCCTCTGCTGCAAGAACAGTGATGGGACAATATGACCTTAAAGCTAAAATAACACAGGACAGACACTCCCCAGGACAAATTAGAGCAACTCTAGGACACTGAGGAGGTTAAGCCCATATATAGCAGCCAAGATCTGGCCCACCCTGAGGATATGTCACATTAGTTTGTGAAGCCAGTTAATTAGTCTCTCTTGGTTTCTTTTCTGGTGCGAAGCAAGAATTCTGGATATTCGGTATTTGTGAAAAAAAGAGCCAAGGCTTATGTTCTGCTCAGGAATTTAGTGGGCCGTTGATCTGATATGTCTGTTTGGGACAGCAGCAATGCCTTGAGGGAAGTGGCCTTCTGGGAAGATGTCCCAGAAGCAGCAGTTTCTTCTATGGGAACCTCATTAGCTGAGACCCTTCATCTGCAACAGCACAGTTTCCACGGAATTCTCCCATTGAATGTAATCTGGACAGTGTCACTAGCACTTGCTTGCCCTCTCCATTTCACATCCTGCAGGGTCTGCATATTAGACAGCCTCTGGTTGAGCTGCCATTGCAGGGAAAAGTCAGAAATGATTCTTTAGGTTTTGCTTTGCACAACAGCTCTCCTGGGCTGTAATCTGCAGAGACACAGGGTGGTGAGGGCACGTTCCACCTCATTGCTTTTGAGTGAAGAGGCCAGTTGCTATTAGCCCCTCTTCCACTACCCCTGGTTGAGAGCCCCATTGGGAAACACAAATAAAGATGGGTAGACTGTGCTCTGGAGCTAGGCTGTAGCTTCAGGCATCAAGGAAAGGCTTGCAGCTCTGAAGATCAAATCATTTTCTCTCAGGCTGGTAAACCTGCCTGTCCCTTCAGCATCCACTACTGGACTGAAGGCAGTGACGGCAGCAATATGCTAACACTGTGGTAGACACAGAGCAGGATACCTCCTGAAGGTGAAGTTTACTCACCTCTCCTATGAGCTCATGCTTTGAAGAGACTAGCATGGAAGTGCACATGGGGACTACCCAGGTCCATTCAAGATGGCAAGATGTCTCTTGGAGACCTCTACCACGAGGGAGGCTTTTTGAGACAATCATTTGCTAGGGGGCCTACAGGCACTGGGTGCTTTTGTGCAGGCAGTGTCTCTGGATGCTGCAATCCTTGGCTGCCTACATTGCATCTCTAAACCTACAGTCACACCAGAGTACCATTTTGGAACACAGAATACAGGCAATGAGGAGCTAAGTCCAGCAGGCCTGAGTGAAAGAGTGTTGCAGTAGGAGGTGGGGAAATCAATTCCTCCATCAGCCCCACACAGCCAAAGGGCCAGACCTGCTTAGGCATGGCCAAAGCTCTAAGTGAACAGAAGGCTAAGGTATTTGCAGAAATATGGCACACCACAGTGTGAATGCAGTCCCACCCACCCCATCCCCTTCTCCCACAGCCTGAGGAGGAAGCCTCTGTACCTGTTTATTCTTTAGGTCAAGGGAGAGCTCATAATCGGAGGCAGCTGCATGGGAACACGAGGCCGTCCCTTTGCTGCGCTGCACTCTCACTGGGGAGCCCGTGTGGTGGAGGCTCGCCTTCTGCACCAGAGGGGAACACCCCGCTGCCTGCTCTTCTTGGAGCTCCGCATGCTGGGCTTTTAGCGTCAGGGTGTCGGACCTGCCTTCCTGGCCACTCTGTCTGCCGGCCTCCTTCGGATCCTCCGTTTCACACCCGGCTTTCTTGCTTGTGGAACCGCTGGGATCGTCACTGTGAACAAAACGCAATGTTTCTCTTTTTTATTTGTTTTTTTTTTTAATTATTATTATTATTTGTATTATTTACGGTTACTTTTATTATTGCTTGCTGCATTTTTTCGCTGATCTGCATTTTAAATGTTTAGGGAGCCAGGACTGCTGATCCCTTCCTCCCTGACAGCAGGCACCAGTTCTGCACACATGGGAGCTACCTGGCTGCTCTGGCTGCTCAAGGTGCTGCCGCTGAAGGTCAGGGACCAATGAGGGTGTCATGGCCAAAGACACCTCTCCAGCTCCCTGAAGCAGCTGACAGCCACCTCTGTGCCCCACTGCTTACTGCTTGTCATCTCTGTGCACATCCCAGTGTCTCATCTGTTTTCAAGCCTGGATCCCAAGGATCCAGATTTCCCCTGGACTTTCTAAGGCCATGTGGGAAATGGTGCAAGGACAGCTGAGTGCTGCAGAATTTCCAGAGAAACAGTATAAGAGTATGGGGTGCTGAGGGTATAAAGATACAATAGAGCCAGCCAGCCAGCCCCAAGGTCCTGACTCTTTAAAGGAACTCTGCAACATAGCCACAGCAGGCTGCAGCGCTTCCATAAAAGAAGTCCTTTCTTTCTGACCCACAGGAAAGAGTGCTGTGTCACTGAGGTCTTGTGGAGAAAGCAGAACACCCTTTTCTCCTGTCAGCCACAGCAGCAATTGCATGAAGCCAGGACTTGACAACAGTGCACTTGAGAGAGCCCACATGTCGCTCCCAACAGGGTGGGATTCACATACATTCAATCCACTGAAGTACTGAAAAAGTCTGTTGTTAGCCTCTCTTGTTAAACGTTTTCTGAAACCATCCGATTTCAAACAACGCTTTGAGGGGCTGCTTGGGAGTGTAGTGTGTGATTGTTGCTACATCAATCTCCTTCCAGTGGCCACAGATGAATAATTCACGATTTTGCAGAGTGGACAGGCCAGCCCATGTTGACTCTGGGCTCTGCTGCACAGTGTACACCAGATACAGCTCCACTGCTTTCCAAGGGATGAGTATTTAGTTGATGGCAATATTGAGTCTGGAAATAATTGCTGCAGAACCAATGCATTTAATTCCATTGAAATCAAAGTTGTGTAGTGTCTCCCATATTTAAACACCATTACATTATTCAATTCACTTCTGAACAGTATTTCTTTCTCTTGGATTTGTTCCATATATGATCAGTTCTGCTGTCACCTAGATATCAAATTGCTTTACGATTGGTGTTGATGTCAGAGTGAAATCAGGGAAATTACTTGTAGATACGCTTTTCTGTAATGCCCAAATTACTTACAAGAATCTAAGCCTCATTTTCAAAAGTGCTGTGAGTCCTCAAGAGCCCAAGTCTTCTGAGTAGACTTCACCCCCTAAGTGCAGAAGCACTTTTGAAAACGTACTAGTACTTTAAAATGAAGTTTGCTAGCATTTTAACAATTAAATTTAGAAATATTTCTGTAGTTTCTGAAAGGACTCTAAATTTGATGACTCAAACACAATACCACAACTTCAGAACTAAGAAAATAGGATTTAAAGGTAGAAAGCTTCCTCCTTCATACACACGCATGTAGCCATCAGTTAGACTTAAAAAATAAATTTAAAGAAATCAATCTCTTGCATTAATTCTATTCAACCAACTTTGTCAAAGAACATTAAAATGACATAGCTGTACCTCCATCAGTCAGGAAAATCCTCCATTACAATGGGGCATAAAACTACCTGAAGATGTACACGTAAACTAAACCCCATTTTTTAACTCTTTCTGTTTCATGTCTATCCACATTCCAGGAAACATTAATAGACTTCTCCTTTACAGCTCTCACTGTAACACTTTCATTGGAAGCCTCTGTGCTGTCCACTCTCCTTTTAACCAGTGGCATAGAATATTTTTTATCCTCAGCTCAAGGGATGACCAGGTGAACACAGATTTGATCATGTTTTCTTTGAAGTGCAAGCCAAAAAACTCACAACTATTTCAGTGGGAACTGGACTGTGTCCTACAAAGCAATTTCAGCTAGAATCAAAAGATCTGATTCAGCGAGCCACATATCCCAAATTGCCTTGCTGAGTCAAGGCCACAGTGGAGAGTGTGCTGTCTTTAGGGCGAGTCAAAGCCTGAGGCAGTGGACTAAAGAGCTAGCTGACTTCTCTGGGAGCATGAATGGACTATAAATGCCAGCAAATATTCCGTGACATGATGGTCCTCTAAACACATATTTGCTTAACTATATTTTTCTGAGTGCCTCCACTGACTACCACAACACAGTTCATGGCAGAATGTGAAGTGTCTGCAGCAATCAGGTCCATTGCTGCGTGAAGCTGTACATCACCTCTAGTGTCATTGCTCTGTGAGGCCGTATGTCCCCTTCAGTTCATGCTACCAACCTGGTTTTCTGTCACACACAGCTTAAAGCCTGAGTAACATTCACAGAAACAGGATATCGTGTATGCATAGCTAATATAGAAGGAAAAAACAGTAGGCTTTACAGAAACAGAATAATCTGGGCTGGAAGAGAAGTTGGGAGGTCTCTACTCCACTCTGCTCAAAGCAGGGCCATTTTCAAAGACAGATGCAGTCAGAAGCCCTCCTTACCCTCATCAGACTTTCAAGGTATTCCTCAAGAAAGAGGAAGGCCCTAAGACTGCAGCCACTAAGTGCACGTGTTCAGTTACAAATGCGTGAGAAGCACCGCCAACCTCAGTGCTCCCACTTACAGTGCATAACTGAAGATACTTTGCTAGGATAAGAATGTAAGCTAACCACATGTACACATATAACCTTGTCTCCCTCTTCCACGCATGCTCTGAGTCTAGTGAATGCACTCATACAGAATGGATTACACTTATGCGTGGAATTTTCTGAGGGTCAAAACTCGGTCAAACCAAAATCAGATTCCACTGAAGCACTCAAAGGCATTTTTCTACTTGATATTTTTATGTTAAATACAAACTTTTTAACCCCCTGCTGGTTTGGCTGTTGTACTGTTCAGAAAGCAATAACAAATACTCATGCTGAAGTGGGAATAGTGTCTACATGCTCTTTTGTGAAAAAAATGGCTGAACCACTTTTACTTTGTGGGAAAAAAAAGCTTCAAAATACCAGACAGGTATTCTTCACCTTCAGGCAGGAGACCAAACCTGGAAAATTTCAGCTTGATTTGGGAAACTTCAGTGATTTATAAGCAATAGTTTGCTCAGTTGCCTGAATGTTAGCACAGTAGCTTCATGGGTCCATTTACTGCCCTTTATTCCTCCTGAATTTACTCCCACCTTAAGTCTATTTCTGCAGAAATGCTCTGGCATTCCTATCCTCTGTTGTCCAGTAGCAGCAAAGGATGAAGCTCCCATTTGGGACACAAGAGACACTGCTAAAGATCCAAGCTAATATTGCATGTAACACAGGCTAAAACTTTAATGATCTTAACTTTTCCCACTGTCCTGTGTGACACAGTTGATCTGCATTGGTAGAGCAGTTTTGTCAGTAAGTGAAGGCTCACAAGCTATTGTAATCATAGCAACAAGAAAAAAAAAGTGAGAAAGATGAAGTAGGGAAAGACAGACGCTACAGCATGGAAGATCTCTGGAAAAAATGCTATTAAATAAATTGTGGGGATACAGTTGCTTTCCCTTGCCCAGTGAGCAATCAAATGCCCTTGCTGTGCAATGATGAGGGGAATGGTGTTTTTGCACATTCTGTTTCTTGGATTAGAAAATTTTTCTAACCACTTGTAATAATTAAAAGTCCCACGCAGAGTCTAAGGTGTGAATCCCAATGTCCTGGCCAAACTCCAACTAGGTTAATTTAGGTCTGTATCCCAGCATCACCCCTGCAGTTTCAGCTGTAATGAGAGTTCTTTACCTGATGTCCTAAAGTATCATATACTGCTGTCTTTCAGATTTTTTACAGTTACTCTTGCATGATAAATGAAACAATTTTCTGCTCATGATGCAATCAGGTAGGGAAGGTTTGTAATGTCTTTGAATTCTGTTTGATCAGAAGTGCTAATATTAATGTAAATCACTGGCAATCAGATAAAAGAGGAAGACTAAAAAATCAGCTGTTCCATTCTTCCTAGATGTTCCTATATGGCTTTTATGACCCATACCAACTAGCTTAGTCATTATTGCAACCAGATTTCATCTACTCATACAGAGTAGAAAACTTCTCTCAAACGTTTCAGGTGTCTCCGCCTTTTGCACTGCTGGCTTGTGTATGCCTGCTGCAATCAGAAACCAGTGTTGTTAACAAAGATAGTGACCACAGACAATCCAATTCGGGTCTTGAATGAAATGCAATAGCTAGTCTAGCATAAAGCATATTTCAAACAAGGATATCAGGGTTCTGGGCTGAATCTTAGTGTTTGTTCCAAAAAAGCAGGATGGTAAAAAAGCTCTCACTGAGACAATTCAGCTGGGCACTCACACATATTTTTATCAATGTCTAAAACAAGTAAATGAGATTTCTGGGATTTAGCTTCTATATGTAGATTTCTTAGGAAGGTTTTCTATAAGGAATACACTGTGGGAAGGATGTAGAGAGATGACAGATGAAAAATCATTGATACCAACCCGAATTAGTGATAACAGCCTACTAAGCCAGAGATGCCCATCAGCCCATTCCTAATAGTATCAGCTCCCCATGTCTCTGTAGAGCTGTTGTATCACCCTCTGTCCTGGGAGAGATCTTTGAGAGAACTGCTTTTCAGTTCTCACAGATCAGGAAGGTGCACTGCCTTGCATTCTCTTCACCAACTCCTTGCTATGGGAAACATACACTTCCAGTTTGGTAAGGATCTGCGCTTCAAACTGCCAGCTCTGGAGCTGAACCACGGTTATTCATTGGATCCTGACTGCCAAGTTTAAACATTCCCATACTTCAGAAAGAATATGCAACCCGTTGTCCCCAAATGTTTCAAGGCAATTTCAAGCTAGACCCATACACAGGAACACAGAAGTTGGATACTTCAGACATTACATTCCATTGCCCTTGCTGACAAGTACTAGAATCTGTTCACAGTTGGAGAGGAATTTTCAGAGTTCTCAGAAAGATGTTTATGGAGTAGCTGAGTGACTAAATGGGACTGCAGGGCCAGGAGAGCTACTATTCTCGAGTACAGTAATGTTAGACCTGTAAGAAATTAAATCTGAGCTTCTCACTGACCACTCTGTAGTGTAGCTCCCATGTGGTCAAGACACAAAAGACATTTCTTTGCTCCTGCTGTTGCAGGATATAAGAGCAATAACAGAGTAATGAAAATAGCAGTGGCTCTCCTGGACTTGAACAGAGATGTAAGAAACCAGTCACCCAAGAAGAGGATGCTCAGATGCCCTGTTGGCAGGTTAGTGCAGTGATGAAAAAAGATCCAGCTAATTGGACAGGAGGAAGCTATGGCTGTGAGCATACAAAAGCACTACAGAGGCTGATCTCACCTCCTCTTTGTGTCTCTGCATCACTCTGGAGAAGATCACATTGCTGTTTCACATGTATAACTTACTAAACACGTCCTTTATGCTATTCAAGGTCGGTACACAGGACTGTGCCCTATAACTGAGGCAAAGACCACGTGGACTAGTTGTGAAGGACCACATAAATTTATGAATCCATTGCACAAAGCCTTTTATGATGATCAGCTGGTTATTGCATGTATGCTGCTCTGAAGTGCTGCAAGTGATTAGTATTACCATGACCTGAGAGCTATATCAGACTTCAGAGTTTCAGAGATGTCAGAATGAAAACCCTTAGAAAGTACCATATGGAGAATTAGAAAACGAGGTCACTAGAAAATGTCAAGGAAGTGGAGTCCAGACCCTAAGCTGGCAAGAACTTGTCCTCACACTGTCTCAAGACATTTCAGCATTTCCTCTGTCCCCTTTCTTCTCCCTGCTCAGGGAAAAAAAAAAAATCAACTGCTGAGTTAGCAGGGTCCAAAGTGCCTTTTCAGTTTATTTCATTTCAGTGTTCCCTGAGGACACCCTTAACATATGGTGAATGGGTTGATCAGAATTCAATGAAAAATGGCTGAGACAGGCTTGGCAATATATTATGGGATCTTTTCAAGGTTCAGAGATTTCTGACATGCTGGGTGTCTCAGTGCAGAAGAATTGCTTCTGATTTGCTTTTAAGTTCAGATTTTAGGGTGACTTGGAGGCAATGCTCTCTGGGAGCATGCTGAAAATGATGGAAGGCAGAAGTGCCTCCTGCCAGAGAGGCAGGGAACTTGGAACTTGATCTTGGCAAATCACCCACTGCCAGCCGAGCTGCAGCTTTCTCAGACAGTCTCCCCCAACAGAGGCCAAAATAGGAACAAGATTCTGATTTTGTCTACATCCACGTAACACCTTGCAAAGCAGTGGCATCAAGCCATCTTCTCACACTAGTTTTACCCAAGAGGAATTAATGATAATTAACCGAGCTCATTACCATCCCAGAATATATTACTTGTTTCATAAAAAGGCTGGCACACACACCTGTAAAATAGATTTGACAGTACAGTACAGTTAATATATTGGAAATGAATTAAATTTAACGTCCTTTAGCACAGACTGAAAAAGGCAGCATCTTTTCAACATCGCTTAAAGTGGTTTTGGTGAGATGTATGTTAAGCAGATGGAAAATGTAATAATACTAACAAATGCCTCCAAGTCCCACAGGGTCCAACATGCCAAAGTCAGGGCTTCCTTATCAGATTTGGTAATTAAACATGATACCCATGTACTGTGCAACTCCCACATTGTGGTGGTTTGTCTGTTGCTGCAGAACAGTAACTGTAGCAGCTAAACTTTCCTGATGCACTCCCTGCCCTCCTGGTGCAAAGATGATTATGCATGCATTGATGTGGGCTGGCTGCCTGTCTGAGGGCCAGGATCTCCATGGCTAACTTTAGACACCTGAGGACTAGCATCTCTGTTTTTTCATGGAGAATGACAGGCTCCTGCAGAGGATGACTTGGAACAGCAAAGGCAGCTCCTACTGAATGAGAAGCGGTGTGTATGGTGCAAGACTGGCCATGCCTTTCATACAGTTCCTTTCTTGTATCTCCTGTGTCCATTTCTTTATCTCCAGTTCCTGTGTCTGGGTGATGCCTCAGAATGACACTTGGGCCACTCCTCTGACACACTCCTCTTTCCTCCTCCCTTCTCAGATATGTGTCCTATTTCACCAGCTGCAGGACTCAACCACGGAAGTACAGCTTCTTTTTCTCAGCTGCCCTCCAGACCCTATGCTGTGGTTGCAGTGCTGTCTCTGCAGGTTGGACTGGGAGGAGGTCTGGCAGCCTGTCACTGCAGAGAGGTCACTTGTCATTGCCTCAAATAGGGCACCTGCGCTTACCACTGAGGTGTGAAAAGCACCAAGTGGACAGTGAAGGCATAGGAGGCCCCTGCTCTGCATGGTTTAATTACTTTTACTTTAACCCCAGACCTCTCTTGCCTCTGCAATGTTTGGTAAACACGACCTTTTAGAGGAGGAAAAAACAGATGGCATCCTGCATTAGTGTAACTGCCTGCTCAGCACCCCAGGAAAAAGAAACTTGGCTTCTCAGCAGCAGTCTTCCTGCCACTTCGACTCAGATCTCTTGGCTCCTCATCCCTGAGGCAGGTTTGAACATCACCGAATTCGCTGACAAAAGCCTGCCGGTGCAATCATGCAGAAGATAGAATTTTACTGCTAAAATGAGATGAATTCAGGGCTGGGAGGCAGCAGAGCCTCTACAAGGGAAGGTAACCTTGCATATCCCCTCAGCCCCCTGCTTTCGTATTCCAGCTACCTGCAATCTGGGTCAGGGTCACAACTCTTGGGAGGTATAGACTTACGCAAGGGCTTCTGTGGTCTTCTTTTTCCACCTGTTGTGACAGATCCTGGGTTGAACTGAACCTCTGGGTTCTTTCCTAAGGGACTGGAGTCATTGATTCCTGAAGGCAGTGAGGGAGCTGCTTTGCAAGAAGACCTTCCTGTAACTCAGATACATTTTGTAGCTATTCTTAAGCATCTCAGCTATTTTGTCTTGTGTGGTCACTGCAGCCCAGTAGAAGGCCATTGTTTGTGTAAGACCAAGGAGAAGGAAGCCCAGTCCTCTTCAACATAAAGACTAACACAGACTCAGATCACCATCCTCAGTACAGACAGTCAAAACACCATTCATTGGCTTTAGGAAAGCAGATCTGATCCATATTTTAAGCTCCCCAGTGTGTTCAGATCTAGGGTTTAGGATTGGCCTATGGCTGAAGACCAAGACAGAAACAACATGGCCAGTATTCCTTCCTCCTTTTACCCATCCAGTGACTATCCCCATAGTCTTGTGTAGCAGGCATAAAGCTCCACTTTTCCATGTTCTAACCTATGATGTTCTCACTGCTGCTTCATGACACACTGGTCTACTTCATGTGACTTCTTTTTCTTGAGGCTTTATTCCCTTTCCTATCTTTTTCATTCTTGTTAGAAAAACAGGGTATCTTAGCAACATGTATGACCAGATGTGGTCATACAAGCTCAGATTCTTCCAGGGCCACTTCAACTTTCTTTCCTTTGATGAATGAAAATGTTTCTCATCCCTACACTTTGTACTCAGATATGAATCTTTTGGGACAAGATCATTAAGAAAAACAGGACTTGTCTTGACACAGCCAATCCTACGGTGTCATTGAGCAGAACTATGGCTGGTGCTGAACGACATTGCACCAGCAAACTACATCTAATTCAGCGGAGAATCTAGCCCTATATGATATATTTTTAACACAACTCCTAACGCTTATCAGATCCAGATGTGCTATAACAGCAGTGATATTTTTCGCAGTGCAACTTTGCGCCATCCATTTTTGTGCATCTTGACCTACCACTCTCACATTAGTGTATCCTGAGAAATTACAGACATCTGTTACATTCTGCAGTCACACTAGAAGAAATGTGCAGAAGAGTACCAGTAATATGTACATACAGAAACCTAACCCCATCTTCCCTCTTTCCCCAAGAGGTGGGATGAGAGAGACTGCAGTCAACCCAGACGCACAGGTAATAATAACATCAGCACAACCTGTTTACATGAAAGCAGCAACACACCATTATGGGACATGAAAAAAGTGACACACAGTTATTGTCACTAGGCAAATATCATCCCTGTGGGATGATGATACAAACTGTATGTGGAAAGAATCAAATTACAAAGCAGAGATCATCAAAAGTTGCTAGAGTACCCTTCCAAACTGCATGGACAGAATCTAATTCAGTCTAATTCAGTTCCTCAGTCTAGAAAGGACAGCTCATCTCAATGAAGTTTGTGTGGACTTGTGCAGCTCTGAAGACCACAACCACTGGTTATGGACGAAGACTATCCTATATACTATCTTAGTGGCCTGTCTTCAAATACCCAGGAGAGAAAACTGAAGTTTCACAGGAAATGGGAATTAAATCTATAAAATTAACCCCATATTAAACAGCATTTCCACTTACTCTTAAATAGTGTATTGGCAGTCCCTAAGGAAAGGCAAGCCTTGCTGTCTTCCACGCTATTGTTGTCATCCTCAGTATCCTCATTAGACATCTTAGGAACTTTGCTCTAGCCATGAGTCATAGAATCATTGAATGGTTTGGGTTGGAATGGACCTCCTCTCTGTCTCTCTCTTCTGTTTCCCCTCTGCACTAACTTTCCTCCTAGTCAGTACGATGGCAAGTTACCCTGTACAGCAATGAAAAAAGAGTTGAGTGGAAGGCTTTAGGAAACGGTCTAGGCATTGCCATTATTAGAATCTGTACTGATGGGAATGAAGAAGCTCCTCTCTGCCCACAGAGTCCTGCTTGTTGCCACTTTTATCTCATCCTCTGCTCCTTCCACCTCACTAGCATCATCTCATAGCACTGCACTGCACCTTCCAGGTACCATCCAGCTCCTGCATCCACAATATCTGAGCTGAGCATGGGGGGATTTGGCACCCACATTTCACTTGGTCTCAGTTCCTGTTTATGTCTTGATGCTTTTCTTTAGGGTGATCTTTCCTCACAAAGACAGGGTGGGCCCCAGCTCCTCTGCAGTTTTTGTACAGGCAAGATGACAGTTTCAAAAATCTTTCCATCTCTTTTTTTCTGTCTCCTTCAGCTATCCCACTATTTGCAGAACCCAAATGAAGTGGTTTGAGCATATGTACAATGTGCTCCTGCTCAGCCTCTCATACTTCTCAGTTCTTCCTGAAGGAACTGAAAGCCTGCCATGCAGAAGAAAGAACTCTGGAGCACAGGCATTTGTTTCCAACAGGACAACTTACATATTCACAGAACTTGTCCATAGGGATGGTTAGAAGATGAACCTGCATAGGATTGAGTTAGCATTGCAGAGCACAGAAAAGACATCAGGCCTTTGGATTGACAACACACTGCAAGAAAATGTGTGATAAAAGGCCAGAGCCTCATTGCTGTCCCTGCCAAAGAATATTGGCATGAACAGAAATATTTCTCATTTATCTCCTGTTCCTATGTTCATGTTCCATCCAATTTCTTCTTTCATGTATGCTATTTTTTAACTTCCTGCTTTTTCTGCTACCTTCTCTTCTATCATTCTCTGTGTAGCACGTTTGTCATCATTTTTCCTTTCAATAGCACTACTTTCTTTCTTGGGTTGAGTCTGTCTGCCTTTCTTTCTCAATGGCTCTTGTTTCCCATCTCTTTGCCAATTTCTCAATACATACTTGCCTTACCTCTTTCTTTGCCTTATAAGCCATGAAGAAGTGTGTGAACAGAGGGTCCACAGAAACCACCTGTCCAGTTCAACAGAACGCACCTTAGTGCACAAAAGACCCGTAATGGCCCAATTTTAGCAGTGGGGATAGGATCTTGACTGATACAGATAAGGTCAGTTGATACCAGTAGGGGATTAGAATGAATGGCATTAGCTCCACCACAGTCCATCTGCTATTACTTTATCAACCATCTGCGATGATTCTTCAGTGCTAAATACAGGACTATTTCCAAAGTAGTCATTGCCTTTACTCAAGCAGCTCTGTGGCACTATCACACAAAAAGTACAGGATACAGGTGTTAATGTTGCATTCCACTGGTACTGAGAAGTTGCAACACAAAGGAGAGAAGATGAGGTTCATCTGCAAGTCATGAGTGAATCATTCAGTATTAAAGCAACAAATTGATTTAAATAGCTGGTGAAAGTTACTCCCACACTACATGGTTTGGCTATCATCAACTCTCTTTCACTGACATTATCACTGTTGTGGCTCAAGAAATTGAAAGTGCTGTCATATGTGGGAGAACAGTACTTGAATACAAGTCTGAGTTCCTCCAGGGCACAATCCATGTAGGTAATAAGCAACAGGGGTAAAGGAAGGATTGGAAGGACATGTGCCCAGGCAATGTCTGGACATAGCCTCAGGCTCTCAGCAAACACATGTCTGAAAGATATCTTAGCAGTTTCTAAAGAGTATATTTCAAACTGGTTTCCTTTGACCTCTTTGTCCTTCCATCTTCCTTAAGAAATGTGTTGACAGAGGTCAGACAAAGCAACCAGTGTGACAGAAACGTTCCAACTGCTATAAGAGATTTTTTTTCCTGTTGAAGAGCTCATCTATTCCTCACTTCACTTCCTCACTCTCGCGTTCTCCAAATTTCCCTGAAAGTGATTGTACCAGTGGTTGCAGAGAAGGAAAAGAGAAATGTCTGTGTGGAAGATAGCGTAAAAATGTTCAGTCCTAGTGGTCTCCTTTACAGAACTGAGCCACTGCATCTGAAACTCACTTCCTGCTTCTTTGGATGCTTCCAGAAAGAGCCATTCCTCCCAGGCCATGTACCAGAATTGCCAAATACATTTCCCTGCAAGAGATTCCCAAGGTTGTTGGTAACTGTGATGTTAGGGATGTTCTCTAAAACATTTCTAGGTTATAATCGTGTTTTTGTATTTCCCCTAAATCTACATGCACTAAATACCTTTATTGTTCTGGAACTAGGTCTCTGCAGTTAACACTGCTAGTCACGACTGCACAAAACACCCATAAAAACAAGGATCTACTCATCTCTAAGCTTAAGAAGAGTTCCAGTCTGGATCTAGATATTACTCTTGGCCCACATCTTTGTATTAGACTGAAATCAAAACTCAGGCAACTGTGAGCCTGGGGAATATTTATGTGAACTTTGCTGACCCATCCCTGCCTGTTTGCAGCATCTCCACAAACTCCAATTGTAATATCTTGAACAGAGGATTATTAAGTCTACAGGGAGGAAAGAATAAGAAGTAGATGAGCTGTTAAGAAGCAGAAAAAAATCCTCTCTTCATGCCTGTGACCTCAATAAGGAAAAGAAATGAGAAAAGAAGCACAAACAGGATGTGCTAACAAAGCAGAAATGTTGCTCAAACTTCTCCTGTGTATTTTCAAAAACAGTGTTGTGGAGAGCTTCACCTGGAATGAAAGTCAGACTGAAGAGCTTTGTACATGAAGTCTCTTGTCCTCAGAGCATATAAGGCACAGTCCATGGGCATGGAGGTTTGCTTTACACCGGCATGTCCAGGTGCTGTAAGCCTGACCTGGAGCGATCTCTATTAAGAATCAGAGGAGAATTCAACCTCCATGATCCACTAATTGTGGGAGCTTTCACTTGATACTGCAAGCTGGGGGCCAATTAGTCAGAGTTATTGTGCTGTTTTGTGCGGTAGGTTATAGATCTGATTTGATACAGACTAGAATCATTATCCTGCTTCACACCTACGCCACAGCTACTGAATATCTCTAAGCTGAGACAAAGCACTGACCTCCAGATTATATATCTAATATCCTGCTAGCAATCCAAGCCAGAAAGGCTCATTTCCCATCTCATGAATTGGATCTGCATTCTGCCAGGCAAGGTCAATTTTTCACAGGTTCAGACAATGTTGGGCAGCTCAGCTGTTTTCCTGTGATGCTTAAAGAGTGATGGATACAGGTGGAAAATTATCACGCCCCATCTGATTCATTTTTTCTCCAAGATGCTTCAGTGGTATATAAAAGGAGAACTAATTTGGGGGAGCAGTTCAGCTCCCGTGAAATTCATGATCCTTAGTCTTAGGTGTTACTGCACTCACAAATTGAACACAACATTGTGGCTTTATCAGGAGGATCCGACTGGTAGTGCATTTAGCATGACCCAGAGGCAAAGTAAGAGCAGTACTGGGAGGAGAGATGCTCCTGAGCTACAGTAGGGAGGAGCCACAGAGGGACATGACTGTGCAGTGGATAATATTCATGGCTCTTTTCTTCTGGTATGACTTTGTAGGACACAGAATGAATGCACGCTCTTTCTCTGAACGATGAGTAAAGATATATGAAAAGTCAGAGACAGCAGACATCCAGAAGTAAAGCAAATCAGGTTTTGCTTATAACCATGTGCTTTTAAAGGTGTAGCCTACTGTCATGCAGCTCAGAATGCTGTGAGGAAAGAAGTTTGAAGGTTTGATTTCAAAAAACTGCCCAAGATCTGTCCATTCACTTTTCATCCTCCCAACGTGCAACAGTGGAGCAAAAAGCACAGAGGACCTCTTCCAGTAAGGACAGATATTTCCATTTGAATACTTTGGTAAGTTAAAACAGGAGATGAGGGATTTTCATGAGAACTGCAGGGAAGGCTGTCTGGGGGATGTATCCAATGGTTGTCATGTCTCCTTACCACTAATTGGTGTTGTGATGCCAGGCAGTAACCAATCTGTGACATCAACTAATCCAGAAGGCACTTTAGAAATGAGTACACAGCTGTTTGAAGTTTAAACTATATTGAGTTACAATTTAATTGGACCATAATCATGAAGCAAACACTTGCCAGTTGCACTGATCATGTTTCAACCCTGAGCTAAGCAGAACTCTGCATACTGGAAAGTTACATCTCTTGAGAAAACATTTTGTGTAAATGAGAGCAGAGCCTGCCCAACTTTTCCATAAATGTTTCAGACCTTACCTCTTCTGCTCAGTACACAATCCAAGCCCTTGCAGGAGACACTGCTCAGATCCCTGACCTCCTCTCCCTGGGAAGACTGCCTCCTTTGCCTTAGAAGTAGATCAGGTCTTACCTGCATCTCTACCAGATATGAAGGACCTTCTCTCTCCCACAAATACAGGTGGAACATCACTCCTTCCCAAATCTTTTGCTGAGGTCTGATACTGCCCTTCACATACTTATACTTGGATCACATCCATTCTCCTCTGTGACAAGACCATTCAGTCCTCCATTGCAATCCCCATGCCTATTGCCAAAGCAGACCCGCCCCAGGCACTTAATGTCTTATGTAGAACTTTTCCCATCACTACAGTAGAGGTGATTTTCTGCTGATTTCCTATTTAGCACCACAGGCAAGCCAGAGGCAGGCACCAAAAAGTCTGTAAAAGGCAACTGAATGAATGTACTCTTCCCTCTAATTGTGACTCCATCATTTCCTCTCATTACTCTAATAGAAACAAATCTTTCTCATCTCAGCACTATTACCTCACACAAAAGCAAATGGTATGTAATCGTGTTAAAGCTAGGCTGCTGCTGGACACATTTTAAGGTCATTGTTCTGGGATGCCAGTCTCCACTGTGTGAGACTGGGAGAAGTGGGAAATGCAATTACTAGGCTATTCAAATCCCTAGAATGAAACCCTGCCGCTAACAGGCAGAAGCCAGCAAGAAAAAGAGCAGTTGCTTTATGAAATTATAGGGTTTCGCTAAATCAAGTCTAATCAGCACCTCAGCAAAGGCGCAGGGTTAGCTCCTGTGCTTTCATGGAGTCTCCACATTCCCCTCAGCCTGAACTTTGACATCCCCAGTGCAAGTTCCAACCAGAAAGATGAGTTATGATCATAAAGCCAGTGGTGTACAGGTCCAGTGCAGAAAATGGTGGTCCATGCTCAGTGTTTGCACAATACTTTGAAATAGGGAAGCCCTAAGCAGAGTTCAGTGACAGCAATCTGACTGCTGCTGCCATCACCTCACACTGTACTTTGGCTCTGGGCTTCCTATGGCAGACTCTGACATCAATCTGTCTCCTAAGTCTCCTGGCCTACAGCACCAGTCATGCTGACCTCACGCTCATCATGATCATCATGCTGAAACTCATGGAACTGTCACACCCAGCTCCATCCCCCCAACAATGAATTCATGTATTGGAAGGGAGCAGGCGAGTGACAGTCAGGGAAGCAAAGTTGAACAGTATGAGTGAGAATGATTCCAGCTGCCTCATGAAGTTGGCTTCTGCTGAGTGGTTAGATGCTGATCTGTTCCTGATCATTCCCACCCAGGTGAAGCCAAGGACTTTTCAGTTGGTTGGGTAGCAAAGAAAGAATCAGAAATCTAGTAGGACAAACAATAGGGAAGACAGCACAAGAACAGCAGACTGACCATCAGAAAACACAAGCAGAACCAAATTTCTCACAGGTTTACCCTGACAACCAATCTCCTAGTGCTGTCTTCTCCTTCTGCCCTACCCTTGAGCTGTGTGGCTGCTCTCACTCATCTGTCCTGCAGTCAGGTGATCTTCTTACTGCCTTCAGTTAGACATCTCTCTTTATCTTCACCTTCCCTCCATGTTCCCTCTTGTCCCCCAGGATGAGGCCGGGTTCTCACTGAAAGCAGAACTGTTCTTGCAGGTCCCAGAAGGAAGAGATGTGGGCTGAGGTAAGGTTTCTGGCAGAGGAGGAGACAGCAGCTGATCACTGCTGGAGTCTCCAAGTCCCATGAAGAGACGAGAGTCACTTCCCTGTTTATGCTCTTTATTAGTCCCTATTCTCTTTAATCGGCTTAGACTGATGAGCCGAGGCAGCGGTAGGGATCAGTCGGGCTGTTTAATTAAAGGATTGCAGCTCAGCCCTGCAGTTTGGGGGTTTGTGTAAATGAGCTGCAAGTACATTATTTAATCTGCCGCGCTGAGAGGAGTTGGGGCATTAATGAAGCAAACTCTAATTAAAACTAGACGGTTGATGGTTATTAGTGGCATCAGTTCTGACAGGATTTATCTCATTTAGGGAAATGCCTGATCAAGGAGGGGAAAAAGAAAGAATAAATCCAAGGGGGTTTATCAAATTCACCACTGCACCACTTGTGACCGGTTGTCTCCACAGCGGGGCTCAGGACAGCTGCACAGGGAGCCACTCAGTCCCAGGCTCTCCCACCAGGAGTCTTGATGGGCTTATTTAGGGATATTCCTGGCTCACCCAGGAACTGATTGACTATTCAGGCTGTCTGACCCACATATTTCAGTCTTGATTGACTTTTGTTCTGCCTTGGTTCAATAGGGAGCCTGCTCATGATTTGAGCAGGGTGACAGGCTCTGTAAATGATCTGATGAGCTTCTCTCATCAGTGCATTGAGCCATTCCAGAGTAACATAGCTCCCAGCTATAGATGTGAGCTCCATGATGACGTTGCAGTTTTCCTGCTCTGCCATTTGTCTTGTCCTCCTCAATGTACTGTATGTGAAGTTTCAGGAATTACGGATGCCCATGTACTGCAGGACCTGGCAGAGGCTAGGAAGAGTGTTCTGGCCAACATAAAGCTCACCAGTGAGCTTAGCAGTCCTGAATGTGCTCTGCCTTTCTCCTGGCACATTGTGGGAAGCAGAGATACTCATATCACCTGAAGCCATCACACACAGAGGTTCCATATAGAAGCTGCTCTGTTTGAAAAGGCAAGTCCTTGCGACTGTTTCTTGTCATATATTGAAGCCATAGTGGCTTCAACTATCTCTGTCTCTGCACAGAATATTGAGTCACACACAGATAGACTCAGGACTGCTATTGGGGCCTAGCAACGTTAGAAACTGAAAGGAAATGAGGAAGCCTTGGAAAGAAAATAAGGAAAGCAGGGGGACCAGAGAGTGGGACAAGCTACAAAAGACAGTCTAGGTGACAAAAAAAAGGACAGACAGAAAGCAGTATGAGAGGCCTCTCAAATGGAATCTTGCATGCAACATGTTGTAGGGGTCAAGGTCATTCATCTCCACTTTTTACTTTCCTGATTCGGACTCATCCTTGGATGCTACTTGCCAAGTTGTTACATTACTGGAATAAATTATTGCTTTATCTTCAATTTACCCACCAAATCCCAGGTGAGAAATTTGTTGGTTCCAAGCCCAAGGAGGGCTGACAAACAGAGGCTCAAGGATGGGCAGGGCCTTTGGAAGTGATTAGGCCAAAAGAATGATACATGAGCATGACAAAAAATTACCACAGAGCTTAAGACATAAAGGTGATGACAGCATTGTAGGACAAGAAAATGCTAGAAACTAAGGGAGTTGATCAGAAATAAGATGTAGGCTGTGACAGAGCAGAGTCGAGGATCAGGGTATGATGATAGCCAGCACCTTCCCACCTGTCTCAGAGATGCAGCTGCAGACATCTCATGGGGCTGTCACACAAACTTTTACCAATGCTTGAGAGCCTTCAGCAGATATCATATCTTCCATCCTTATGCACAAATGGGCATGAGGGGTCCTGTGTCTCCAAGTGCAGCTGAACCCTGCTTTTGAATATACACAAATGTGCACACCTTTTCTCTTCACAGTTGTCCAGCACTCACACTTTTCTTTGGAAGGAAATCAGAAATCACAGCCTCCTCCAAAGAGCAGAACAAACAAGAGAAATATAATTTCAAAAATGTTGTAGCCTCACTGCAATTCAGCTGCCTCATTCTGTCCAGAGCCCTTCCCAGTAACTCAAGCTTCTTATACTGATGCCAAAGGCCAGATGTAAAAGTCTAGCAGTGTGATGAGGGATATCTTTAAAGAGAAACTTGTTTACTGGTGACAGAAGCATGATGAAGCATGAGAAAAAGTAGCAAATCTGTGAAATTGAGTTGTAAGAGGCTGTGGGTGGAGAAGGAGATGGCAAGAATGGAGGGAGAAGGTGAGCATGGTAACTATCCAGTATATGCATCTTGAATATTTTTGATGCTCCTTGGACCCCTTAGTTTTGGCACCAATGTCCTTCACAGATGAAGGACTGCTGTAACAACTGCTGGTGTGCCCAACCCTGGCTGCATTGAATAGAAGTTGGTAACAGTTAATAGCTCCAGTCTGTAACTGACCATCACTGGCAAGTTCAAACCATTTCAGCTGTGTGTTATGTGAAACTATGCCCCTCTGCCTCAGGCTGCTTCAGCCCTAGCAGTTGTTGTGAACAAATGAGATTCCAGTGGGGCATTTCTGAGAGGTCAGCTCTCACTCCAGGCATCTGTGGGAGAGAGATAAAATAGATACTGTGTGTGCCCCAGCATGAGACAGAGCCCTGAGTTTGTTTGATGACTTTTGCTGTAGGTTAAATGTTATGGGTTTATACCACTGCATGCCTGGGCACCTTATAATGTAGGGTAACTACTTTGAAGGAGAAGAGAGAGGCATGTGTATATAACTGTCAAAGTGATGCAGGAAGGTAAGAAAAGGTACTAATGTGGATGTGTGTTGATCACAGCAGATGTTGGAAGAAAGGCTGAAAATTTCTATTGGAGGTGCATGGGCTTGTGTAAGTGTAGACCAGATGGGGGATGTGAGCAATTATACTGAAGGAGTAATATCTGGGTGCAAAAAGAGAGGGACAGCAGTGCAGGGGATGTGGGGCATAAGGGAGGGTGAAAGAGGATCGGGATGTGTAATATGCGAGTTTCGTCTCCCATCAGTAATGGGAGATGAAAAAGCATGAAAGGATGAAAAAGAGAGGGCCTTGCTGGCAGCAGTTTCCCACCTTGGTGAGGATTCTGGAGATGAAGGCTTCTGCTCTGCATCAGCTGCTGGGCAACAGAACTGGTGCAAAACAGTTTCATTCCTGTAAGAAAAAACAAACAGTAGCAAGTTAGTGTTCATCTCATTCAGCAGCAAACTCATGGGATAACGTCTTTCCCAGGGCTGTTCCAAGGGGATGGTGACAACCAATGGCATTGAAAAACATATCTGCTAATTGCATGAACATTTTGCACTCTGAGATGGTGGGGAGCAGGAGAGAAGTGGGCTGTCAGTTTTATTCCCCTCCTTTACCCTTCCCACTGCTGATGTCAAGCTGTAAAGAGGCAAAACCACTCAAACAAAAAGTTTTCATTCTGCCAGTACCTGACCCATGATCCCATACATCTCATGAAAACAGTTTTGCTGGTATCTCATGTTTATTTAGTTTGTGACACAAGTATTTTCTTAGATGTGTTTCCTTAGATATGTTTCCTATACATTTTAACGCAATGAAGTTGACATTTGTCATGACAATGGCTGAATTAAGTCCACAGACATTTCTCTTGAAGCCTCTCTAAGGCACAGAAATTGACTCAACACATCAGTATTGGGCATAGCCAGTAACGGTAGTGGAAAATTGGCATGACAAGCATAAGGGCGTGTGCTGTGATCATGAGGAGAACAGAAAGTAGGAAGACATCACAGCAAAGAAAAACAAAAACATAAGTAACAAGCATGAGGAAAACAGGAAAACAAAAGGCTAGAAGTGTGTTGATTAGATGAGAAAGGTAAAAGAATTCATTGAAAGGAAGAAAGTCTAGACTGAGTGACTTGCTATTGGGTCCCTTGCCTGGAAACATCTGTAAGAAGTCAGGGCTATTGGGCACCTATCACAGTGCTGGAACCCAGTAAGGGTTGCTGAGCACTTCTGGAAATTAAAATAGTTCTATGTGGACCCTTGAGGTGTCAGAGGTAGCACAAATCAACAGACAATTTTTAACACCCTGACTTTTCTCAGGGAAAAGGAGTCACTAAAAAGAGACACAGTGGCAGGAGAAAAAGTACTAGAAGAATGGTAAAGAAAATGAGAAGAGAAGAAGAAAAGGAGAGAACGGAAAGCAGGCTGAATTTGTGCCTTGGATGGCACAAATCACTCTGTTTCCAAGTTGGTGGAATAGCACTTGGAGTTCTTCTCAGTGCTACTGCAGAGACCCAGGGCTCAAACAGGGTCATCTCCTTTTAAAAATATTTTTGCAGCTTCTAACCAAGACATAAGAAGTAAAACTAAGTCTCCTGGCTTGTCATGGAGTCCCAGATTCTTCCAAAGGTTTTGCCATAATTTCTATTCTGAAATGCGAAGTTTATCAACTTTGTCTTTCTCAAAATATGACAGAGATGGCCACAAAGATAGCTAAATTACAGACAACAACAATCCTGTTCCCAAACATCTCCTTTCAGCCTCTTAGCTAGATCAATATAACAAACTGCTTAGTTCTTCTGCTTCCTTGGCTTCCAATGCACTGTCGAAATGAATCTTTCCTTAGAAGCAACAGGATTAGCAGGAGCAATGCAGCAAGATGAAGAAAGCGTATTAGCTTTACCTCGCTGACCTCTGTCCATGCCATAGGTACCTGCCTGTGACGTGCAGAGTGCTAGAAAAGGGACATGTTTGTGTGACATATCAAATTCACCTCCTGATCTTCCATTTCTGTAACTACCCAGCTGACATCCCTTCTCTCCTGCTAGCCTGGTTATTGCTGATTCTCGTTATGTTGTTTCTAATTCAAACTCATCACATGGCAAGTGCCTGTCTGTCTACTGTGTCCATAAATTACCTGTGTTGTCTTTTTTCTGAAGGAAGTGGTGGGGTCACTTTTGAGCCTACATTCAAGCAGACTCACACAAATATTCAAGCTCCTACATCTTGTCACTCAGCTTCCAGCTAGAAGTATCTAGAAAAAAAAGGAATTTTCTGGTAAAATTTTGTTTTTGCAGAAAATGCTGATTCATCAGACTGAAATTATCTGGTGACATCTTGGATTTGACAAAGATTCTTCAAATCACAGAGTTTTGTCTGGATTTCTTGGCAGGCTGCTGGAGGTCCATGTCTCTATATCCCAAATCACTAGTGCAGCCATGCTGTACAAATAGTCCCTTGGACAGGGGCCATCAGGTTTCCAGTCTTTCTATTCACTTGGCTCTCTGCTCTGCCCAAATCCCAGTGCAACAATCCTGAGAGCTGGCTAACCCAAGAGGTGTGAAGCACCTGTGCCAAGGCAGTCAGATCTGCAGAGCAGGCCCGGAGTCATGGACATTGTCATCTGCAGTGTGAAAATGCACAAGGCTCTCAGCTGATCCAGCAACAGCCCAGGTTCACTTGTGTTTGGTTTCAGATGTATGATACATTGTCATTTCTTACTGAATTTCACCTCTACATGAACTGGTAGGGAAAAAAAAAGGGCTTACTTTCAGACAAAGTGACAACATATTCTGAGATATTGGAATCTTCCAAAACACAGATAACACAAATTTCAGCTATTTTTAATCATAACACTTCCCTAAAAGTAGTACACTGTCCTCTGCCTTTATTCTAACATCAGATGCATCACTCAGATTGCTAATTGCACATAAAGAAAGCAAACAACAGGGAAGAAAAAAAAAAAAACACACAGAAAAAAAAGCATGGACAAATAGAAACAAAAAACCTGGGAAATAGAAGCTTGTATATAGATGAAATGCCTTGTTAGTTAATCATCAGGATAGAAACACAGAAAAAAGTAAAGGGGAACAGGGAAAGGAAGAGTGGGGTTAAGTTACAGGACTTCAGATTTTGTTCTGTGGGTACTTTAAGAAGTACCTGAGAGTACCTCACAGGTACTCTTCAGACAATCAGGATGCTCTGAGCATCACAGCTGTACAGTCAGCCATTGAATCTGGTTCTCATGATTTCTTATGTGCGTTTAACATTAACCTTGCATATTTTCTGCTCAAATCAGAGTCCTCTTGAACCTCTGAGATCTGCAGTAGTTGCATGTCTTACATACTACTACTAGATGTTGATTATGCCCACAACCAGAAATCTGCCTCCAGGCCATTTGCGATCTGAGAGTCCAGAGCCATGACATCCAAGGAGAAGTCCCCATGGAGGTGATGAGGACTAGGCACTGCATGATAGAGATAAATATATGCAGTGTAAATGGGTTTTTCCAGCCTGCTGAAAGTTCTCCTGACTGGGGGCAAGGAAGGATATTTTATGACTCTTATTATATCCGAGTTCCTCAGATACCCAAGAGCAGCTGCAACTTTGGGTCTACTCACATTCTTCTTTTACAACTTGCATCTCTTTCTCTTTTATCCTACTCAGTACACAGGGAGTGGGTTCCATCTTGGAGACTGTCCCTGTTCATTTTCCTCATTCTTTCCACCTCTTGATCCTGCATATATCCGATGCTTTGCAAATCTAAGTAAAAGCAAGGCCCTTGACTTTGCAGCATGGCATGCATAGCCCAGACAGGAGCTGGGAGAGACAGCCTACAGAAGAAATGGACATGCTCCCACCCTGAAGTGACTGTACGAATTGCCATCTGGATAAAGTAGCTCTTACCTGGGTGCAAAAGGCAAGTGCCCCAAATAAGTGCTGTAGGAAAGCACCTGTCTTTTAACTCTGTGAAACCTTCAGGTAAGATGTTATTTTTGATGCTGTGATTGAAAAGCAGCAGGCAGGATTGTAACAGCTGGTGGCTACCAGGATTTCATTCCCTCGTGGTGGTGTCAACTTCTGCAGCATTAAAATAAGTCTTGAGATATTTAGTATCTCTCTGAAGTCCGTGTAAGTCTTTTGATATTTTTTCTTAATGTAATTTTTTGGAAAGTCAAATTTTTGATATAATTTTTTATTCTTTTTAAATACTTCAGATAGATAGTTGTTTCTCAGTTAAAAGGGTAGGCCCAGAGCTTGCTTTTTTGCCTTTCTGTCTCTTCCTCTATGTCCTCTACCTTGCCTTCTTCAGGCTTGCAAACCATTGCAGAAACTGTAGTTAAAAAGCACTGTTGAGGAGAGAGTAAGCAGCTGATCAGGAGGAGAGATCACTTCTCCTGTCTTTCAAGATACAGTTAGCTGTTTTGCCTGCAATGTCTTGCTTTAAAAACAAATAAACAAACAAATGAAAAGGGTCATCTTTCTGGCCTCACCCCAAAGAAAACTTGCAACAGAAAAGCCAGAAAGAAGGAAAGGTGTTCTGGGAGAGTGAAGACAAGTTGATTGGTACTAAAGAGAAAGAGGCAAACAGAGAGGGGGAGGCATGTTGAAGTGCCTATTGAGATAAATGCTGCCAGCAGTATATGAGTTGTAAGTTGATGAGCAGCAGAGGACAAGGGCAAGCAAAGATGTAATAGAGACTGGGAACAGCCTGAGCCTGTCAGTGCCTTGCTCTGTCTAGCTGGGACACATGCTCTAGAGGCAAGGATTTGACAGTCCAGACCTATCTTAAATGCAGAGAAAGCTGTACTTGACCCAGTTATAACCTGTGTTGTCAATTGAAATGTTAGCCTCCTCTCCTCTAAGAGAAAACAACTGACTGACTTTTATTTAGTCATCTTTAACATTGCTCCTGACAAGAGGTATCCTCCAGCCAGCTGCCTGCAGCTTCAGTGGGGGTATCTGTGAACAAACTGTCCGGCCACAGCAATTCCTGCTCTGTGACAAACTTTCAAGAGGCCTATGCCAAACCTTCTGGCTAGCATGAGCTGTCTAGTTGGCTCAGAAGTTAGCTCTACCTTTCTGGCTTGTTAGAAAGCTGGACTGTGCTGCAAAGAGGCCCTCTGACTCATGTTACCTTAGCCTTTACAGCTATGGATCCCAGAACGCCATACCTCTTTTCTCTTAAAAACCAGTGTTGCAGAGGGTGCAAGAGTTGAGCTCCAACAACTGAAAGTATCTGTAGCTACCTAGACTGCACATCAAAATGCCAAAGCTGTGTAAAATTTCCTAAAATTGTCATAATTCTCTATCTTCCCTTAAAACAAGCACTTGGGGCTTATGTTCATTCAGTCTTACTGCTCATCTTAAGCATCAGTGCCCACTAGTTTGGTATGGATGATAGCTGTCCCAAGATAGAAATGCCCATCTGCTGAGGGCTGTATTAAGGTAGACAAGTCTAACCCCTCTTTCTTCTTCTACCAGTAGCCAAAAAAAGCAAACCCCCAACCTAGATAGCACATAGAAATCTGTGTTGCTCCCTGTTCTCCAGCAGTCAGCTTTAATTAAACAAATATCCAGTATGGGCTGTTCCCATAGACAAAGAGCAGCTCTGTGTTTTCCTGCATGAGCGATTTTAGACTACAAGATATGCCAGAACAAGACAGAGTGAAGATTGCTCTCAATGTGAGTACACAAAGCATGCTTCTCTCTAATATGCTGCACCACCTCTGTATTGCATCACAACTGCTGCTTGTGCGTGATCAATCTGGTGGCCTTCTATGGTGGAGTGATGACATCACTAGACAAAAGAAGAGCAACTGATGTCACCTATTTAGACTTCTGCTTGCAGAAGACTTCGCCTTTGATATGGTCTCACATCACATCTTTATCTGTAAACTGGAAAGATATGGATTTGAAGGGTGGGCTGTTCAGTGGATGAGAAATTGGTTGGATGGTCACAGCCAGAGGGTTGTGGTCAATGGTCAGAGGGTGGTGAGGCACTGGGACAGGCTGCACAGAGAAGCCATGGATGCCCCATCTCTGGAGGTGTTCAAGGCCAGGTTGGATGGGGCCCTGGGCAGCCTGACCTGGTGGGTGGTGACCCTGCCCATGGCAGGGGGTTGCAAATAGATTATCTTTAAGGTTCCTTCCAACCCATGCCATTCTATGATTCTGTGTTATGTAGTACAGATGGCATGGCTCTTACTGTAGAGACTGAAGACCAGAGGGTTCCCCAATTGACAGTACTTGTCTAACTACTGTAGCCTGGTACTTGGGCCTTACAGGCCTGCACACTGTAGCCTTGGCCTTGGCACAAACATGCATCAGTTCTTAGAAATCTGACAACACTGAAAGGTATATGGTGCTCCCTCAAGCCATGTTATATGTTTAATTAAATAGGACAACTCACATGGTTTCTCTTTAAAACTCCACCTTTCAAATTAAAGCTAGAGACTTTGACCCAAAGTAATTTTTTTGTAGCACTGGATATCTCAGATTTCCTGGAATCTTTTACTGCTTGTCTTTATTTTGTATTGTTTCATATAGCTGCCATGAGAACAGATGGAGTCATAGAAAAGCATGGCCTAGAAGGGGAAGATTAAGGCAGAAGGAGTCAAAGGAGAACAGAATTCATCTCAGACGAGGTTCTACTGGCTGGAGTAGATATAAAATAGGGCTGGAGAAGTATAAACAGGAACTATTTAACAGCGCTAAGTTCATGAAAGGTCAATTGCACAATCTTACTTGGGACTCTCCACAAGTGTATAGCTCAATGCTACCCCTTCCAGCAGAGCTGTGGTATAACCTAGATAAGATTAGCTGTAGGTCTTACTTCTTCTATCACCTCCCTCCTGTGTTAGGTCTATTTCTGACTCCAGTAAACCTGTAACTGCATAGGTGAGATCTGATAGAGGTTGTGTTTCCAAAAGAAGGATAACTTTCAGCAACTAGCTGTTTCTTCCCCATCCTACATTCTTCATTCCAAAACATCCTCACTAAAACTTTTTAGCTGTCTTCATTTCTGGTCTCAATTGTAGGTCATTGCATTGGTGTTGTGGAGGGAGTTGAGTATGGGCAGAGTTTATGTCATAGGGGAACTGTGCATAAGTAAAAATACGCTCAAGGTAATTTCTGGACTTCAAGTTCTTTAACTCCTCTTAAATCAGATAAAGTCCACATTGTTATGGGATACTGTCGATGACAAGAATGTGACAAGATTCAGAGAGGAAATGGACAACTTAAAAACTATTCTATCAGAACATTTAATGCAGATCCTTCCCAAAGTCAGTGTATGGAACTCAAACTTTTCAGCATTAGAAGGCAGCTTTTATTGGTATCCCATGGCTATCTACTGTGACTTCTGCTGCTCTTCCCTTTTGAACATCTGATGTTGGCTATCTCTGAAAAACAGCTACATGATCCAGATTTACAAATCTGACTGTCTGATTAATCCTGCGCTAGAGGGCAAGAGGTCTAGAAGCCAAGATACTGAAAGTGTGGGAACACAAGGAAAAACTGCAATTGTTGCCTTATTTTACATCCCCAGTAACAACAGCATTCCCAACCTGAGCATATGCAGGATGCATCTTGGGAATGGACTGATTTAGTAATCTTCTCTAAATTGCCAAAGACTTCTGGAGTCAGTCCAAAAATGTTCCAGTATTAATCTCCAAAGAACAGAATGACACTGAAGCAGTCTGGAGTCAAATTTGCATGGTAGATTGCTGAAGATAAAACCATGAGTGAAGCAGGGTGAAGAATTGAGTAAAAGATGAAGATGTTTTGGAATTTGTGTGGGTTGACCCAGCAAGTTCTACAATATACCTTTTAGGCTAGTTTGCTTTTATTTCCCCTTCCCTAACTCCTTAGTTTCTGCTAAGGAGTATACTCAAATATCTATTGTTTTAAGGGCTGTAGATTTACTTTGCTCTCCAAGTCATGACTGCTTCCACACCTTCATCAGAAACACCTTCTCAAGCAGCAGTGATTATATTTAGCCTCTTAACTATCTGGAAAGTCAGTGCTATGTTTGTAAAGGGTTTACATACAACATTGTAGTCTATGCAGAACCACTTTATACCTGTTTTACATACCTGTCATTGACTCTCAGGTCATATTTTTCTAGTACTATACACATCTGTCTTTCTAGTGCTAGAGAACAGAATGAAGAGGGGAGTCCCATTAACAGAGCATTTCCACCTTCTCACCAGAATATGTTGTTTTTAGAGACCCCATAAAATATCCTAAGACAAATTCACCTCAGTAATATAAAATATCATACACATACACTACTGTTTGGAAAATGAAAATTCAATGTGATATGCTGATGCAAATGTAGTTTTGAGCTATTGTGGGTTCTTCAGAACAGCACAGCTTGGAAGAATAAGCACAAGGCATCATGCTGAGGAAATGGAATTTCCTGTGTTGAAGGAAGAAGATCTGAGCCAATGCTGGTGTGATCTGATCTTTTTTTGTTTGATTGGCTGACTGTAATAGATATGTCAAATATGCCGTTCATTTATCACCATCTGCTTCTAGGAAAGTAGATACTCATGCCATATCTTCCTGAATAGAAGACTTCTCTCATTACTTTAGCACATATTTGTGGCAGGCATTTCCTCTCCACATAGCCATTCTTACCTTGAAGATCTTGGGGAAAAATGAGGGCATGATTGGCAGATGAGTACAAGGATTTTGGAAAAAAAAATGCACTGTATTGCACCAACTTCAATGCAAATAATATGACTGGTGGACATCGTGTATTGATATGTACTAAAGAGATCTGAGCATGAAAGGATAGTGTGAGCTGGCATCCACAAGTCAGCTAAGATCAGAGTCAGTGATATGTTTGGGAGATGGTGAATATGAGCTGAGGCCTCTTGTGTTCTAGCTCAGTAGGGCTTGCTCCCATGGTATACACCTAGGCACTCTCCTTCTCTTTCCTCTTGTTGGTGACAGCCTACTTGACAGAAATTTCCTTCCCCAAGGAGCTGGGCTCCAGACATCCCTATCAAGAGTGAGAAAGATTGGAAAGATGTCACCTGCAGACTCACTTTATTCAGGGAAAATTGCTGCTGACAAGTCCATTTTGTTACCCTGAAACACTTGAAGGAAATCTAATCCATTTGTTAAGCCCACAAGGAGAGGCTGGGCTGACTGCCAGGACTTCCCCTACGTGCTAGAAATGGGCAAGAGCAGAAAAAGGAATGGAAGGAGCAGCTGGTATTCATACAGGCCCAGGAGTGAACTGGAGAGGGAGAGTCCAGTCTGGTTTCTGGGTCCAGTTTTCCAGGTAGTCTCCTTGTGACACCAGGAAGTGAAGTCCAGGGCCAGCTTTTGGACTCACTTCCATTATTTCTTATGGTAAGTGGTGCATTACTCTTCGTACTCTTGGTGCTTCATCTACAGTGGAATGAAATAAACTACTTAAGGTGAGGTAAGGATGATACGCTTGCTCTCAATTAGCTATGGACTAACTTCACCATAACCAGAGTCAGTCTAGGTGATAGGAATTGTCCACAGGAGGAAGCTTAAGACCAAGTATCTACTGCACACAAAAAAATCTGTCCCTCATAGCAGCAAACACAATGTAGAGCATATACACGCAGTGCCTTTAACAAAAGGCAACAGCTTGAAAAGATTTGGAATAAAAATTCTATTTGAACTGAACAAAACGATCAAGTTTGGGAATATGGATAGTCTGGGAGGAGCTAGGATGCTCGCATTACTGTAAGCTCTCTGTAAAGGAGTACTTTTATCTCCAATGTAGCTATGTTGGTGTCTCTTGTCAAATTACTAGCCAAGGAAATACTCTCTAGGTTTATGGAGATGATTCAATTCTCAGACTCTCATATTTGCCCAGCAGAAGTGATACACTCAGAAGCTTCTCTTCTTGCCATTAATTTCTTTCCTAAGGCATAGTAGGAACAGGGATGAGGGAAGTGATTGTACTTGCTAAGCAATTCCCAGGAAGAAGCTTCCTGAGTGGAAGCGATTCTGTCACCAGCTGCCAGAGGGCTTGGGGGAGCTGCCTCTCCTAAAGTATCGTTGAATCATAGGTCATTTGGGAGAGCATCCATGTCGTTTAAACTGGACTTCTCCAAAGGAAAACCAGCCACGCAGAGCAGGGCTGTCTGCTAATTGGACTGGTGCTTTGTAAGCACTAAAAGGAAAAATACAAAACAGCGATGGTGGGAGAAAATGCTGTATATTGGACTACGCGATAGCCCAATGTGCACTATCAGTCTTTTTTAGATTCCCTGCCAAGGGTGGAAACAACTGGTAACTTATTGTGATAGCAAAGCCACAATATCATTTGCTCTAACGTGCTAACAGGGGAGGTGAATAGCGGTACTGAGGAAGAACAGCTACTGTATAAAAGAGCAATCTGATATTCTAACTGTATGTGCACAGCTAACCATGTGGAGAGGATCCTCTACTGACACAAGCAGCACTTCCAGGGAGTGAGGAGAGGTTTATTAAGTTGTAGCCAAAACTATAGTACAGATATTGCAAATAGGAAGCTGCTATATAAATCTGAAGCGTGTGTGAGGGGGAGGTTGTGTCATCTCCAGAAATCATTTCAATAAAATAATTATCATAAACAGAAGTTGTATTGATTAATTTCTTAATGGAAATATGGTGCATGCATACAACGCTACATTTCCAAGATAGTATCTGATCTTTTCCGAGACAGCATCTATTAATTTCAACAGTCTTTAACACCATCATTTCTTTTAAAGGTTATACATCTAATAGAATAATTACATGTCTGCAAATGCATGCTGGTAGAGTCATTTTGTAGCTTTGAAACATCTTTTCATACCTCTTCTGTTTTGTACTATACAAAGGCCCTTTCTTCTTTGTTCAAATAATAGACTTATAACTACGTAAAATGGAAGTAGCTGGCAGAAGCTCTCTTTTAATTATACTGATGAGCATTCTCCAAATACCCTCCAGCTCTTCATATAGTAATTACAATTTGTCAGCTTAACACCAATATGTATGTGGTCCTCCTAAAGAGATCCAGAACTAGCACTCTTCTTGAATGTCCTGCTAGCAAGTACCTTTTTCTCCTCTCCTACTTTGAGCTAATATGTATGAACACTGCAATAAAGCTGAGGATTGTGTTAGTGGCATTGGCAACCCTTTTTGTAATTACTCGGACTGTGAGGTACAAATGGAATTTACGTCTCTTCCTCAGTAAGAATAAATAATTTTTACTTTTTGAATAAGTGTCAGAATTGGGCTCAGTAAAAGGATGTTTGTTATGACTGCGTACTAGATCTGTTTTTAATCAGGCCTAGACTTTTACTGGCTGCTCACTCATGTGGCTCATGTTTAACCCTTTAGTACAGGAAGAAAGCCCTGGAATTTTCTAGAGTCTGAAACCACACTGTCCCTTGGCACTGGAGAATGACACAAACCTATATGAAGGAGTTCTGTTTAATAAATTCAGAACCCCATAAACATGAGAATTGACTGCATACACAGAAATGGCTTGCCACTGAGCTCTTCATACACCTTAGCAAAAGTGCCTTCTGCAGACTTGCCCTGGCATGGAATAGATTTGCTGCTCATGTAACTGCAGTCCTGCACCCTTGCAGACAACTCTGAATTCACTGCTGGATACCAGACTAGCATGACAGTGAACTGCACCAGCAGCGCAGTGCTTAGAAGCTTGTTACTACCACATTGGATTGATGCACTACATTTCCACAGTGGTTTTATTCTGCACGTTCACCCAAGATACTAAGATTGTTGTATGGGGTAAGCTCTGCTGCCCACTGCCACTGCTGCTCAGACACTACTGTATGCTGAGGCTCGACACTAAACATTATAACAAGAAGAGTGTGGTTGAATGCAGTGAGAAAGAGGCTTGGCTTGGCTTGCCTTGGCTTGCAGAAGACTGTTTCAGGCCCTTGCTTTGAGGCCTTGGCTTTGGAAACCCAGTTACTATTAGACCTGCAGCTATCTGGTTCTTATCTATGTTGCTTTAATGACGCCTACAATTGAAGGTGGAGTGGTTTCCTAACTGAGAAGTTCAACAAGGAGAATTAGGAATCCATAGGACATAAGAACATCCTGGATACTTGCTTTTGGTTAAAGTGGAGACTTCACAGTTCCTTGAGGCTTTATAAACTCCTGACCTTGCTAGAACAGCAGAAGAGCATGTGGGATTAATGAAATGTCCTAAGACTTGGAAAAGCTACGAAAGGTGCTTCTCTTCCCTATCTTAACTGCTCAATAACTCCTGGAATTTAATACTATTAGGACATAAAACATACTGTCAAGTCAATTTATCAAGATGATGACAGTTTAGATTGCTCATACTCCCAGGAGCTGGATTATTTTACACTCCCTGCCTGGTGGGACAGCATCGGAAAAAAATTCACCACAAAAACGGAGAACGCATTACTTCTTAACCCAATGCCTTGTATACACTAATCACTCACCCATGTCCTTTCTCAGAACTGAGATACAAATGTCAGCTTATACTTATAGATCTGGCCAAAAGATCAGTGCTTCCGACAGTAATGACTACAGAAACATGTAGCCTGCATCTGCAACTAAATGTAGAGCTCATCTTGAATTGATGAGCTGCTTATGTCTGTCTGTTTTACTGAATCACTCTGGTAGTGTCTTATTGCAGCAAGCTTGTGTCTTGTGGGGAGTCCTAACTTACAAAAGCATCTGACAGAAATCTGTTACCATTCTTTATTTGATAAAGCTCTGAGCTTCCCACTATGTGCTGGAGTTCTTTTGTCTTTTTATTTGTAAGGAAAAAAAAAAAAAGAGTAGTTCTGGATACATAAATGTAAGAGATTTTCCTGAACTACAGGAGACTGACTTCTGCCAAGATATTTCAGGGAAGTTGCAAAAACAATTACTGGAAATCAGAGTAAGGAGCTGTGAGACTGATTGTGTTTCTGCTCCTAAAACAAGATGGCTGATGCAGACCTTCTTGTGGTATTTACAGCTGGGCAGTCTCCTCTAGCAACTGAGACTTAACAAGTTTGCATCAGTAACCCGGTGCCAACAGGGCTGCAGCATAAGCTGACACCATGTGGCTCAGCATAAGCTGGCAGTGCTATTTTGTGCTTTCACACTTCAGCTGTGAAGCTACATCAGTGATGGTTCCAGACCTTATATGCTGGGAATGTGACAATACTTCCCATTTTGGGAAGAAGCAACAGAAGTGGCAGCATCGGCATCTGTGGTTACTTTAGCACTAGGAGCTGCTGAAATCTTGATTCTGGCAATGAACAGATTCTGCCTAGACTCTAGTTTAGCCTTAATAGTTGTGTGGTGGGGGAAATTCCACTTTGGCAGCAGCTGTTCTGTGTAAAGAGCAAGAAGAGATTCCAAAGCTGAAGAAAAGAGGGTAGAAAGAAACAACACAGACTCACAGGAAAAAAAAAACAGCCTAGTAAAAACCAGATTTTAATCCAACAAGTGTAAAACACTGAGAAGTGCAGAGGTAAGCACAGATATGAAGAGGGGAGAGCAACTACCACACTCCTAGGCTAGGAGGGTTAGCTTTGTTTATAGCTGAAATACAGCTCCCTGTGTCCAGGGAGTAGCTACATGTAACAGTTGCTCTCAGGGTAATTCCTTAGCAAAAGAATTGTGACGGAGATTCAAAAAACACTGCATTTATTACATCGAGATGAAGTAAGAAATTACAAAATGTGCCACAGAGACCAAATACCTCTCTCCTGTGCTAGAAGGAGTACTCTCTCCCCAGGATCATTCAGTTCTATGTCATCTGAATGTGCTTCTGCTGCTGAACCCCAGTTCTATCCTACAGGGAGATATGATTTCTCATGCCATATGTCTTGATTCTGGATTGTCAGAATTCCTGTCTTCCCATGACTGCTGTTTCCTAAACGATTAGTACCCAATTCCCTACACAGCAAAGATCAGCATGCTCACACAGCAAATACACTCTCAAAATGTATGAAGAGGCAGGAAAACTGTCCAAGGCTACTGCCTGTGTGTCTTTGAGAAAGGCAGAATTTGAGTTGCAGCTGCAGATCACTACATAGTCTCTACAATCTGAGATGTCTAAGGTCATTTGGATAGTGATCTTGGGACAATCTGTAAGTGAGAATCATGCTAGACAGTCAGCAGTCACCTGATAAAGAGAATCAAAAGCAATTCATAGTGGAGGGCAAGTAATAATGAATAACATCCATCCTCAACAAAAACAAAACATCCATGCTTCGACAAAAACTTTTGAATAGGGTGAAGAAGTGCATCCTCATTATTTTTGAGATAAAAGTTGTTCTGCCTTACTTGCAAAACCAGTAAGTAAATAGCACTGGGAAGTAAATACACCTTTTATACACTCACCTTCTATTTTAACTAAAACCCACCGCCTTAAGACTTTCATTATCTCTGCCTCCTCCCTGGTCATGACTACTTTAATATACTGGCCAACAGAACGTCCAAATTAGATGAGAATATTTCTATTGATAGTTCCATAATTCTTAGATGACCTCTCCATCATATGACAGATCTCCAGGTCGGTATAAACTTACCTCTCACTGCATTTTATTCCCCTTCTCACTGTACCTCTCCTAACAGCTGTTTCTCAGCTGAAAGTCAGTGCTTACTCTGGCCATATAAACTCATACGTAACTGATACGCTTATTTCTCCTTCTAGACATCATATTTACAAATTAAGCTAGAAGGTAACATTTATATCTCTGATCTGTGTGATGGTAGTTAGGCCCACAATACAACAGGGATGGGGTTCAGCAAACAGTGGACCTTGTGGGCACATGAACCTTCACAAGCAAGAGATACCATGGCAAGAGGATAACATTCAGAGATTACATGGTGGGTTACTGTGAAAGGCAGTTTACATCAGGAAACTGCTTTTGCAAGCAAGGATATATTATGTGATATCTATGAAATGACCAAAGCAGCGTCATTGAAAGTATTGGTGCATGTCTGCATGTCATACAAGGAAGCAGTACATTACGGCCCTGAGATACAGGCACTGTTCATATAAAGCTGAATATTAGAGAAAAAACAAAAAGGAAAAAAAAAAGAAAAAAACTAATTCGTGCAAGTCAGAAGTTTCTCTCTGGGATGGCATTTTTAAATTGTGCTGCTGTGGAATTCCCTCTGTTGGTGCCACTCTCCCTCGTACAAGGAAGCGTGGTGGTGTGGGAGGGCTCAGGGCAGTAAGTACATAAAAAACTTTACACTTGTCTTTAAGGAAAGAGCAGATCCTAAAGCCTTTTCTCTCTCCCTTGCAAAATTATCCTCTAGTTAACTGTGGTATTGACTGCTTTGCTATTTTATTCCATGACTCCGTCTGTAAAGGGCAATGAGATACTTGGCATGTCTCATTTACTGTTTCTGCTTTTCTCCTTTATTTGAAGCAAATTCCCAAGCTCAGACTAATTGATGCCACTATGAATTTGAGGGCATTTGCTAGGGTTTTGCACCCTTGCACAGAACAATAGCATTCTTCCACCCTTCTAGGCACGTTGAAAACCTTGTAATGCTCACTGTTGTCTCTTTTTTTTTTTTTCTGAAGTAAATTAAAGCAATAACTGGAATTCATTAGACATTCAACATTTCAAACATTGTTTCCATGTCCTCAGTTACTGGGTGCACTAACTCCTTTATGTCTAGGAACAACAATTGCCTTAACACCTGCTCCATGCAGTAATCAGACAGTAAATACCATATTGCCAAAGCATTTGATCCAGCACAGACAAGGCTCACTGGAAGAGTATGCTAGGGTTTTCCAGAGCGCTGCTATTTTGGAATCCCCAAGGCTTAAGCACAGCAATTTCTTTTCCTATCTTGCCAAAGTAATGCTCTCCAAATAGTTAAGTGGAAGAGACTGTCTCTTCAGATCTTATCATAGTAGGACTTGGATGCTATTCTCATTTTCACTTCCAAACAGTGACCCATTCGTAGTTGGACAGAGACAGAATTTCCCATATAGAAAAACAGGTTGCATTACAGATCGAAATGTTGTGGTTAGGTTGCACTTGGAATAGACCACTTTTTTAGCATTTATTGAGATTTCATAGTGATTACTGTCATAGGACAGCTCAAGCCTCTTCATAAAACAGTGCTGAGTTGTGTACAAGGCATCAATGGAGAAAAAATAGTGGGCTTTTTTTTTTCTACGTCAGCCACTGGGTGTAACTGTATGCCATTATTCAATTGTGTGGTTCAGGTACCATTGTTAAGGTGTTGTCTGGAGTAGTCAGCTTTCAGTATTTACATAGCTGAAAATGCTGAACTGGTTTGTGTGCTTTCTAGACACGAGGCATTTTTTTAAGAAAATCTACAATCAAGTCCAGGATGAATTCACGTTACTGTGAAATTTCAGGTATCAGTGAGAGACTGGATTTTGTAGAGAACAGTCATCTAAAAGACACTTAAGACAAAATAGAACCTTTATTGGCATCTATGGCATTTACATAGCCTATGCACAGGTATATCTGGTCTGGAGACTTCTATCTCCTGTCTGATCAACAAGGTTAATGGGAATGTCAGCTCTCGATATCAGGAGAAGCAGGACTGTGTTCTTACACAGTAGCTAGGCAAATGACAATAACTGAGTCATTTTATAACTTGTTTTTTATTCATTCTGTAGCTGAGTGAATAAAGTGAAAATCAATGAATAATGTATTCAATGAACTTTGTGATATTCCTCATTCTAGAATTAGTTTGTCCCCCTCTAATTATTAGAAAACTTCATAGGTGCTATGGCAATGTTTCTAAGCAATCAACTTGGTTCTGAGACAGGATCAGAGACTGTAGCAAAGGGTTACATAAGAAGATTTCTCATTAAAAATAAATAAAGCAAAATGTGTCGAGTGGCGCAGAGGGAGACCTGTACAGAATCCAAGCCATAGAACATCATGGGGAGTTTGGAGACCTCTATGCCATTTTTACCCTTTTCGGTGGAGACATTGTAACTGTTATTAGTGTGCTAGCCAGAAATGGGTAAACAAAGCTTCTTATGTCTTTGGTCACTTACTCGCTTAAGTAGGCATCACTTCTCCATCTATTCATACTTTGTCCCTAAAGTTTTCTCAAGGCAGAATGGGTTTGATTGAAACAGACTGCACCCTAGCTATACGCAACTCTTCAGCAACACGCTGCTAGATGTGGTCTTATTAAATTGTTAGCACTTCTGGTACAGTCAGAAAGCATGAGAATGCCCCAGAACTGGGATAAGGTGCCACGTGGATACTGTTCCCAAACTTTTTAATCTTCCACAGCACATACGAAAGAAGCAGATGGCCAAGAATATCGGTTGAAATGGAATCTGATTGCTATTCATCTGGGATCTCCTCCAACTCCCACTAAAGCCATATTTCCACTGAGTTTGTATATGATCTGATTTCAAGTCCCATACAGCGAATCCTAGCCAATTCAGCTCTTAGGGGTTGTCCTGACTGAAATGCTAACTATCTGCATTCAAACGAAGGCTCTTCCTACTTATGAACAGATCTTATTCTTGTGCCTGTTGCATGATAAATGTCATTTATTGACATTTCAAGCAGGAGAATTAGTAAACAATATGGCTTCTCATGCAGCAGCATCCCCTAGCAATGTCCTCTCTGTCTTCATATCTCATTACATCTGATCCTAAACGCTTTTGAAGTGGAGTAATTTTCTATGGATAGCAGAATCAACAGCCCGATTCTAAGAGCATCAAACAATTCTATGCTGAATGCTTCTTGAACTTGAGTTTAAAGAGAGATTATTTGCATAGGGATGTAGCCATGGGAAATCTGTTCCTCACATATAATCCACAACATATGATCCAGCAAGAGCCACAAAAAGACTGAAGCAACAGTTAAAGAAGTGTGAACTGTCCCACTTATCCATACAGACTATGTATGCCAGCATTGCAAAGTTCTACATGACTTACGTGTCCCCTAAGTTGGTGCTGAGAGCAGACAGCCTGAGGCAGAAGAAAGTGTGCTTCACTTTCAGGAAAAAAAAAAAAACAGCAGTACTTAGCTGCCCCATCTCCTGAGATCAGTGAACCTCTTGCATGTGCTAAGCACATCATTTAGGAATACCTGGAAAGTCCTCTGAGATCCTTGGGGTGAAGATGCTTTGAAAGAGCGAAGTGGTGGTATGCTGCAAAGATACTGTCCTCCCTGCGCTCCTGAGGCGTGTCCCTTCGGGTGAAGGATGAAGATGATTTGTAGAGGCATTCCATGGAAGCCTGAGCTGCCACAGCCTGTGCTGTGCTTGTTTTCTGAGGTAAACAGGAAACCTCAGACCTCAGTAATGTCAATTCTGAACTTCTCACAAGGGCTAAATTCTGTCTGAAGGGGAAAGAGCAGCAGGAATCATCTCTGTGTTTAGTTATTTCATCTCTTGTCTTACATTGTCCTTTCATGAGTGTGCCAGAAGGCCAAAAGGAGAATTCTCATTGTCTTGTACGACCTGCATAATGGGCTTTTCTGTTTGTTGATACTGTGTGTGGGAGACTGAGCAAGCTGCATTCCTGTTCTACCTAATTCAGAGCGACTGGAGAGGAAAACCTTTGCTCTGAATCTGCAGGGACTTGAACCTATGTCTCTCTCCATTCCCAAATGAGCTCTGAATCCAAAAAACTTACCTGCAAAAACACAAAATTGGATCTGAATTTCAGCCTTCAAATTTTTTCTTATTTTTCTCACTGGCAAATTGTACTACTGCATTTGGAATATCATACCCATCTACATACTTAATCATCAAAACATATTTAAATATAAAACAAATTATTAATCTCTGTAAGACACTAGCAGAATTCTCACTGCTTTTGTTCTTTGAGCTTTCCCAAGCAACTCTTGCCTCTTTTCAGGGCCCTTCTTTGTTTGGTCTACATGAGAACACTTACTGGGACAGGAAACCAAAGCAAAGCGCTGGCCCTGAGGCAGTTCCTGTTGCCCAGGAATGTTCCAGCATGGTTGCCTGATTCAGCCTCTACTCTAATTTTTGAAGTTGTCATGCCTTATATCTGTCTAAATTAAAATATAATCTTGCATTAAAATGATATATAGAATTCAACTTCAAAAGCTGTCTCAGAAACTGTCTCCCCTTTGTGACAACAATGCACAGGCCCACTCATTTCTTTGCTCCACAAAGTGCTGTCAAACATGTCCAGTCATCGAGCACTAACTGCAGCAAAACTCTTCATCTTTCAAAGGCAGCAGTCTCAAAGCACTTTATAAACCCCACTGGCAGACACCTCGTGCTACCTCCTGCAAGGGAAGTGAGCAACACTACTCCAGTCAGACAGGAAAGCTGAGGTAAAGTGAGGCAATATAATTTACTCGCTGTCACACAGCCAGTCTGTCTGAAGCACGAAGATACTGCCTTTCTGATGCTTCAGTCCCGGTTTCTAAGCAATAGTCCAAGCTACCTCTCTGCTCAGAAACTCAAATTGCTGCAAAGGATTAACTAGGAACCAGAAGAATTAATTTCACAGGAGAGGAAGAAACCAGCACAAAGAATTCAACAGGTTATGGGGCAGTGGGGCGGGAGTGGAGAGAAACGTGCGTACTGATGAAGAGACTGAAACAACCTATGCTAAACTGCTAAAGCTTGCAGCTGTCAAATCTATCCCTCTCATACTGCTTTCCCATGCCCTGATTGGTAGCCATATTCAAAGAAAAAAGGCTCTTTAAATAAGCGAGAAACTTTCTAGTGAACAGAGTGCAAATCACTTCTGCCAACAGCTCACCTGGCCAGATGCTCCCCTAAAGGTCATTGTAAGTTCCTTTACTGTATAGCAGCCCCAAGGAACAGAACTGAGCACTCTTCCTTGAAAAGAATGGCGTGTGAACCCTGGTGCTCTTCTACATAGCCTAAACTGTGGTCTCAAGAGCGTGTATCTGTCTCAGAAGCAGTATGCTGTGCCTATCTGAACTGAGCATCATCCTTGCTCTGGCACAGCTGTAGACGTTACATAACCTATCAATGGAATATCAAAAGAGCTCACATGACCAAAGAAAGGAACTTCAACCAACTTAAAACAAGCAACAGTACATCCCTTCTACTAACTGATTGTCACCAATAGGTACTGCACAGGAAGGAAAAGCCAGCAAAATGGAAGCCACAGCCAATCAATAGGAACAATTAACAACCAACTTTCATACAAACATTTGAGAAATTGTTTCTTTATCAAACAACATAGGCAAATAAAATACAGAACCCATACAAGGAGATTTATCCCCTCCTGTGATTGATCCCAATACATATTCCTCCTGTTTGTTGAATTTTCAGTATGAGGAAAGGATATGAGAGAAAATGGCTATATGATGCACACAGACTGGAAAGAAGCTCTTTTCCCTCTTCTGTGCTGATCTAGCACTGATTTTGGTTTTAGGTTTTAGAAGATTGTTAACCTTTGCAGATTCCCACAAGCATGAGTTCCTCTGGAGTATGCCAGTAGGAAGGCCCTCTTGCTGTCACTGTGCTTATTCATATGGAATAGTTAGACGCTTTCAGCACATTGTCACCAATCCTGAACATCAATTCACATCGCTGCTGTGCAGGCTTCCTTCTTCTGCAGACTATTCTTGCTGCTTGGGAGAGCTTTCAGAGTTGAGGAGTATTGGCACACTTGAGATTTTAGCTAATCCCCTCTCTAAAGGCATTGTTGCTATTCTTGGAATAATGAGTAGGAAGTTTTCTTGCTCTGTTAATGGGTACAATTAAAGACAAAATTGTTGCGCCATTTTCTGACAGCTAGCTCCAAAGATGCCACGACCAATATCACTGCTGCTTGAAGCAAAACAAGTCAAAGCAGTCAAGTTTTGGTCTGAAGGGCAATTTATCAAATGACAACCAGTCAGAAATTGCTAGAGTTCAAACATTCTCCTGAAAATAAGCGCTTTTTTTGGCCCAGAAGAAACACTTTCACATTTTTCATGACGGTCTACTTTTTTAAAGACCTTCCAAGGGAAATGGAAAATCCTTCCTTTTTCAATGGAAAAACTAGTAACAAAAACCAGCCTGTTCATTCTTAAGCGTCACGTTTTATTGTAAGACATAAGTTCTCATGAGACCTTATCATATATTGAAAACATGTGGGTGGTTTCTCAGCCAGTTTCAGTGTTCATAAATATTCTCAAATGGTGCCAGAGAAAGATTATAAGAAATTCTCATGTTTGTGCTCAATGGAAAGGGCTTCTGAATTCTAACCAAGCTGTGTTACTTCCTACAATGGAGAAGCTATCCTCTTGGAGAGTAGCCACTAGGTGCTGTTATTCTGATAGTACAATTGCACCCTCACAGGCTCAGTGCAGTGTTTTCTCCCTAATTTGGAAGCATGATCTGTCTGTTTACAGTGACTGACCTTTATCTAAGAAAACGAGCTTGCTGTAAAATGGTATTAGTGCTGCTCAACACTGCCTGTGAAGACTTGCTCCCACACACACACACACTCCCCTCATCCACTAGCATTATGGTGTCTGCTTTCTCATTGTTGCTGTGATAAAGACATTGCAATGCTATTCATTGATCTAGGACATGTCACATGCTCTTCCCCATGCAGCAGTGGTGATCATGGAGACATACGTGATTGCGTTCACATTGGGTGGGTGAAATGTTAGAAACCTGATTGCTGGAAAAGATATGAAAGAGAAAAAATAATGTCTTGATGCTAAACTTCAGTGTCTTGAGTCCTCAGCCTGTGTAAGGGGCACAGCTAGGCAAAGAAGACAGTAGAGATACTTCGCCCTCTGTGACATTACTAGTACGTTGTGTACAGTTAAGGTTGTACTGGGCATACCTGGCAAGGTTTTGGTAACAGGGGGAACAAAGGGGTGGGCCCCCCTGTGAGCAGAGCCCAGCACTGCCCCATGTCAGAGCAGAGCCAGTTCCAGCTGCTCCAAAAGGGACCCGCTGCTGCCAGAGCTGGGCCATGAGCAACGCTGGGTGTGCTCTGGGAGAGCAGATTTAAGAAAGGGAAAAACTGTTGTACAACAGCAGCTGGGAGAGAGGAGTGAGAAATGTGAGAGAACGGCCCTGCAGGCGCCACAGTCAGTGCAGAAGGAGGGCAGGAGGTGCTCCAGGCACACAGCAGAAGTTCCCTGCAGCCCAGAATAGGCCCACGGTGGAGCAGGCTGTCCTCCTGCAGCCCCTGGGCGCCACACAGAGCAGATCTCCACGTGCAGCCATGGAGGAGCCCACGGTGCAGCAGTGGATGTGGCCTGAAGGAGGCTGCAGCCCGTGGAGAGCTCCCGCAGGAGCAGCCCCAGCCCTGAGCTGCAGCCATGGAGAGGAGCCCGTGGTGGGGCAGGGGCAGAGAGTGACCATGAAGGAGTGGCAGAGACAAAGCATTATGGACTGACCACAGCCTCCATTGCCCGTTCCCCTGTGCCACTCACAGGGAGGAGGTAGATGAGTGCAGATGGGGGAGAAGGTGTCTTTAGTTTGTTTTTAGTTTCTCCTTGCTCTAGTGTGTTATCAATAGATAATAAATGACATTAATCTCCCTATGCTGAGTCTGTTTTGCCCATGATTGTAATTGGTGGGTGACTTCCCCATCTTTATCTTAAACTAAAATATTATTTTTTCACTGTATTTTCTCCCTCTGGCCTTTTGAGGAGAAATGAGAGAGTGGCATGTTGGAGCTGAGCTACCTACCGGTGTGGAATGATCACAAAGGTAGAGCAGCTGTTTGGAATAGGAACAACACACATCTCTTAATATTTCCGTCAGTCTCCTAAATGCCTTATAAGGGTGCAGGTGAGAGAGAGAGAGAGTGTAATTGATGTGTAGCCATCTCTTTGGTGGGATTTGGCATTCAACGTGCTGCACAGCTGTGTAAGGAGGAGCTCTGAGCCAAAGATATCTAAACAACCCCCTTCTCTTTCAAAGTATACTGGAAGATCATTTAGGGTTTCAAGTCTGCCTAGGAGGATCTAATTGCTCCTTTTCTGTGAGTGTTAATGAAAAGTAAAGAACTGAAATCCCTCAGTGACTTTGGAAGACTCAGCCGTTTCATTCATTCAGAGCAGATGGGAATGCTGTCCTTCAGATTTCAAACCAGAGATTTGCTGCTCCCCAGTGAGCTCCTGAGAAGCCAGTTTCTTCGCCTTGGAACTGAATCCTGTTTGAAACTAAGTGCTCACATCACTAAGCCATTTTGGGTCGGAACTGATGATCTGTCCTGCTTGACTATATATAGATTGCAGGTAAACTGAAGATCCCACAGACGACTGCAGCATTTCTTCAAAAACGAGTGGTCCTTGAAAGATGACTGGTTTCCTTATGCTAATCCTGCTGTCTGAGAGCAAGAGTACAAGTTGGATTATATGAGTATATAAGAGCCGTTGCATTGCTTTTAGCCCTTCTACAAGCTTCTATGTGATTCTTCATCATTTTACACTATTTTTTGCATTTGTGAATAAATTGCTGAAGATGATCTGATTACAAAAAGGGAAGTTATCCCTTCATTTGTGTTTGATAGTTTAGTTTCCTCTCACCAGTAGAAACTACAGCATGAGGATCCTTTATAAAAGAAAAAACGTGAAAATGTTGAGAATAGGTGCACACTGAGGCTCATCTAGTTCAAGACTGGCAGATAGGTATGTTTTAGGAGCAAAACTGGGCATTGCTTGCATTGTGTTCCTGCCACTTGCAAGAGTATGTTTCTCTCCTTTGAAAATAATTGAAGCAAGATCTTTGTGTTTAGAACAATAGAATTCATAGCAAAATCAGAATCAGGGTGACTCCAAAGCAAACAGACTGTGACAAGTTTTCACTGTAGTTGCTAGGCTTCCTTCACTGACTTCAAAAAGAGTCAGTTTAGCAATGCTCAGTGGCCTACAGCTATGCTTCTTCAGGCTGCACTCATGTCAACTGCTATAAGCTAACTGATTCAGTTTAGGCGTACAGTTGGATTGAAGACTTCCAAGAAAAATTGAAGGGTGAGCTGGAGTAGGTGCTACTCTTTTATCTGAGTCTTCTTTGAATCCGTGCCAATGCATAGTACTGTAAGGTCCAGTATGCCCAGAAAGATGTAATGCCAAAGTCACTTGAACTCCTAGTGAGACTAAATGGATAGATAACTTTTTTAGTTCCATGCTCACATGTCTAAACCTGGAGTCTTCTGTCAAATTCCATTTGGTTAACAGAAATCATTGGGCTACGCTCACATGCACCATCTAATGGTCTGGTTTCACTTGGTTAGCCTACCACCTAACAACAGATTTTGTGGAAGAAATGGTAATTCTGATCACAGGGGAATGCTGCCTTCTGTCCCTGAGCCAGCTGTGTCTCAGTGGCAGGTAATGGTCAGTCAGAGTACACAGAATGTAGAAGGGTTCTGTAAATGGAAATGAATACTTATCTGGCTTGGAAACAAAGTACAGTACCCCTCAGGGCAAGAAGGGAATTCCAGTCTGCAGCTATTATTTGATGGAACTGTTTCCAATTACATATCCTCTGAACTCTTTAATTCAAGCTCATTTTTTTCGAAGTGGGGAATGCTTCTGAAAATCCTCATTAAGGCTGTGTATGGAGACAGAGATTTTTTAACTGCTTAAGCTAGTGCTTCAGTGCAGGGTATGAACGCCAAGGACCTCTCTGATAAAGTTTATCAGAGAAGTATGCAACTATCACAAACTAATAGAAATTTAATTGTACTGCAATGTAAGAGCCCCTGTGAAAAGCACAAACAAAGCCTCTAGACGATCATTGAACTGGGATCTTAGAGAACTGGAATCCATTTGAATGGGTATGGAAACCTTGAACGCACGCTTGGAATAGGACGTATATGATAGCTGCATCAAAGGGATGCTCTGCAGATGATCTGTGGGACTGGTCACTGATAGTGGCCACGCGCACAAGGGAACTGCATGCCCTACATTCCTTAGGAAAATAAAATAGCAAAGAGACTACAGAATGAGCTAAATTTTCACGTGTGTACAGTTCTGCATTACACTGACTCTGGAAATCAGTAAGCAAAGAATGAGTGATGGTGTTTTGAAACACTCTAGTTGTTTGTTTGGTTTTTTCCTCCTTTATGTAGTATCCAAAGTTTGGTAGTCTTTATGCAGACATGAAAGATGCAGGCCATCTCGGTCTAACTAATAGCTTGGTCTTCTTACATGTCAAGTGCTCTGAACAAAATCATGTGAATGTCTAGAAAAAAAAACTAAAGTTCCTTAATCACAGTCCCCTGAGATATTAAGGTTGGGGAGGGAGGAGTTTGATTATGTGTATGTCTTTGCTACTGTTTATTTTTTTCTGGGAGATTTTAAACCCAAAGCATTTGTCATATTATTTAATGCAATTCCCTAGTCTCATTAATTTCCAATCATCCCTCTTTCAAGTGGACACCATGGCTAGCTTTCTAGGATCATAGAGTTTTACCTATAGCATCTTATTTCTGCGGTAATTAAGATGAGTGTAATATTCTTGATTTCCTCTGCTCTCTTTCTGTGTCATTTTCAGGTTGTGGCTTTTGTTCTTTCACTATTTTGCTAGAGGCTGCAAGTTTGCTGGGAAGTGTTTTGCTGCCTGCAGTGCAAATAGAATAAAAGTTCTGTGGCTTTTTGTTGTTAGACATCTACTGCATGGCTGCTTCTGTCTGCAAGAAATGAAAATCAGTGACTTTGTAAAAGCTGATACTGAGACCTCCAAATATCAAGATGAAATTACGTGTCTACGCTTCATTCCCTTTCCTTAGCTTTTCTATTGCTTGTAAAGTCTAAGAAAGACTGTGGTAGCCTCAGCATTTCACAAAGGTCTAGAGGGTCTAGAGGATGGCAATTAAATATATTGTTTGACCTCAGACAAAATAAAAATTTTCTCTTTCTGGCTATGGGATCTTTTTGAAAAATGGAAGATTCATAAGAAGAAAAACCTCCAGGGAGAAAGACAGAAATAGGAAAGGAACAGAGGGTGATGGAAGCACAAGAGATGCATGTGTAGCAGCATCATAGGTTTTGGGCATCCCATTCTGCCTTGGTAGCTAATTAAGTCAGGGCTTTTAAATCAATCCAAGGAGTGCTCCAGTGAAAGATAAGATGAGGAACTGTTAATAATACAAAGAGATGGAGGATGCAGTCAATAAGAAAGAAAAAGGGAAATTGTACAGCCTTATAGAGTTGAAATTCAAACATCTGGAGGTTGCTCTTCATAGATGAATCCGCAGACCTCCACTGATGGGCTCCATACAAAATATAGTAGGCTGTGAGGTAATTGCGAACCTCCAGGATCAAGCAATACCAGTACAATTGAGAATGGGAAACACGCCACATCACCCCTAGCTCTCCATGAAACAATAATGCTGGCATTTTAGATTGCTCTACATGATCCAGCAGTAAGGCCACCTGGTAGCAACTTCTGATGACCAAATGCCATTCTGCAGAATGTGCCGAGGCTTTGTTGACTCTTGGGTAGCATGTACCTCTAAAACATAGTAGGTCTGATCAGTTGATAGCATTAGCTACTACCTCATTTTCTCCTTCCAGTTGTTTATTCTTTTTGCTTTGTTTAATTAACCTTGCCTTCTACAGGAGAGGACTATGTAGCAGTCACTCTTCTATTTAACTTTCTTCACAAAAACAACTGCTGCCAGACAGTGTTGGGGTTAGAGTGACTGCAAGATCCTTTACGTAAGTTCACCAACATGAATCACTGTCTTGAAACTCATTTGTCTTTTTGTATCAATGTTCTCTTTATTAGCTCTCTTTGGGAAAGCTTTCAGTCTGCCTCAAGACCCCCAGTCTGTTAAAGAAGAAGGCTAAAAACTAGGCATGTATTATAAAAGGCTGGCTGTTGCATCCATGTGTCCCTGCAAATGCTTTCTGGTGAAATGTAAGGCAAAATAACGTTTTGGTTTTTGCTTCTTTAGCATTTATAAAGGTTGCCTCCATATGACACTGGGTTTCTAAATTCATACCTCCTTTCATCTCCCAGTTTTTATGTGAATTTACCACTTTTTTCTTCTGTTAGATCCTCACTGAAAGGAACAGGTAGGGGTTTTTGTCTTGATACTGTGTGTTGTGGAGGATGTTGGAGATGGGGGATGAAAGTAGGATAACTTCTGTTCTGTTCTGGAAGTGTTTTGCTGATGATAATTTTCTCTGAATTTTTTTCGTACTTTTTAAAGAAAAATGAAATATTGGAGTATGGAAGGAAGGTAGTGCTGTCAATGTTGGCTTCATGTGATGTTTCAATTTGTGATTCTCCAACATTCCAAGTGAGCTCTTCAATGGAAAAAAAGGAGTTAACAGGTGAATGAAGACTTCATGCTTGGAGCACTGGGCCTAGAAAAGGCAAATTACAATAAAAAAAATGTTTCTTGTTGCATCTTTGTCTCACTTGTGATAAAACCAGAATGGGCATGAACTTTGAGATATGCAGCAGAGCACAGAACAGCTGCTGTGGCATTGGGACCCACGCCACATCCATTACTACAGCCAATTGTTCTCTTACAGACAATAGGCACCAGTGACTACAGTGCCACCCTTCTTCTTGTTTGCCCGCTAAAGGTATTTCTTAGTTAGCAATGCAGTCTGTACTTCTACTAAATCTGAAATAGCCTTTCCTCTTAACTCTTCATCCAGATAGTAAAAGTTTAATTATATCTGCACCTGTTTCCTGCAGCCCCAAAAGAACTCCAAGGGCCTCTGCTCCCTCCTCGCTTGTATCTCCTCACTTATTCATGGCTATGGGCTTCCACTGGGTTGCTTTTGTTGTCTTGAATGGTTACTCTCCATTTATGCGAAAGCAAACCAAAGAGAAATTATGCAGTAAGTGTCTAAGAGACATTGGGAACAAAGTACATGAGTGATTTTCTTCTTTAGATCTATAGTTAATTCTGTAGAAAATCTGTTTTGAATACTGTTTGGGAGATGGCTTGATCTATCTTTTCTTGAAAACCTATTCTTATGTAATTAATAATTAAAACAACATCAAAAGTCTAATTGAGAAAATTGGTTTGAATTCTTCACAGTCTAATCCCCAAACAGCCAATGAATGCATACCCAGAAATGCTGTGTCATGGAAATTCAGCAAGTCTTTCGACCTAGGAAACCTTCAGTTGACTATGGAATTGCTGTGCTTTCTCCATCATCACAATTACGATTTAGTGAGCAACATGGGGCATCAGAAATTCTCGGGTGAATAGACTGTGTGTCAACATGCAGTTACAGAAATGGGTGCAAGCATTCCCACTTGTGTGCCAGCACAGTGCTGTTAAAACATCATTCCCATCCTGCAAAGCAGGCCAGAAATATTCTCAGTGGATAGATTTGCTATTATTAACTAGAATATCTATTAGCAAATGAGGCAATTTCTGGCTTGGCGCTAGTGGAAACCACAAGGCTGAAAAGACAAAGAACAGCCTGAACTGTTCAGTGAAAAGAAGTTCCCTGAGAAACAGAACCTTAGAAAGCAAGAGGGAAAGAGAGGGGTCAGGAGCAAGTAATCAGCCCACACTTGCACTCATCTTCATGATGGTCACGATAAAACTGAGGTGTCACTTTTCCAGATTCATATCAAGTTCTCTTTTATCTTAGTTCATAAATATGAAGCTAAAGAACCTTTCCTGCTGCATTTGAGGAACCTTTTTTCATAATTTAGGTGAATATCAGTGCTTGGGGAAGTGAAAGATTAATAGCAACAGCTTGGTGCCAAGCAGAGTAAAGGCAAGTCTTCCCTTGTGCAGCTCTGCAGTTTCTCCTCGCTTGCAGACTATGCCAGCCTAGTCCTGAGTACCTGTGTAGCTACCAGTACAACCAAATCCTTCTAGCCCACACCTGTCCATCCACACAGCTCCACTGTTGTAGATGTTAACCCTTGTTATTCCACTGTGGACTGTGCATACAGCTCTGCTGATGCATTAGAATCCAGTCTTATGCCTTCCCATGCTATTGTTATGCTTGCTCCTTCAAGCACTGTCTCACCAACATTGCTGGTCACATAGCATCTACTAGTCCTTTGAACAGCATTCAGTCTTCATTTGAGTCCTGTAGCATCAATTCCTCCAGTTCTCCGTGTCTCCTCCTCAAATTGCAGACCTCTCACATTCATCTCAATTCTGACCAGCAACTCTTACCTTGCAAATAAAGATCTGGACATGCGACAGCATCTCTGCTTTTCCTGCTCAGCAAAGGGTAGTAGTAGTAGACAAAACGTACTGTTTCAGTTTAAATAAGAGCATCCCTTGCTTTGTTGTTAGCATCAATAAATACATCCTTAAAGTTTGTGATGAAACGAAACTGTGACTGCTGAGGATCTTACAGCACCAGACAGACTGCCTACTGCTCAGAAACAGAGTGGCAAAGAACACTGATACATCTTTTAACTCCCTGGCCTGTGGTCTGACAGTTGATACTGAGATAGGCTACATTTGCTTTTAGGAGCATCAGTTCTTTGATATGCATCTATGGCTCTTTGTTCCAGTTGATAGCAGGAAAGACAGCACTTTGCCTCCTGAGCCCATCTGTTTTTTTGTGCACTGTGAGAAGTTTCTGAAGCTCAGCTTCCTCTTGCTTAGAAGCCTCCACTTAGTTCTTTCCTGGTTTTAGCATGAATACCTTTTTGCTTAGTCAGAGATCCTTTTAAAGCTGTGTCTGGAACTTTCCCAGTCCAGGTTCAGAATGTGGTCACTTATTCTTTGAAGCACAAAACACAGGTCAAAAGTGCTATTTTTGTTCTGCAGTCATCACGACATCACTAAACAAAGCAGCTAAATGTAAGTTTTTATTAAAAATAAATGAGAAAATCTTTCAATCTTTCCTTACCATTGATTTCGTTAATTCACTGGACTTCTGAAACCCATATAAGTCTTCAGATGTAAAACTGGATATATGTGACATGAAGCATATCTCACTTAGACTGTTACCCAGCTAGTCATGAGTGAATGCTGATATACTTGTGTGCCTCTCATTCCTTCAGACTTCGCATCTCTGCACAGAGATGTATATCTAGAGGAAAATGTAGAAGGATTGGGGATTAAGGTGTATCAGTTACAGGCCACTTCACCCGATTGATTCACTGTTCAGTACCTGCAGATATGCAATGATCCCCATCCTCCCACCAGCAGCTATCTTGGAATCCAGCAACAGAAGCCTTCATCACAGCCTTGTTCTCAGCAGTGCTGTATTCCTATGCTTCCATCACAATGTAGCTGCCATCTACCCTACTGGCCTCTTGCAGCAGAGCTACAGAATGGAAGCTTTTGGGGGGGAAAAGAGGGTGTAAACATCACGAGGCAGAGAAACAGACTGGGTAAGTCAGAATGAACAGGAGGTGCTGTCTGGAAGGAGCCAGTGAAATTGGGAGAAAGGGACCAAACTTTCCTCCTGGGGGCCAGTTTCATTCTTGCTGGCATCTCTGCAAAGCTGCTGTTGCTATCAGGAGCCACACAGGTCCTGACTTTTCTCCATAACGTTAACAAGAGGAGTAGTAATTAAGAAGTGTCATGAATAGGTCATACTTCAGCTATTTTGGTGAGGTATCTCCAATTATCCTGCATCCCAAGGGACAGTTACTAATTGTGCCTCTTGCTAGTGTTTTCACCCCAAGGAATTCAAAACGGCAGCAAATAAAATCAGAATGGAGAAGTAAGAAATAGAACTGGAAGATGAAGGAAAGAGTGAGGTCCTGATTCTCTGACGTGCAGAATTCATTCATATTGAGGAAATCAGTAACCTCCTACAGTGCAAGACGAGAAAAAAAAGTAACCAGTATGAACAGCTCCTAGTAAGATAAAGGAATTCCAGAAAAATCCAACCTCCTGAAGGTATTCCTGCCCTTGTTCCAGATCTCTCTTGTCACCTCTTGTCTTTACCAAATGCAGGCTAGGTCTATAATGAATACATCCCTTGACTGTGGGAAATGGATTCAACCTGCAGAAAAATTCCCACAGAGTGCCCCCCGTCATACACACATGAGGGTCTGCCAAAAAGCACCCCTCAGGTTTGTAAAACAGTGGAGCCTGCCACATATTTACTGAAACCATGGCAGGATGGAGGATCTCCGTCAAAATGTCATGCTGTAAAACAAGTCCCTGTCCGAAGGGTCAGTGAGAGACAATCAGACTGAACTAAGAGAATATTGTTGCCATCAAGCACGGTACAAAAAAACGGAGTGACGGGAGAAGGCAAATGCTCTTCTTATTACTGGAAATGAGAATCTCAGCCCAGAATCCATTAAGCCACATATTATCTCCTTGGATGAGGCAGGAAGAATCTGACAGAGCAAGACTCTGAGACTGTCTGCATGACTTGGTGTTTGCACGTACTGCTGTGATTGTGTCAAGGGAGGCGGGGAAAGAGGCAGCAGACCCCAGCATGGCTCTGTATTAAACAAGAGAAGGGGGGGGAATATAGCTGTGGGAAGAAGGAACTGCATCTTGCTATGCAGTGGTTTTTGGAGAAGGCACTCTGTCAACTTATTCATATGCACAGCTGTGATAATTACTTTCCGCTTCCCTAGCTCACATGCAGTGCCTACCTCTGTGGGAGGCTTTTCCTTTTGCTCCCACGAGAGGAATGATTTTGGTCTTCCACGTGCTTGTGGAGCTGTCTCCCATCAACCAGACTGTAACTACAGAGACCGTAGACTCTCAGCTTACCTACTGTTGCTACCTACTCCTCCCCATTCTATTCTCTGCAACCTGTAACTCATTCATTGCTGCAAGAAACAAAACACACTCCAGCAACCTAGGGATCACCTTTTGACTCAGACGCACTTTCTTGCTGGACTAGCTGTCTACATAAACATTGCTTGGCTCGTGTGCAATGCATATTCACAGCCCTGCCAATCTGAAACCGCGTGTCTTAGTTCCTTATATGCAAGATTCAACTTCATCTCCAGCTTCCACTGTTCATTCTTTTCTAATGAATATATCTGACACCAATCATGAGTGGCTGTTAAGGATTTTTGGCCAAGCTCTAGGCTGTTATTTGGGCAAAACTCTTCCTGATATCAAGCTGTCCAGAGAGTGAATCAGATTTCAGTATTTAGGTCAATGTTATTTATGCCATAAAAGTGACCTCATAACATTTAACACTTCTTGTCCTGTTTGTCTCCTTCTTTCAAGGCACTACAGCTTACTTGACAGAACAATGCCCTGGGACACAGATTTTACTCTCAGCTTTGGATAGCTGAGTGAACTCAAGCAAAATATTTTCCATTTCTTCATTCTATTCTGTAAAATGAGGACTGCCTTTGTATGGACTGAAGGGTCTACTGATAAAGAATAATGCAGAAGAATCGGTGGTATTATTATTACTTGTTCTTGCATGGTCTTTCTATCATTCATCTTGCAGCAAGATCTTGTAATGGTGAGCGATGTGCTAGGAGAAACGTTTGCATACTTGCTACTTGCTGCACTTTTACATATTGGTAGGGACATTATTCCACCTGTAAATAAGTGCACTGCTTTCAAAAGCACCATATAAAATGTAACATTACTGTGCATATGTGCTCATCTCTGAAATGTAGCTGTTTCTGGTATGAGAGTTGGCCATAGCAGTTTGCAATGAAGCCTGCAGCAGAAGAATGGCCCTGATTCCTCACTGCTTTGTAAGTCATACTATCATTTGTGCTTGAGGTATTGGGATGTGAAATGCTCAGTGGGGATTTGGTAGCATCTCAAACCAATGTTACAAAAGAGAAAGAAACTTCACAAAAAGAAGACAATAAAGAATGTGCCCTTCTGTCAATTAGACAAAATAGCGAGAGGAACATGATGACAGATTTACAGGAGCATGTGAGCAGGGATAATGTCCATGTCATTTGCGTATGTATCCTATAAAGGGACACAGGTGGGTAAGGTCCCCAACACCTAGCCTGAAAAACAGGTGCTCATGTCAGGCAGGGACATCCTGAAAGAGATGCTATCTGCAAACCTATTCTACTGTCCTAACACCCTGGGTATTTCTTGGACATCTCCCAGACATGGCCTGACCAGGCCAAACTGCAATTTTTCATGTGATTTTATAAACTCACATCCCACAGTGATGAGAACTAGTCACATACACTCTGGGTGTGCAGTAGTGTGCTCCTTCCTTGAGCACAGGAGTTGCAGACCAGGACGATGCCTTCAACCATTTAGTATCTGTTAAGTGTAATGTTCAGTGCGTGCTGTTTATTATTAATTTCTCCTGAGTAGGAAGCCTCATAAAAATAGAACATAAACCCCTGTCATTCCTTCCCACCCCTAGCTATATTAAGGTATCATTACAGTCACACACACAAACGAACTAGGCATTCAAGCACTTCACATCCTCTGCAGGATAAGGTTACTGGGGCTTCTGATACTCCTGCATTCTAATTTTCAGTGGGCCCTTTCTTCATACTCTTGTAACTCCTCCTCACTGCTGCCCACTCTTCTGCTGGTTTGTATCTCACTGCACACGACAACCTCTGCAGAACCCAGAAGAATGGTATACCCTATTCTATAACTACTGCACAGGGCTTGGAGAGTATGTAGAAGCACACACCCCTGTGATGTGGTCCTGAGGCAATGCTCCAGCCATACTTTCAAGCTTGGGATTTGAAGAGCAGGCCAGTATAGACCTAAAACCAGCCTCAAGGTCCCCCATAGCAGAGTAGAGATACACTATGGATACCTCTCATCTTCTTCTTCTCTTGTCACTAGTATCTCCTCTTCTGCTAACCTGTAAAATAGCTTGCTGAAAGCAAACAGAATCTGATTCTTCTCTTAAAAAAAGAAGTAAATACTTTCTTCCACATTTGAGAGGCTAAATATCATTAAATATCTGAGACATTTTTTTTCCCTTGCCATTGCTTTCCATCCATCAAGGACACAATCTGGTATCCCCCATCTCCTTGGCTGTCTAAGAAGGTGACAGATATAGTATAATAGTTGCAGCCAGAGCATGTCTACTGAAGTCAAATATTTATGTATTCAGCTTGATAATGATGAGAAACTCACTCCTTTCTTGGCAGGAACAAGGGACCAGCAGTGGATGTTGCTGCAGCTAACATGGGCTTTTCCCAAATGAGTAATAAGGAATTCTTGGGGGAAAAATTACAGCAGTTGGCTGTGCCATCCCAAATGATTGGCATGGCAAGTATGCACAGAAGCTGATTGTCTAATAGCTAACTCAAACTAGCTCCAGTGGTGGGACAGAAGACAGCTCAAGAAGAACCAAAACATCAGATGATACATACAAGTGTTACCCCACATCTCATCAAATCCAAAGCTACATAGTTAAGCGAATTCAGCCCCTTGCATGTAAGCAATAACAAAATCTGGTTATTAGACTTATCTGGACTGTAAAGTAGTGCAAATCATTGATCAGAGCCATTCAGTCTACCTGTATTAGGAGTTTGACAGGATATAGATTTATTGGCACAAAACACTATAGAAGAAAATTGCTTGAAGAGAGGTCTTAGGCATGAGAAACAAGGAATGTCCAGGGAAAAGAGACATTCCTCAGATTCTTTGCAAGTTCAGATGAAGGTTAGTGGTCCAGTGTACATGGCTCGCAGGATAAATCCAGATACTCAGTTACTATGGTGAAGGGGGGCATGTGAGTACCTGGGCACACACAGGCAATTTATTGGTGTCCTACTGGGAATGGATTTGCAAATTAAAAACCAGCAAATGAAAGACAAGGACATTTGTGAGGCTGCTGAACTGACTGCAGAGATGAAACTTTTCCTGGAGCAGCCCAAAAGAGACAAAAACAGTATTTCCCATGGAGGCGTAAAACCAAGGAAAGACAGATCTGATCTTGGTTCCATACCTGAAGTAGAAAGAAAGGTCATAATCTCTATAGAGATTATCTCTAAAGTCATAATCTCTATACAGGAGAGGTCTTTTGGAAAATAACATGTATGAAGTCCACTAGGGACCTCAGGGCCAAAACCACACCTCTCCAGGAGGTACAGCAGCAAGAAAATGCAGAATGCTGAGGCTGAAGGAGGTACTGTCAGAACAACTCTCACTGGAGCAGAATGTTGTGAACCACTTTGGAAGACTGTGTGGAAATCTATATGAGAAAGACAAATAGATTGACAGCAAGGTCCTGAATTTTAACAGAAAGTTCCGAATTTGAAAAAAGCATCCAAAGTACAGAAAGCCTGAAGAAAACCCCAAGACTCCTTATGATCCATAACATTCTAAGTGTCCATTTTCTACCACTCTTGAGAAAGACGTAGATGCTTAGTGGGTTTCAGCAAACATAAACCAAATTCTTTGATGGCAATTGTCTCAGAAGCAGCCTGTGTCCATGCAAATGTTGGCAGCTGGATTAAGATAATCCTCTAACTTCATATCTGAATCCAGGAGATGCAACAAACTCCATTTGCCAATGGTAGATCTCCACCGAGGTGCCCACAGGTTTCTTATGTAATTTCCCAATTCTTTCTAACTTCAATATTCCAAGACTTTTAAAAGTCAAACACAGAACACTAGCTTTGCGAAAAGGTCACAGATCTGGAGTGGACTGTTCAGCCGCATTGAGGTACTGGTGAGATAATTAAAAAAAATTACCTAGGGTCTTTATTGCCTGGATTCCATAGTAAAGCATGTTTTCTGGGGCCACATATTTTATTTTTTCCTTCTAAGCATGTGTCTCTGTCTTTCTGTGTGAACGTATATGCTTGCCTGTGTCTCTACGTTATCTCCTACTTTGTAACTAAGCCAAGTTTGAGTATCAGAGACATTAACTTCTTAGAAGTCCCATTCTGGTGGGGTGGAACAGAGAGAACTTTGTAGGTTCTCCACTGAGGCAAAGGCTGCAGAGTGAACTGAACTCATTACACACAAAAGTCTCCATGTTGGAGAGAGATGTTATAAAAGCCTCAACACCAAAAGAAGCTTAGATCAGAACTCACATCTTATCAAGCACTAGAAAATGTCACCATGACACCAGTCTTTCGGAAGCCAAGCTTCGTTAGCTCTACAGCTCACAGACTCCCCGTTTCTCACCTAGAAGAAGGCAGGAAGCAAGTTTTGTTGTTTTTTCTTTCTTACTCAAAAGCAGTTCGATTTCCCCAAAACATCCCTTCTCAAATGTGACTAATCATGGAAAATATTGATCCCCTCTGTCCCTGTCAGAAAGTTATAGCTTTAGAGCACATGAAAACAACAGCTGATCAATGAACATAATCTTAGCAAAGACAATAAAAATAATACGTGCGAGAAGCAGACTGGGGGTGCATGCAGAAGACAGAGCACAGAAAAAAAACACTGTAAAATAAAACAAATATATCTTTACAATCCTGCAGAAGCAAAACTCCTACCTTAAATTAAAATACCATAAGAAAATATAACAAACCTATTACATGGAGAATCAGAATGCTGCTTAACAGCTCTCTCATTGTTCAATGTTACCTCTGCGATGAGTCGCTATCTACTGCTATTGTCAACACTCATTTACACTAGTGGATGCATGTGTATTTGTGTGTGAGGACAGATACACAAAATCTGGTACAGATCCTCAGGTGATGTAAATTGCCATGGCTGTATTGAAGTCAGTAAAGATACACTGATTTCCTCCAGCTGACAATTTGCCTTCCTCTGTGTTAAAAGCACAGAAACTAGGTGCTGTTTCAACTTTGCTCTTAGACACTTACATTAGGCAAGTGCTCATGCAAATACCTTCTATCTCATATGTGCAAATATACATACTGCCTTGCAGTATGCATTGCAAGTAGCGACAGGAGATCTATGCTCCTTCCTATGCTGAAATGTATGAAATGGATTGTTCCTGATCTGTCTGCCCACTCTTATCTGTAACAATATATCCCCAATTGCTTTGCTGCACATCTTGAAATGTAGAGATGAAAGGGGCTGTCCAGCATCAGAAGTCTGTTAAAATATATTTAAGAGGAATTGAACTTTGATTTTAAGACCGCTAGTCCAATTCTTTAACTAAGAGATCTTTCTGCCTCTTTAACAGAGCCATTGAGCAGAACAAATCCAATAGAAAAGACTCTCATTTTCTCACCTAGGGCTTAACCAAATGAAATTACAATCTCCAGTACAGATAAATACACGAACAGTATTAGTTTGTTTCAGGATACCCTTTTCTTGGGGAAAAAATTAGATATAATTTTAAAAAATAGAACAAAAATGAAAGGAAAAAGGGTCACATTTCAAGCTCTGTCTCCACAAATGACTCTTTTCTCGCTTGCTCATTTGCTCTTATGTGATTCTATGGAACATGGACCAAATAATGATCACAGGTAATTTATGACAAATGAAATATTTTCCATCTGTTACACAGAGGAATATTTCTGGCTTTCTATAATATTTTCCCAAGGGAGAAACAACAAAAGGCTTCACTTCAGAGAATGAAGGGAAGAAAAAAAAAATGAGAGAAAGAAAGAAACCACTGCTGAAAAAAGAGGGGGTAAAAAAAAAAGCAGCAAGACAATTACAGGGAAAATAACAGCAAAAGCAGAGAGTGTATAAACCCTAGGTACAGAAAGATGAACTCTTTTAAAAGATTAGCTCTTCTTTACTCTGAGGCAGAAGAAAAAAAAATCTAGAAGGGCAAGATAGGAAAATTACTACCATTTAACATATCTGCCTATAGGCACTTTTTTGTTTCCAAAAATACACTTTGTTTTATCAGATAAACACTTCTTTTGAATGAGCAGAAAAAAGGCAAAATTAAACAAAGATCAAACTGCCAGGTGCCAAGCTCAGCTCTGGCATCATCGAAGGACTAGAAAAGCATCCCAAGATATCTCCAGCTTACTCTGAGTAGAAGTGCAAATAATTTCATGTAGGGCGTAGGTGGGAATGTGTACAGTCTATGCCTCCTGTAAGTAGCTACTTGCTGCATGCATAAACTATGTACCATGCCTAAATTGCATATTCCTTTGTGCACGTCGTTTTGTGAAGGACATGGAAAGATCAGTCACTCGTTGCAGTCTGAGGACAACGGGCGTCCTTCCACGTTGTATGTGCTGCAAAGAATGGAACAGCCAGCCCAACAGTCACCTGGCACTGACTCCGTGGCAGGAATTCTCAAGGGTGTTTTTAATACCTATTCATTTGGGGCATTTTTCCTCTTATAAAATCTCCAAACAGTCATACATGAATTCTTTTGATGGCTAACAGTGCTGCCATGTGAGTCCACTGCTCCTGAAGTACACTCACGAGCCTTGACGTTGGATCTGCCTCAGAAGTGACACCAAGTGGGCCAATATGAAGTATTTGTAAGACAGGTACCCTTGCCGCCAGAGCAGAGCAGCCTGGCTGCAACAGAACATGCAACTGAATGATATAAAAATATCTCTATCTCACAAAAAAATCCCAAAGCAATGCATTTGCATCCCTCCATTTAAGCATTAAAAATTTCATATTTTTCGCTGTTGCTTTCAGCCCTGGCTACTTTTTTGCTGCAAGGTTATTGAGAGCCTTTGTTACCACAGGCTCTGCTCTAACTGGGCTCAGGACACAGAACCCAGTAGCACCTGTCCAACGCACAACTGGGCAGTACTTCCCTCAAATTCCTGCCTTGTTACTACGTCTTGAGGCCTCCAGACAGCCACTGAGATTTTCCACAATGGTATTTTTAGGCCTTGACACTGTGCTGTTCTGGCAAGCATACTGAGGCACTGTCCCTGTGGGTGGAATTCCTCATGCCATCTTTACAAAGCAATTTTGTATCCACAATTTAATCCTGAATTCTTCCTAAACTGAGTCTTTTTCTTTCTCTTTCTTCATTTGTGATTTCTTATAACATTGTTATGAACCATTAATTCCATATTCTTGCACAGGCCCTGATGAAGATATGATGCAGATGTGTTCACACCATAAAGACAGTCTGTAGCTGATTACCATGTGAATGGAACCAGTATGGGGATATATCCTAAACTGGGACATATTTGCAGAGAGTCTGCTTTCTTTTTACCTCTCAGTGTGATCTTCTCTTCTGTCTCGTCTAAGCAGGGCTTTACCATCCATGTAGCTACATCTATGCAAACTCTTCTCATTTGAAACCAGCTTACAGCGCTGCACTCCAAAGAACTTCTGATGCTGAAACCGTGCATCACTCACAGAGATCTGCAGAACCCAGGGCAGCCCCAGTGGAACTATTTCTGGGGTGTGAAAGCCCAGGGGAATTAAACTCTGAAATAGACTGGGGGAAATCTGAATCCAAAAGAATGAAAGCAGAGGGCAAATCCCCCGAAGTGAAAGAAATGGGTATCTGGGGTGTGTAGGCAATTCAGAGTTGCTCTGGCTTTTCTTTCTTTTCTTTCTTTTTTTTTTTCTTTTTTTTTTAGTGTGCTGGTGCAATGCGCAAATATAACAAAATATGTTAATAGTAAGCCATAATATTTACAGTTATTGTTAGTATCCATTGAAATCAGTGGAATTTTGTCTAATGTCTTTACCCTGGAGATAATCCATAGAATAGAACATTAATGCATAGTTAAAAGGAAAAAATTATGGAAAACAGCACCTCTGAATATGCAGTATCTTTATTTTAAAGTTACATAATTGAACTTTTGAAATTAAACAAAAATATAGCAAACAGCCTCAGACCACAAAACCAACTAAGTAACTCCAGCATTGTCTTTTAAAATATGCCTCTCTATGAAGATAAACAATACTATCCTAGCCCCATACAAAATAAAATAGGTTTCAACCTAATGCAAATCCAGATGAGCTCTAAGACCTCTGGGAAAATGTGATTTTAGAAAAATTCTTCCAAGACTTCAGAGAGTTTGTTTTGCGTGAAGAGCTGATCTTGCAGAGCAAACACAGACTAATAATTTAAAAGAAGTACTTAGCTTCTTTATGTCGTGCCAGACAAATACTGTTTCTATACCTTGTTTTCAGTGTTGGTGACATAGGTAAGAGAAGACATGGAATACTACGTTGAACGTTCAGAAATTGCATCTGTGCCTTTCAATGGAAAGAACTATAATGGAATGCTAGCTATTATTCTAATGGAATTAATCAAAGTGAGTTTTCCAGATAATGCACAGGCTTCAAATCTGAAGTCCTTCCACAGGCAGAGTTCCCATCGAGAGAGTTTCACTGACAAAAAGACTGCAGGATTCAGGCCATTTAAACTTAATGTGCTAAATTCAACCCTGTGGCATTTCTCTGATACTCAATGAACGAAACTGAGGATTGGAAAAGGAGGTAGTTTTCTGATAAAGAAGAGAAGGAAAATTCATACTCACATTTGACGATACTTTGGGATGGTCCCTTAAGAGGCTGCCTAGTAAGGGTGATCTAAGCTATGCTAATTTGGCAACCTGCATTTTTGAAGCAAAACATTCCATGACGAATGACCTTATTTTTTTGTTTTTAAAGCTGTGAGGTGCTTATGCAATAGATTCCTAAGGTAGAAAGAGACAGATGCCGTGGAATAATAATCAGCCTAATTCTTGCTGAGAATCTCTGCAAAACCCTTTCTCCTTGTCTCTTCCTTCATAGGTAAGCTCAGTGCAGGCAACATGCAGCAACAATTAGCATGCCTCTGTGAAACTCGGGAATTCTTCCTTTCTAGAGGAGGGCTTGTGTTTTTTTCTCTTTAAAAATTTATTTAAAAACCAACACCAACAGAAACTCACTAAAGAAACATACTAATGAAAATAAGAGTGAACTTTTTGTTAAGAGACGCTTCTGCTTTTTCTTGCAAGCCACTTGCAGAAGACTGCCCTACTTGACATGAATAGCCACACATGCCCAAAAGCTCAGCTCCCCACTTCTATTCAGGGCTTGAAGTGAGCAGGGCTGCAAAACAACTCAATCCTAGCTCAAAATGAGCAAAATCCCCAGGCTGTGTCTGAGGTGAGAAGAGGCGTCACCAGCACAGTTAAACGTGCTGACCAGAACCTCCTGTTTTGTGATGCGGAGGAAAGTCCATGACTGGGCAGAGAAAGACGGGCACTGCCAGGGTGCTGCTTTCGCCCCTGATTTCAGCCACTGCATCTTGTTGTGCTAAAACATCACTTCTGTTCTGTTTAGAGTGGCCATTTTCTGCAGTGAGCATCCAGTCCCTATGCTCTTGGCTAGGGGGAAAAAATAGAGCACATTGAATTTCAGGGTTTATAATACAGGGAAAAACATGCTCAGATTTAAGGAGGAAGGAAGGGAGCAGAGATACCTAATCTGTGCAGGTATCAAAGTATATGTCCCCCGCTGTCACACAAAATCCAAAATACAACTCTCAGGTTGGCCAGCTGGATCACAAATGATACTGGGCATGCTGTCAAATAGGTGGGGAAAGATCCTCCACATCCAAGTTGCTGTTAAGTTAGATTTTGCAGTCTCTTTGATTTCCTTCTAACAGTCAGAGATGAGAGAGGATGAAACCCAGTGAATACAGTCAGTGGGGGAAAAGAAAAAATGAACCTCCAGGAGTGAGAAATGTAGACTATTTTGCATCTCTCATATTTCCTTTTCTATACAAAGACTTTGGTTTGCCTAAGCTGTAGAAGGAAACAGAAGCAGTCTATTTTAATCTTCCTGAGTGAAAAGCGCTGCAGGGATTGCTCTGTTATCCCCAGCAGCAGCCCTGACTTTCCACAAAAAGGCTACATCCATCTATCCATCCATCCAACCACCTATCTCTATCTTATCTATCTATCATATACAGATCACGATACGATATATCAGCGATCAGTGGTGTTCTTAATGCACTTCTCTGTGCCTTTGGATAAGATCCACGATTCTTCCCTTAGCCAAACCCCACTGCAAAAATCTCAGACAAGGACGTACTTAGACTTATGCACAGAAATTGATTCTTCCATCTGTCTAATGAGGTATGTTAGAAACTCTGCTCAGAAAAAAAAACAAACCCCTTGTTGATATGATGTTGCTAACAGAGGGATTCACTATTTAAGAAACAATGAGGTTGATCATGCATTTTGATAAGGGTTTCTTACTGTTTTGACTTGGGTGACTTAAACTAAGCTATTGTGGATTTACAGCACTCGGCATGAGCTCAGGATCTGGCCCTGTGCCTTTTTAAAACTTCATTCATTGCATGATGAATAAGGGCCAGATCCTGCAAATGCTTATGACGTGTATCAATATCGAGTGTATTAATCACAACGTTTCCTTTAAGTTGTGATTGCAAAATCAAATCATTACAGCGCAATATTTTAGGAGCGTGGACCTGTCTTTAGGGATTCCAGCACGCCCTGACTGTACGTAATCCTTTAATAGTATTTCTTTCAAGAGTAATTTCTCCAACGATTTTCATAGAGTCACGTGATAGATGCGTTGCTGTTATGAAGCGGTGTAACCCTACTCAACACCAGCTGAAAACCTGGCTCCATGTCATAGTCACACTTCTGCGTCCAAAGCCAACATGAGGGAGAAGGGGCCCTTTCATTTCAGGTGTCAAAAGAGATAAAGAAGACGTTTTCCCCTACACATTGTGCTGCACACTTTGCTTTTGACACGACTACAAGCAAAATGATAGGGTTCGTTCTAGGAAAGAAAAGCAGGTCTAGTTTTACTACTTTCTTTAGCTTCTTTCTTACATAAAAGAAGCCACATCAGAAAGTATGCTCCTTCTCCTCCTAACTTCGCTACCTGGCTTCAAGCAGAAAACATTCCCCTGCTTTCGGAGTGCCCAAACGGAGCCCTGTGCATGCTGAGCGCAGCTGTAACTCCCAGCTGGTGAGCCGATGGCACACACAGGACACGTAATCCGAGAAAATGGGACTCTTCGGTAGGAGCCCCTTCCAGCAGCTGTAGTGCAGGAATGCTCACCCCTGTTTACTAGGCACGCATTCACCCAGAGCGATATCAGTATTCAGCTCGGGTAGGAAGCTCTCCTCACTGACCAGCGAAAAATACTTTGTCCTTTTGAGGAGCCAAATCAGTATCAGGTGCCGCTCACCAACAAAAATAAAAACATTACGGCAGCCCACACGCAAGTGCGAGATGCACCGTAAATGTCAAACGCCGGCACAGCGCCTGTGTCTCCCGGAGCCCACACGCATCACGTGCAGCACAATGCACACCCCAGACCCTCACTCTGCTGAGGGCAGGAGGATCCCCGCTCCTCGCCGAGAGCTGGGATTTTCCTCCAGGGCTGACGGCTTTTTTGACGGATAGCAGCAAACAGAAGCTGCCACGAGCGTCCTTAGCAGCGCTTCTCACAGCGCACGCAGCCCAGAGCCTCATTTAACATTACTGGGAGGCAGCGAGGGGGCTCGGGCGGCTGCACCCGCACAGCGCGGGGCTCCGCGCTCCCGGAGCGGCACCGCCTGCACCCCGCTGCTCCCCCGGACCGCGCTGAGGGGGGCTTCCCCCGCCCACCCCCTCACCCACCGGTGCCCGGCGGCGGGGGCATCACCCCGCTCTGCGGGGCTGCGGCCCCGGCCCCCCTCCCGCCTTCGCCCCCCTCACTCACTCCGGTCTCCTGCTCAGGATGCCTTTGCCGAGGGCCTTGTGCTGGAGCAGAGCGCCGCAGCAGCCCTTCTCCCTCCCGTCCTTCTCGCCGGGGTGCTGCTGCCCCGCCGCCCGGCCCGGCCCCGCCGCCGCCGCTCTGCCCCCGGGCTGAGGCTGCGCCGGGAGCTGTTGGTG